>VMOF01000379.1:43854241-43975551 GCA_011764245.1 Trialeurodes vaporariorum
CCAGGCCAGTTTTTTTGACGCCATTTTGTCAAAACTGCTCAAAATTTTTTGGGACTTCATGACATTTTAAGTTAGGATACTTAGAACACGTCCACCAAATTTCATTAATTTTTATGAATTTTTGTCGATATTATAGAAATTTAAAGTGTTGGGGTACAAATATACCCCCCCCCCCTTCGTCCTGCCAGTTTTGAGTTTGGAACCATCTATTACAGTGAATTTTACGGAAATTTTATGTAGATTAAGAATATTAAGTCAGATCATTGAAAAAAAATTGGAAATTTATCAAAAATGGAAAAATAAGATGGTACCTCATTTCATTTTTTCCATTTTTTTTTTTTTATTTTGACATTTTTTTAAAAGTAGGTGTAAATTTGGCAACATAGCAGAAATTTACTCAAATTTCACATAAATTACTCTCTTAGGGTACTAAGTACATAATCCATCCATTAAAGTTTCAAAATTATTAATACTGACTGTGCTGCATGAAAATATCCTTGGGGTACAAAAACACCCCCCCCCTTAGTCCTTTGTGTTACCGAAATACCTTAGGCTCACAAGGGTTAAAAGCAGAGAAACCATTTTCTCAACAAAAACAAACCTAGTTTATGTCATACCGCGGGCCTCGGGCTGCTGATGGCTGCTCAGTAGAGCAGTGGCGGCTCGTGCAATTTGGCAACAATGTTTTTCCTCCATTTGATTCTATGTAAAACAATCGAGTTGGCAGTGAAGCAGCGCTTCACCAGCATTCGATCATTGTACATAGATTCAAATGAATGAAAAACATTGTTGCCAAATCGCACGAGCCGCCTCTGCAGTAGAGTTTGGCAAAATGAAAGTTCATTCTACTTCCCCTGTTGTACATAACAAAGCCTCGTTTTCTCAACTATGATCATCAATATTCGAAACGAGCATAACACAATAACTTAAAGTTAAGGCAGATCCGTAGACTACGCGTAAATTCTATAATCTGCTAATGAACGCAACGTAGTTAGCTGCGTTATCTATCTGGTAGGAGGTGGGAGAGTGGGAGGGGGAGGGGGAGAACAACGAGGTTTACAGTCAGTGCAAGTGTTCTCTGGTGAAAATAACGATACGACCATTCCAAAAACGACTATAAAACATAGTTGGCCCAGATAGATTAAAGTTGGCCGACTATATATAGACTATGATTGACCCATACTAAGGCTATAGTTTTGGGTTAAGTCGCTTAGTCGTTTATGATCGTCATTATTTGCCAGGGCCTTAAGGTCTTGCATCGTCAAAAAGAGGCCATACATCAATAAGTAAATTTCTCATCAATATGCCATTTACATAAATTTTCATGACCAATTTTTAATCACAGGAATAACACTTTGAACGATTAATTCATACCCAGAAATGTCACTGGGAAGTTTTAAAATAAGCCTAAAAGGCAGCGTTGCCAGATTGGGGTGAAAAAACCGCACGATTTACCTTGATTTAAATGGGGACGATACGGCTTTTTACCCTCGATTTGGCAACACTGCTAAAAGGTCGAAATTTTCCCCATTATTTGATCAAATGTATAATTGGTGATTTATAGGAAAATCTTGCAACATAAGTTAGTACGTAGCCCCGAAAATCTCCCAAAAATGACATTGAAAAGTATATTTTCTAGGTGATGTTAACATCAGTCTTGTCAGAGAGCTAGGCCAAGGCTCAAGGGCTTCCTCTACCCTTTCCTCCCCACTCTCTGGTGCCTATCCAGTATCCATCCTATCTCTTTATTAGCGAATTTCAGCGGGCGAAATGAGTGAGATTGTCTGAGCACCGTTGAAGAGGATGAGCGACGAGAGTCCGCAAAGCCCGCCTTATCGTGAGGAAATGGGTCATCAGATTTCCGGGTTGAGCAATCGCGGGCTCTCATTAAACGCCAGTCATTAAGCCCTCTTCAGACCTTCAGACCTTTCAACCTTTTGATCGATCCAATCATGTCACCAACCTTCGCTTTTTGCCACGAACTGAAACCTACATTCCGTCTAACCGCCTTCTGATCCAGGATGATTCGAACACTCCGTAAGTGAGAGAGAAAGAGAGAAAAAAAGAGAGAGCGAGAGAAAGAGAGAGAGAGAGAGAAAGAGAGAGAGAGAGAGATGATGATGATGCACCGTTTTTTTATTGAAAAAAAGAACTAATGCTAATAACATAAGTAAAACAAGAAAGCATACAGTTTTTAGGCAAAGTTTAGGAGAGAGAGAGAGAAAGAGAGAGAAAGAGAGAGGAGAGAGAGAGAGAGAGAGAGAGAGAGAGAGAGAGAGAGAGAGAGAGCGAGAGAGAGCGAGAGAGAGACAGAGAGATGATGAATCGAATTTTTTTTTGTTCAGATTACACTTTATACTATACACGCAGTAAAGAAATAAATAGAAAAAAACAATTGAGAAACAAAAATAAAAGAGGGAGAAAAAAAACTAACTAGGAGGTGGGTAAAATTAGGGTTCCAAGGCCCTCTGTCATTTAACCTAATACTAAGTAAACAAAAGAAAGAAAAAAATGGGAAAAGAAAGAAAGAAATAAATAAATAAGTAAATAAATGGATAGATAAAGTAGATAGATAAACAAATAAATAACAGGGAAAGAGAGAGAAAGATTGAGAAAGTGGACCATTTATTGTTTTTTGCTCTCTACACGGAAAAAAAAGACTAGTGAAAATAACCATACGGATACCTGATTTTGGCACCTGCTCGATGCTATGGTAAACGTGACCAGAAGTATGGTACATTTACCGATACTTTGAGTAAATTCGATATGCAATCAGGTAACATCACCTAGTACCTAGTCAAAACATAGTATACTTCTGGTTAACATTACCATAACATCTAGCAGGTGCCAAAACCAGGTATCCGTATGGTTATTTTCACCGTAGTTTTTTTTCCGTGTATATTTATCCATGCGGGTCGCATGCACTTTAAAAGAAGGTGTATACCATGTAGAATAATTATGGGAGTCTGGCAACTCCTAAAAGAAATTTTGAATCAGACATGGTGTTTCAGCTATACACAAAAAAAGAACATATATACCTGAACTTTCTCTCAAACCTTTGCAATAATTTCCAGCGCAATTGTGGAACAAAGGGTAGATGAGAGAGAGATAAAAGAGGGGAGAGAGAGAGAGAGTGAGATTCTGATCTTTTTGAATTAAAAATTGTATTTTTTCCATCCCAAAAATAAAATTACTTAAATCAGCCCCCCTCTCGCTCGCCATACGAATAAAATATACCCTCCTTTAGCAAAAAAAGGGGGGCAGAGGCAAAAGAGTTTAAATTCTAAATCCCGTTGATTTTATCACAAAAATACATGCTCAATCAAACCTCCTTTTGTCGGCGCAATTGAGGAACGTCGGTGGTAAATGTTTCATCCCCAGCGTGTAGTTTGAAATCTCAGTTTGGGATGAGACCGAGAAAAAACTGTGCTAGGCTAGCTTCCGTATGCATACAAAAAAAAAATGTATTTGATCAAGTAAAAAATAAATAAAAATAAAAATAAAAATTGAAGATAGGAAAGAAACATGATTCGAAAGTAAATATAAGTTGGCATAAAAAAGTGGGAAGAAAAGAGATTACATTTTCTCGCGCACTAATTAGAAGCTAAAATATCTTCATGAGGATGAGCGGTTGGAAGGTAGGTTAGGTTTATACACCACTGTGAGGGGATTGATCGTAATAATTTTTCTTGAAAGTTGATTTTTTTTTCTTTTATATGCGTGCGATTATTTGATTTATTTTTCGTTGAGGAAATGACGCGGTTCAAGTTGCGACTAAAATCGTATAGGCCCCGACGGCCGACCGACTAAGCCATCCATTTTCTCCGTCTCCTTGTCGTCTCATTCCGCCATAGCCGTATAGCCAGGACCTCGTCTTTCTTCCTCTTTGACCATTTGACTGCATGCGCAAGAAAAAGACAGAAACAGTAGCTGAAGTCTCGCGACAGCCCCTACCTTCATCATTTTCTTACACATGCGGTTAAATGGAAAAAGAGAGAGAGAAAGACGAAGTCCTGGCTACTGCTCTGCATTCCACAGACTCACTGACATCCGTCCTAATCGTGAATTTTGTCTCGGATCTCGCGGATCCTTATGGTCCTGAATCAGTTATCAAAGATGGATAGTTCATTCGATAAATCGAAAGAAATAAACGCTTCTAACACGAATTGAATTCTAGGGGCTATGAAGATCAAGCCGTTTAAGTACACCGCCTGCTATCTTTGTCTCTATTTGTATTTTGTCCATTTGTATAGAGAATATGCTTTTTTGTCTGATTGTGAGTAAAAAACTCTAGAAAGTAAACACTAGAAAACGCAGTCCACCTTTCAAAATCGTTGTTCTGCTCTGCTTAGAACGAACTCAAACTCAACAGAATTATGCTATATAATCTCGTGTTAGCCGCTTATAGACCAAGCCCGAGTATACTTGTTTTTCTCTTTTAATCTATTTCACATTGGTCCAGTCTTCATTAGCCGGGTAAACGCGATTATACATGAAAACATATATAAGATAAGGTTTCTTCGAGCGCCTTCCATTCATCGTATAGGCAATTACAACTCCTCCGAGTACGAACAGTTAACTACCTTCATTCTGTAAACGGAAGAGTGGCGTTCTTTTGAACTAACTTGGCCCTTAGAGGGTTAAACTATAGTTGTGATTCCAATCCTTGATTCAAAATCGCTAGGAAGGTTCACGCGTAAACCTGTACTTATAAGAGGACAAGAAAATTTACCAAAAGCGGTAAATTTTGTTCGTGTTTCCGCAAGGGTTGAGAGAAGTAGATGACGCATTCCAGTTTTCATTGATTCTTCGCCCATCCTTTTTTGGTCGTACATAATAATATATGCCTCAAAGTCGATTATAAGGTAGATATATGCTGTTGAGCATGGGCGCACCCAGAATTTCTGTATGGGGGGGGGGGCAAGTTGCCATTTCATATGGGGGGGTCTGGGGGTCCTCCCCCGGAAAATTTTGAAAATTTAGCTCTTCTTAGACGCAAAATTAGGCTACTTCTATTCAAAAACTATATTGAATTAACTCTCAAGAAAAATGAGATTTTCCGAGACTATGCTGATGTTAAGGAAATATCTTCATCGCATGCTGATAGAAAGACGGAGTCTTCAGGAAATCTAGATTTCAGAAGAAGATCGAGCGAAACTAACAATTAAGGACATTGCCGTCGAGAAAGATGTGTTCCTCCAAGGAAAAATATGTTTTATGACATTGATACTTTTTTTGAACTCATTTCCTTTCCCATATTTTCTTTTTCTCTCCTCCTTTTTTCCTCTTCTCTTTTTCTTTTCCTCATTTTTTCCTTTCCTTTTCTCCTTTTTTCCTTCCCTTTCCTCCTTTTTTTCTTTCCTTTCCTCCCTTTTTCCTTTCCTTTCCTCCTTTTTTCCTTTCCTTTACTCCTTTTTTTTCTGCCTATGGGGGGGCAGCCCCCCCCCGGGTGCGCCCATGCTGTTGAGTATAAGTTAATTACCGAGTATCGATGGTGTATCGAATACCGGATCGAACAGCTTCCTGGACTAAAGATACGCGAACATAAATCGAAGCGTGTCTGAATTAAAATTCTGATTGCTGAATAATTTTTCATAGTCATTATTATCGGGGTCGTCACTTTCAACTTCAAGAGCCTCCGTCGTTCGATCAAACCATAGCGCTTTATTATGAAAGAATTGACCGCGGAGCGACTAATTGCCTTCACCGATAAATCTCAATCCTTTTTTATATCTCATCTCTGAAATAATTGTCACCCTCCGATTGTCACAGCAAAAACGCAAAGTAAATAAATAATAAAAGAGGATGAAATATAAATAAAACATAAATCGAGACGAAGTAAATTAATAATCGGGGTGAGAGTGCCAAGTGGTAATTGTTGGATGAATAAAAATAATAATAAGAATAATAATAATAAAAAAAAGAGATAAGAGAGGTAGAAGCTGACTTTTAATAGGTCCGAGGGTTCTCAGAAGTGTCTGAAAGTCTCGAGGGAGCAAAATTAATCATCCAGTCAAAGGTTCATTGATTCACGGGGACACGTATTCTAGGTTCGAAAATGTCTCAATAAAAGTGACAACAGATTCAGCGTTGCCATTTTTTTTCTTTAAAGAAAACATAGTCCATATTTCTATTCTCTTACAGCCGGGCTCTTATGGACCTTAAACCGGTAACGTTAGCTGGTTTCTCTTAAAAATGGCAACGCATATCGTATTCATTCTATGTTTACTTATTGTTTGCTAGGAGAAAAATGGATCATTTAAAGCGTTAAATGTCATTGAATGATCTTTGCGTGGAGGTATACCAAAAACTGCAGGTGATTGATTCAACAAATATTTGATGAATCGATACACGGTACAAGTACTAACAATAAGAGTCAAGTAGTCGTGTAGAGTATCGCAAATGGCCGAAATGAATCTAATTGACACAATCGACTATGAGACACTGTTAGGATCAGAACTGGGTGAATTTACTTTTTTTCAATCACTGAAACCCGAAAAAAAAACTGTCGAAATATTCTACACGATGCATTTGTTATTCCAACTAGAATTGGATTCAGGCATTTTCCTTGTCTCTCTCCGCCCATTTGACCGTATGTGTTAGAGAAGGGTAGAAAGAGCTACAGGGGCATAGTGACTAAAAATAATGCAATCAAATGCATAGGCAACGAAAGAGAGAGCTGGAAAGATTCCTAGATCCAATTCTATTTTAAACAAAAAAACATAACCTGCAAAATGGGCAATGGGCATGAGCAGCACTGAATGTGGCTGCATCAGCTTTCCTGCAATTTTTTATAATCAATCTAGTTTTGACCCAAACTTCAGGTATCTCAGAAAAACAATTGGACACATCCAGTAATTATCCAAACAAATTAACTTTTGAAAAATAGTAAATAATATGAATTATAATATCATTATTTTCGTCATGGCCTTAAAATCATCAAAAAAAGGACTAATCCAATTTTGGTCCTGATGTATGCTTAGTATAAAATATGCCTTAAACATACTCAACCCCAATAATCCCAACATGTTTCGAGTCAGCCATGCATGCAGATGAATCAAGAAAAAAATTTATTTTATTTTTTCCTCTTTCGGGAAACCGGGAACCCATATGCAAGAGTTGATTTTCAAACAACATAAAGCATGTTTTATCATAAAAACCGGGCAAAAATTTGTCTCGAGTGCAAAACATTCTCTCAAAACAAATCTGACCAACAATAATGAAGTGATTAGCTAGTGGTCGGGTTCATCGATCAGTTCTTTTTATTCACGCTTTTCTCGCGAGAAAAGCGTACAAAATCTAAATTCGCCGAGGATCAGAGACAAAATGGAAACACCGAATAATGATTCTTATTGCCGATCCTGACAGTGAAATATACCTTTACAGATCTAGGCTAAATAAATAAACAACGAATAAAGTCGATTACTTGTAGATAGTTGAATATATCCATCGATTGTCCACTTTAAGTTGTAAAATACGTTTTGAAAGTATCAAGTATTTAGTTGTACAGAAATTTTCATTTGTTAATCAAAGGCTCCCTCATCATTGCAGGTCATTTACACTCTTGTAAGGATATGGTTTAAAGCAATTGAGGGATATTGGTAAGGTACTTATGCTTTCAGTTTATATACGTAGGTATCTCTATGATTTGGATGCAATATAAAGAGTTACGACTATTCATGAAAAAATACGTATTTAACGAGTTAATGACTAAGCACTGATGACTTTTATAGATTTTCTTCTGCTGTTACATTCACGTGGTAGCAGTGCTACCATATCTGTTTTTGACTTAACAGCTGGTAGTTAGTTTTCATCAATCGCTCTTTTTCTGACTTTGATGAAAGTTCAACTTCACATCAAATATTTTCATTTATATAATCAAAGAGTAAAAGTAAAAATGAACAAAGAAAAACTCACAAGTTTTACACTCTCGTTCTGCAGCTTTAGCGGAACGCGTTGATTCTTTGAAGACTGATTTATTCGTAAATTTGACAACCTCGGGCGTAACTCACTTTGACAAGTTTATCTCCGATCGGGTATTTTTCAAACGTGAGGTGAAAAACCATTTTTATAACCACTGGAAAACTTCCGAGTCGACTTTTCCCCACACCTAGCTTTCATTTCCCGCGGGGGAAAAGAGAATTTTTCACAATGAACTTTATAGTGTGTGTATGTGTTAGCGTACTTGTAAGTGTGTGTGGTTGTGCGGTAGGATGCGTGAGGTGATAAAAATTAAATAATTTGGAAATAAAATGAAATCGGCGCGCAGAAGGGGGAAATAAACGAATATTGGAGTAAAAAAAAAAAAAAAAAAAAAAAATGCAAATCAAGCGATGTGGCACTTTTCCGCTTTCAACAAAAATTATTTTAACGTTGAATTCGTTCCTCAAAATTATCGGGCTGGACAATAACTGGGAAGGAGAGAGCAAATCGAAAACGGTGAAATCAAATTTGAAATTATGAGTTTAATTTTAATGCCGCTTTGTCGATTGTATAGCGCCTATTATAGTTTTCCTACGAGCGTCACACAGTGATAGTAAACCTGAACGATTTTGATGAGCTTAGAGATAGAAGAAATTCATATTCATATTATAGAATTCAATTTGGCGGAAAAACAAAAAAACAAAAAAGGACTTATTATAGGAAAGATTTAAAAATGATTCAGGATGGGGGAAATTTTTTAATCAAAAGGTGAGCCCAAAAAACATCTCACAGAGCCCTTAAATGAATAAAGTTTTGCCTCGATGAAGACGGCGGTGCTTAGCTCTTCTTTTCCTCGATCAAAAACATTTATTCAACATTCATCAAAGGAAAGAGTATTTTAGGCGTACCTACCTAGAATGTATGTACACGTGTATGATAATTTATTATTATAATATCTTATAAATACATACAAAAAAAATGACGGTAATAAAATATTATTCAATTCGTGTCTGTCTCGGCGCGTGTTGACATAGACGAATATATAAGTGTAAACAGGGACCTTCAGGCAACAATTATTAAATATTCGTTTTGTTTTGTTTAGTTTTTGTTTTTTTATTTTTTTGTTTTTTTGTTTTTTTTTTTTTTTGTTTTTTTTGTTTCTTTTTTTTTGTTTATTGTTTTTTGTTTTTTTTTTTAACTTTGTTTTACATCGTTTCAATTCATCGTATAGATAATGGAAGAACATCAGAATCAAAGCCGTAGCCAGGATACTGTCTTCCTCTCTCCTAGCACATTTTACCATACGCGATAGAAAAAGACGGATTTAGGGGCTTTCGTGCTATGTTGCCAGATCTTGCGGCTTTTCCCATAAGAACACATAGAAAAAGCCGCAGAATCTGGCAACACTGCTTTCGTGTGACTTCAGCCCGTGTTTCCGTCCTTTTCTAACACATACGTCAAATGGGCTAAGAGAGAGAGAGAGAGAGAGAGAGAGAGAGAGAGAGAGAGAGAGAGAGAGAGAGAGAGAGAGAGAGAGAGAGAGAGAGAGAGAGAGAAATTCAATCTAGCTAGGGCAATGAACGAAATAGTGGGAAACTTCGAAATAATGGCTCTTTGAGCGCCTTCAATTGGAGGTATAGGCAAAAACAAGCACCGCGGCGTAGAAATATTTATCTGCTCGTTATCAGATTTGAATGAGTGAGAGTGAGCTCATCAAACACCAACTCATCATCTCTTAATCGTGTAAACGTGATCTCCAAATGTCATCAATCCACATCTCCATTATTTTTCAGATGTTTCACAGCATTTAGTTCCAAATTTTGCCACCAGTTGAAACTCCCAGAGAATTCATGCAGATCTTCTTTGAGCCCCTTCTAAAGGCTCTCAGAAAGCGATTATTTCGTGAATGTTCCCGATTTTGTTCTTCTATCGAACTGCAAAGGTATTTGGAACCACACGCTTTGAAATGATCCTATGTATGAAAAATATTCATGCCACATGATTTTTCATGAGTATTTCAAAAAGGATAAAACTTTGTTTATTGTTTTTTGTTTTTGTTTTTGTTTGTTTTTTTTTATCTCTATATTTATTTACCTTTATTTCTGCACAGCCCTTTTGAGGCTCATATCTATATATGCGGCCCAACCAAACCTAATATCACCTAATTTACTCAGGAGTATGGGCTGCCGGGGGCTCAAAGAATGTTCGCTTTTTTTGGGGCGTTTTAATGCGATTTTAAGAAGTTAATTAATTTTGAGAACCGCAATTTGTATACACGTTACTCTCCGACCACTTTGACCAGGATTCGGTCATGCCACATGATGATGAAAAATATTCATGCCACATGATTTTTCATGAGTATTTCAAAAAGGATAAAACTTTGTTTATTGTTTTTTGTTTTTGTTTTTGTTTGTTTTTTTTTATCTCTATATTTATTTACCTTTATTTCTGCACAGCCCTTTTGAGGCTCATATCTATATATGCGGCCCAACCAAACCTAATATCACCTAATTTACTCAGGAGTATGGGCTGCCGGGGGCTCAAAGAATGTTCGCTTTTTTTGGGGCGTTTTAATGCGATTTTAAGAAGTTAATTAATTTTGAGAACCGCAATTTGTATACACGTTACTCTCCGACCACTTTGACCAGGATTCGGTCGAAACCTGGTGTTGTAAACAGAGTTTTATTTTCTCGGGGGTAAACATTTGTTAATGGGTGAAGCGATGAGGCTTATCAGTATCGTTACACACTAACTTAACGCGATTGCCAAATTCGAACTTCGTTTTTCGTTCTGCATCCAAAAAGACCGCACCAGCACTTCACTGTGCGACGGGGCAGTTACAGCACTCCCCCCCCCCTGCCCCCTCCTTTAAGCGAAAGCGACGGGTGCTTCATTATTTAAACTGTATAATTTGAACTTATCTTGGTTAGCTCGTAATTGACACTCAACTGTACCCCGCCTCCCAGTCTGAAGTTTTCAGCGGCTTTTATTAAAAACAGCTTTTGTTTGGACTCGGCATGCACGTCAGCGATTGAGGGATTTTCAGCCGCTACTGTTCTCCTCTATATATATACGTATACACGTGTATGAACTAAAATGCCCTTTTCAGCGCTTTAATGAGCTCTTTATTCATGGACGATGAACGGAGGTTCAGGATAATAATTAACACTCTGCACTCGGCAGAAACCAATCGCGTGCATGCTAATTATTTGTCTCCTCTATGAATGTAAAAAAAACAAAAAACAAAAAACAAAAAAGAAACAAACTGATAGATTAACTCAATTATCCGTGTTATATGTCGAACAAAAACGCTCATTTAGTTTTTCCCCGGAGAGTAAAGGTCGGGTTTTTTTTTATTTTTTTATTTTAGGTTTTTTTATTTTTATACATAAAAGAATCACCGGGAATAATGGGTTAGTTGCTTATGGGTCTATGACGGACTCCTCAAAGCCATCGATGCTCACTCTCATACTGTTCAACTTCCGCCGATTGGATCATCTCTCATCCTTTCTCGCATTTGATTGGGCGATAGGCGCACCTCCTCCGATCGGAAAATTTTAGAGGCGGATCAAAGTTCTCAATTTTACAGAAGAGACTGGAGCTGGAGCTTAAAAAAAAAAAAAAAAAAAAAAAAAAAAAAAACAACATGAAAGCAGCTTTCATGATACTGAGAGATCGGAAATTGCGATTGGTTTCAGTGAAATGGGGCAGCTCAATGTCTCAATGTTGGTGTTTTCTGTAGTCACCAAACGAAAGTACTTGGTGCAGGGGCCCGGGCGTCGCGTGCAATCTGGCAACGCTGTGATGCGTTCATTTAAACCCATGCAAATTATCGATTCAAGGGAGTTTTCTGTGCACCTCCAATAGTTTGATCTTTTTACGTATGTTTAAATTGACAAAATACAGTGTTGCCAGATTGCACGCGACGCCACTAACTTGGTGTCCTGAAAATAAAGGGTTCCTTTGGTTTCGAACAATATGGAGTTAAAATAGGACTATTTTTTCTCTTAAACATGGATCTTAAAATGCTTCCCCTCTAAGTTACGATTTTTCAAAGTTTCGGCAGTATGAAATTTATGCCTGCAAATGCTCAAGAGTATCAGAGAAGTAAACTCAGATTTATTTTATTATTATTTTAAGAGTTTCAATGCATTTCAAGCCTAAAAATAGGTCCAGTATCAAATTTAAATGGAAAGTTTCTGATGACTTTACTTCTGCCATAATTTAAAAAAAAAAAAACAATTCAATCATCATTTTCAAACTATAAAAAATCGTAACTCAGGGAGGAAGCATTTTTAGATCCATAATTTTAGGAAAAAGTAGTCTTATTTTGACTTAAAAAATTGGCAGTAGAATTTTTTGACGTTAAACCTGAAACACCCTGTAGATGTCATAATTCTAGAGATGAGATTTTTGCTTAGAACACATTGTTTTAAATGGAAATTTCTCATTGTAAGGTAAAAACATGCACACATTTTTTTTTTTTTTTGCAAATGTCCACGATAGTATCTCCAAAACAGGGACATCTAGGAAAAGCCAAGGACACCTAGGTGTTCTTAGTTCATCTAGTACTTTCATTTTCTTTATATAAAAAAGACCAATCTTAAGACTCCTTGCAACTACCCCAAATGGTACAAGAACAGTTTTGAACTGTGATTTTTTTTCAAGCCATTTCATGCAGTAGACGGCGAACTTTCCTTCCTCTCAAGCGAAGAAAAAAAGCATTTTAAAAAAAGCCCTCACCATCCTCAAACGCAGCAAAGCTTAATTAATTGCCAAGCAGGTTCATTCGGATTTATTGCAAGAGCTTTAGCTCCACAACCTTTGGAACTTCGTCATGAGCTAGATGGGATTTTTATAATCTTTTTATATACTGTTTTCTGATATTTTAATAAATCGTGGGAATTGAGTGCCATATTAAGAGCTGAGAAAAAAATATACATGTATATGTTTGTCACAGCAAGAAAAGAACAATAAACCAACTTTAAAAAGCTTGACAGTGTTAGGATAGTTCCAAAAATTATCTTCAAATTGATAAACATTTCAGAGGATTTAAAAGGGAAAAAATTGAAAAACTCGGAGACAAATTTCATGATGCTTTCTGAAATGGTTGGGCCATTTAAAAAAAAAAAACGAAAAACAAAAAAAAAAAAACTTCAAATGCATGTGATGGTATACTAACAAGTTTATATACCATTGAATACGGGCCCTTGGCTTAGGCCCGGTAATACGACCTCGCTGGTTAGGTGATAGTTTGGTGGTGGTTAGAGCTTTAACCTCAGGTATACGAAGAGTGGCGTTTTACGACCTCTTGTTATCCTCTAGCTAGGCACGGAAAAAAACTACGGTGAAAATAACCATACGGATACCTGATTTTGGCACTTGCTAGATGTTATTGTAATGTTAACCAGAAGTATACTATGTTTGACTAGGTACTGGGGTGATGTTATCTGATTGCATGTAGAATTTACTCAAAGTATCGGTAAATGCACCATACTTCTGGTCAAGTTTACCGTAAGATCTATAGCAGGTGCCAAAATCAGGTATCCGTATGGTTATTTTCACTAATCTTTTTTTCCGTGGGGGTTGAGCCTCCTTTTTTCTCATCCTTTAACCAGTAGTTTGGCTGCCAAATTGCCTTGTGGTTGAGTCAAACCATTGGTTTGGACAAACCAAAAGATCGTAATACCGGGCCTTACCTGCGGTAGTGTACCTAAATGAAAATTCTTCCATAAGAAAAAACGAACCCGACGCTTTATACATATATATGTATGCATTTGAAAGGAGTCGACCACATACACGAATTCAGAGGTAAGTTCGACGGTTGGCCAACAGCGGTTGTACAAGCAGATTTGTAGGCATTCCGATCAGTGGCGTAGCGTGCAATTTGGCAACATTGTATTGTGTCCATTTAAATCCATGGAAAAGATCGAACTACCGGGTGTTCGGTGAGCACCTTTGCATTCGACCTTTTACATGGGTTTAAATGGGCACAGTACAACGTTGCCAAAGTGCACGCTACGCCACTGATTCCGATCCGTTCCCGTATAGGTTCCTCTATACTCCCTTCGATGCCCCATTCGTCAGGTGGAGCCAGAGCTGCCGATTTGCGTAGATTTAATGACATTTTGAAATTCACCGAAGATTCCACCGGTTGAGAAAAGATTACATAGTTCAGTTCAATGTATGACTGTAATGCACGAAAATACTCTGATCTGTAATCTTTTCTCAATCGGTGGAACGCCGTTAATTAATTAAAATATACCGGTTGAGAAAAGATAAAAGACGCTAGTATTTTCGTGCATTACAGTCATACACTGAACTAAACTCTGTAATCTTTTCTCAACCGGTGGAATCTTCGGTGAATTTCAAAATGCCATTAAATCTACGCAAATCGTCAGCTCTGGGTGGAGCCTTCGACTCATTTTCGCTCCATGAAAGCCTAAAACCGACGACCAGAATTAGAACTCGTTGTGAGCTCGTGTCCGGACTCCATATAAAGAATTTCCATCAAAGGGACGGTTCCTTTGAGGGAACCAAGTTTTTAGCGATCCTATATATGACCGTTCTTCAAAGTTCAGACTCTCACTAGAAAGTTTTAAAGTGACGCACTGAAAATGAGCCATACATTAATCTCCAGAAGAGCTCAAAACTTACATCGCGCGTGTACTATGCGATCATCGTTCGTACCTCATTATATATGAGAACAGAATTCGCTAGATGTGAATGATCCGGTGAACCCATTACTCCGTTGCTGCTGTCGACGTCCGAGGCCATGATCCAGCAACGCAAAAAAAAAAAAAAAAAAAAAAAATGAATAACATAAAAAACAAAATAAGGAGAAGAGAGCAGTGAATCATTTTCAGTGACGTTTTGAACATGATCAGAGAGGACAGATGACATATTGCACCGACCGGAAATTAGAAGGAATGCATACATGTGCGGTGTGTGCTATATGCACTTGGGCACTCGGCCTTAAACTCGGCTCGAGCTTGACTGGGTCTCGGCTCGGTTCGGCTCTCTTTCTCTTTTCCCCCTCTCTCTTTCTCCCTCTCTTTCTCCCTCTCTCTCTCCCTCCCTCTCTCCCTCTCTCTCTCCCTCTCTCTCCCTCTCTCTCCCTCTCTCTCTCCCTCTCTCTCTCTTCCACTATCTTGTTCTTTCCCCCTCTCTCTTTCTCCCTCTCTCTCTCCCTCCCTCTCTCCCTCTCTCTCTCTCCCTCTCTCTCCCTCTCTCTCCCTCTCTCTCTCCCTCTCTCTCTCTTCCACTATCTTGTTCTTTCCCCCCCTCTCTCTCTCTCTCTCTCTCTCTCTCTCTCTCTCTCTCTCTCTCTCTCTCTCTCTCTCTCTCTCTCTCTCTCTCTCTCTCTCTCGGCCGGCACTTCTCCTGTGATATGTGTTGCGTGTTGCGTGTTATTCATGCTGCGGTATGGATACGCCGCTGTACCATATGGATATGCGATATGAGAGCCAACCACATTACATCCTGTAAAACAACCAACTCTAAGGGGTGAGGGACCAAAACATATAGACGGGGGGATAAAAGAGGCATGGCGCGGTGGAGGGTAGGGGGACACAGGCACTGCACAGACGGAGACGGAGCCACGTTTAAGGCCTGCCTCAAGCCGTGAAATAGGTCATTCCGCGTGACCTCACGACCCACCCTCACACCCTCTCACCCTCCCAACATCCCCAATCATGCCACCTAATTTGGTGTGACGTCACGAAAGAAGTTCCAAGTTTGATGCACATCCGCAATCCGCATGGCTCCAAACAATAAGACAACCTCAAAATTGAAAGCCAAGTCTCAAAGGACAATGACTTCAATGTGATTAAAGCTGTAATCTTCATCTTCTCGTAAGCTCATTTGTAACTCGGATGCCCGATCGGGGTCTCCTGTCGGCCGATCATATGATTTTGAAAAGTGATGGTTACGCGGTTATCTATGACTACATGAGTGACTCTTTCGATCGAGCACTGTAAAACTAAGACTTGCGGCCGTTGCGCTATAGTAATGATATTAAAGGTTCCCATTAGTTACAGTTTAATAAAGGCTACTCATGAGTATAGCTATTTCAAGTGCGTAGCAACAGTCCGGTCTTGAAATAATACACAAATATATAGAGTCACTCATAGGCATCATCACATCAGTCCCACTGATCAATTTTAGGAAACAATTAATGATCGGCCCAATACAATGGACCCATACATTTTAAATTGCTTCATTTCCAATCATTTTTATTTTTTTCGTTCTAAAGTCCAGAGGTGTGCTTATTGCTTATTATCTACTTAAAAAAAAAAAAAAAAAAAAAGTTTCAAGCTAATTGCTGGTAAAAAAAATGAGAGACCCTTTTCCTCCTTTAAAAAAAGCCTGAGAAGTCACATTTTTCTAAGATCATCCCAAGGAAAATTTGTAATGAAATTAACACACGGTTACAGGTGTAACCTTCATTGTCAAGTTAGACTGAGAATGTACGAATAGCGTCTGTATTTACAGAAAAATGTGCGTACAAGTTGATATGCATGCATTATGCCGGGTTTTTTGGCTCGAGGAAAAAGGAAAAAACCTAATTTGATGGTCGACTTGAAACTAGAGCACAATAAAAGAAAAAAATAATAAAAAAAAAAAAAAAAACTGGTAGAAAAGATTTATCATGCGCATAGCTTATTTTGGCGTCTGCCAGAAAATATGGTAAATTTCAACATAGTGTATGGTAATAAATGTAACGTAACTTGTGGTAACCTGCTGGAAACTTTTATCATCATCTGGTAAAATTTACCATCTTTTCCAGCAGTCTTCAAAATCACCTATGAGTGTAGTAAATTAGCTACCAGTCATTTTTTTCCGTGAGTTAGAAATTTGAACAGCAATTTCAGCCTTTCAGAATACTTATACGAATTAAAAAAAAAAAGTGTTACATTTCATCAATTTTAAGTGTACATACCGTGACTCTTCATTACGTCAGAGACAGCATCACACAGCATTTTATCAGCGATATCAGGCAAGAAACCTCACTTTCTTGAATAATAGTCTTCGCGCAGAATCTGAAAAAAAGTGGGAACGGAATGACGAAAGGTGAGCGCGGAAAAACCTATTTTCTCGCGCCTTTGTTGCTCGCATTTGAAAGAAGCTATAACTATATACATTATTGGAAAGGTGAGGATTTAGCTCATGAGTTACTTTTTGTCGACTTTGTATATTACTTTTTCAAGTCTCGAGAAAAAAAAAAAAGAAAAAAAATAGGGATACTTTACTTTTTGGACATCCCTTGTATCTGTCTAAATTTCTAAACTAACAAAAATTGCTTAGGCTAAACTAATACAAGGCATTTGCTAACTTATCTACTGACACATTAAGGGGCCATTTCAATTAAAATGCCTTCTGTTAATTCAACAGAACCTTTTTTTTTTTTTTTTTTTTTTTTTTTTTTTTTTTTTTTGTTTTCCTCATTTTGGAGATTTAGATGACGCTTGCAATTCATTTTTTCAGCGTTGCGGTAGTTATCAATATTTTACCATATCAGAAGCGCACCGAGAGTTTCTTCATCTTTCTCTTTTCTTCATTAAAAAACGTATGTTAGACAAGGATGGACAGAGGGATAAAACCCCCTCTCTCTGTCCTTTTCCTATTTATACATTCAAATGGGAAATGAGTGAGATGGAGGAGACCCTGGTTGCGCCAGTGTACCGTATCAATTTGTGAATAGCTTCGATGCTGATTCGACGAAAAGGCACATTTTAGATCGAGTTTTGGATCGATGAATTCTCAAAATATAGGTACTTTCAGATTTTCAGAAGCACTTTACTAAAAGTTGGTCATCGATGCGGTGAATTAAGACGTAAGACTCAAAACGATAAGTGTCCAACATTGTCGAACTATCCCATCGAGGTTCAATATTTGTCTGTTTAAACAAAGTTTTATTTCTCCAAATGGGGCTCTTGCAAGCTTTTGCTATAAGCAAATAAATAGTCAAATCTTATGTAAAGACCAGCAAAAATCACGAGAATCACACTAAGAATTAAAGTCTAAAATTCAGTAATTAAACTCACATAACTGCTACACTGAAAAAAAAATCAGCTAAATTTAACTAATTTCAACTTAAAAGTATGGACACCACTTAAAACTGTTAGATTGAATATATGAATTAGTAAAAATAACTCCGTGCCATGTTAATTAACAGGGCACGGAGTTAATTTTACGAATTCAAATAGTTAAACTAACAGTTTTAAGTGGTGTCCATGCTTTTAAGTTGAAATTAGTTAAATTTAGCTGATTTTTTTTTCAGTGATAACGACAAGATGGTAATGGCGGTTCAACGCAGGTATCATGGGAGATTCCTGTCTATTATATCACTTTCTCTACGGAAACACAGAGATATGTCTCAATTTAGATAGGAATCTCCCGTGATACCTGCGTCTCTCCGCCATGAAGCCTGATTCTGAGAGTGGATTTTTTGAGAGGTTTTTATGCAAGAATCAACTCTTCAATCCCCTATAGCGAAAGTTTGCAAGAGCCCCATTATTGGCTTATTTTTTCGGTGTGAATTTTTCAACAACGCGATGTACGTCAAGCGAGAGCTTTTCACGCCAATTTGAATTTGTTATTCAAAGAGCAGTCGATGATTCTCGAGAAAATGAACTGAATACAGCTAGTTAGGTGAAATGATCATGAACTGAATAACCAGTTAGGTGGAATGATCTGGAAACCGAGAGCGTGACCCCAATTTTGAAATCCAAGTTCTGAATGTCTGGGGATGCATGCAGTCTCAACCTCTGATTCCACTTTCTTCCCCCGTGCGACCTATTAAAAGTAATTTCACGACAAAGAAACAAACCGAAGTCCGTGGCAACATCAAAGTCTTTTTTCCCCCCTTCCCTTATTTCTTAAACTCTTTACCTCATCCCTCTTCATTTTAACCGAGGGCCTACATTTCCATCAATGGCCAAGCCAATTGAACAGTTGGGCCAAGTGAATTGAGGTGAAGTGCGGGAAGCCTTATGAGAAAGAAAGGCACATGCTGTAAACTCACGGTTGCCAGGTTATACTCACCGAACGAAATAAAGAACCTCACCTCATATACTTCCAATCTCACCTTTAATATAAAATAGATTGCTATTTCTCGACACTGGGTAACTATGATGATAATAATGAGGCTCTTGCCAGTGGCGTCGTGTGCCATCTGGCAACAATGCAACAGCTCCTTTAAACTCATTGAATATATCGAATTCCCCTTGTGCACCGTGCACCCCTGAATTCGATCTCTTACATGAGTTTAAATGTATAGAATACATTGTTGCAAAATTGCTCGCTACGCCACTGCCTCTTGCTAACTTTTGCTACAAACAATTGAATAGTTGATTATTGAGTCAAATCCAGCAAAAATTACACGCACATTAAAAAATGACGAAATTCACTCGCAGACTCACAAAATAACTTTAAAGCTTAAGTCGCAAAGGCAAAGATAAACAGGTTGCAGGTATCAATGTAAAAAGATTCTTATACCTTATTTAGGGCTTTACTCTGTGTGTTTATATGGATCGAGTGAGTGATAAAGTAGACTTGCATAAAAAAAAGCAAAGAAAAAGTGAAAAAAGAGCAAAAAATGCGTATTTAAGATCAAAGATGGCGGAGCTACGCAGATATCATATAAGATATCTTATCTGATTTGTGGAGGACAAACAGAGGAAACGCATAAATTAGATAGGATTTCCCCGTGGCACCTGCGTAGGTCCGTCGGGTCACTACGCCTGCCTTTAGCCGTAAATTCAAGAGTTTATAGGAGCAAATTTCGTATTTCTTTAATGCACCGTCATTTTCGAAAGAGTTTACTTATAAGAAATCAAGAACAATAAACGATTTGATAGCTTAAAACAAAAGTTGGCAGGAGCCTCACTATATACAGGGAAAAATCCTAAAAGTCATTATCTTTCAGGTTAACCTGAAAGTGATTGATTTTTCTACAACATCTACACCAACCGAAGATTTACCAAATTAAGTTCTGACTGAATCTACAGCAACCAAGATTTTCACCCCCCTCGCCCCTCTCCAAATATTTAAAATCGCTCGATTAGAGTCAAAATACCGGTAAAAAGTAAAATATTATATGAGAATAAAAAGATTCGGGCCGGGAAAGTCCAAAAATCATGAAAATAGCACTAAAAGAACAAAATATGGAATATTATCGCTTTAATTACTCGACAGTATTGTTTTGTTACCCAGTGTTATTGTGCTTTTAGCTGAAACGATAAAATTGGATCCTCGACGTCGGCGCGGGCGTCGCGCCCAAATCGGCATTGAGTACTTTACTCGGTTACTCTACTTGCGGGCTGCAAATCTTGGATCGTCATCGATGATGTTTGGAGTTGTTACAGGAAAAAGATTAAACTTAAGGAAATTTTATTTTGACCGAGAAATAAAAAAGCAAAGTAAAAAAGCATTGTGAAAAGTAAGTCTAACATTATAGGTTAAAGCAGAGAGAGAATAAGAGAATCATTTCTTCTTATCAGCTGATTCAGCTCTCAACAGGAGTCACTACCAATCACTATACTCAAACTATTTTCCCATCAAAATAACAAACGCAAGAGTTTCAAAATTTAGGCGTCCAAGGTCGCAGGTAATTTGCGAATATTTGACGAATACTTTATGTTTGTTGCGCACCAAATACCAATTTGGAAAAAAACCAAAAACCAATTTGATCGTCCAGAGAGGCCTTCACGGTTTCTGACGGAGCGTTTCACTGGATTTCCCCTCGAGGTGATCACTTTGGTACGAGTACCTTTCTCTTAATCTTTCCCAAAATTATTTATTTGTCATCAGTTATTCGGTCACGCATACTTAATCATAAGAGCGTCCGGTACCCTAGTGTCAAAATCGACTCTATACCCTGAATATTTACACCGGAAATAATGACTAATATCATTTGCATAGCTGATTTGTGAGTCTGCCAGAAAGTATATGGTAAATTTCACTCGATTATGGTAAAACGTAGCAACAGGATGGTAAAATTTACCATTCTTTCTATAGAAGACGCCAAAATCAGCTATGCTAATGGTGAAGTCTACCAGTCTTTTTTTTTTTTTTTTTTTTTTTTTTTTTCGTGTACCCATATTCACACTAACTCCTTATAGCAGATTATAGCAGACATATACAAACAAAATTGACTGTAAAAATGTTACACGGAAAAAAAAACTACGTTTTAACCATACGTTAAATAACCATATACGGATACCTGATTTTGGCACCTGCTAGATGTTATGGTAATGTTAACCAGAAGGTACTAGGTGATATGTTACCTGATTGCATGTCGAATTTACTCAAAGTATCGGTAAATGTACCATACTTCTGGTCAAGTTCACCATAACATCTAGCAGGTGCCAAAAGTAGGTATCCGTATGGTTATTTTCACTATTCTTTTTTTTTTTCCCGCGTATTTTTAGATGAGCCGGAAATTTTTCTGAATGATCGCTTCGGCATGTGGCAACCGTTGCTACAGCAACTACTGTTGGATGTATATACCACGGCTCGTGAGCATTGCACTCCACTGGAGAGGGTGATTTTGTTGCGGCTTTTGACGGAGGATGGCGCTAGCACCGAAGGGGGAGGGGTGGGCCGTGGGGGTGGGGGTGGTGAAGCTGCGGGGGTAGCGAAGGCGATGCGATGGCGAGAGGAAGCCAACATTGGAGGCGTTTTGAGCTCACGTGCAAGGGATGGAAAACGGAGGCGCAGAGAGGGTAGCCTTGTTGGGGGGGGAGGGAGGGGGGGAGTAGTGAAGCGAACAACTGGGCTAATCAAACGTCATCTTAACGAGGTCCTTGAAACAAATTTCCTTTCTGCATTCTCTGCAAGTTTTAATGTTTCACGGACGCTAGGTTTCTCTGAAAGGAAACAAAAGTTACCTGAATACGGGTGCCTTGCATATGTCTAAGTGTACCTATGTGTGTGTGTGTGTATTTGCACGTGTATATATCTATATGTATAGGTACAATAACTATATACTTCATGTAAGATTAAAATAAGTTGGTGAGCTGCGCTCTGCGACTTACCTTATCTCAATTCTCGAAAAAAAATCTAGGGGTAAAAATGAACTCTACATATACGGAGCTGACGAAGCTCTGTCTTGTTTTCTCGTAACTTCTTACACCCCTCTCCACCCCCCCCCCCCCCTTTCGTCCTACTTAGAGCACATCGAACTCCAAAGTCCTTTTCGTTAAGGACTAGCTCTTAAAGGTTTTATTAAAATAATTTTTTGAGGTCATCGAGATTGCATACGTGTATGTAGGTTTGAATTTTCCAAAACTAGAGCTAACACAAGACATACACTGAGCGATTAGGAGTACAGCAGCTACATTTTTACCTGGAGATGTTCAATGTTCATGATTTCAGAATAAATTATAAAGTTGAGTTATACGCACGGTAGAAAAAAAAGAAGAGGTATAGGTTGTTGCTTTAAGCTGGCAACACTGAATGGGTCTGTTGCAAACAGAGATTACTAAGCTGAGACTTAGTAATCTCTGGTTGCAAACTTTTGCTCCGCAGCGATAAAAAAAGTTTTTCCAATGTAAACGCCTGAAAAGTCCATTGGTGGCATCATAAAGTCATGAAATACAATATTAAACTCACAAGAGGCGTTTATTGAAATCCATGATGGTGGCAAAATATCGAGGAATCTGAATGTATGCACCGTGATCATCCAAGGATTGCCATCTTTGACAACCTCACTGGAGGTAGAGGTTATGTGTTTGTTTACGTTGTGATTGATTGTGATGGATATTGTGAGGTTGGCTATCCTTGAATGTTCGTGGTGCATGCATACAGATTGCTCGATATTTTGCCGCCATCTTGGATTTCATTAAACGGCTCTTGTGAGTATATTAATGCATTTCATGGGTTTCTGATGCCACCATTGGACTTTTCAGGCGATTTTACATTAGATTGTACTATCGACGAATAAAAGATTGTCGCGAGATTCTCACACATTTTCAGTGATGGTTGTGAACGTGGGACTGATCTGCAACGGCTTTGCCGCCTAACCCGCACTGGCCTCTCGCCTGCAAAGTATCAGGAGTATGAAAAGTGGCCGAACCGGAACCTTGAAGGTGAAACTTACTATCTCGTTAAAATGTCGCCACAATCTTTAATTCGTCGATAGTACACTCTATAGCGCTGTAGCAAAAGTTTGCAACAGACCCATTAATTATGGAAACTTGGATCAAGTTTAACGAATCAGTACTCAAATCACCACCATCGTAGGAGCTGATCGTTTCGTTATTCACATTCGCTTTATATTGTTCTTTCTTTCTCAATAGGGTTGGGTTTTTTCTCCTTTTTTTATTTTTTCATTCTTTTATCGTTTCCGTCACGTTTCTTGCCGGGAGTTTTAAATTTTTCCGTTCCCTTCCAATTATATTACCGCGCTTTTTTAACATAACAAAAGCGAGGTGTTTAGCAAAACTGCGAACACCGTTTCATGATACTCTTTTCCCCTGCTTTTTCCATGGGATTGACTACGCGAGTAACTTTACGATCGTGACCATGCTTTGGGGCAGAGAGAGGGTCCTTTCAACGGCGTCAAATTTATGGGGTGGCGACTGGCGAAGCTTTGAATTGTTTCCCCCACGTAAAAGGTAATGTTAACATTTTAACGTTAATACCACCGACAAGGTTTCTTTTCAGAAACCGGGAAGGAGTGGCTCATTACTCTTATTTATTTATTTTTTTCTCCTCTTATCAGTGCCTTCAGTGCTGCCACATTTAAGGTGATTCCAGACGAAACTTTTCTAAATCTTAATCCGATGGGTAGCGCCACTGGTCAATTTTGGGAAAAGTCGTGTTTTTTGGCATTTTAAATTGAAGCCAAAGAAAAGACGCAAAATTCAATAACGTCTCACCTGCAAACATTTTTTATGAATAATTTAAGTAAGCCCAAAACGAGCAAAATTGGTTAAGAATTATAGCCGTAATTATGAAATTCGTTTCGTCATAAGCTTATTGAGTGCGATACTAAGTCCATTTACCTCACTCTCACTCATTGCGGCTTATGGGAAATTTCGTATTTCATAGTTTCTGGCTTTATTTTTAACTGTTTCAGCTTAAAACTTATACGCAGGGTATATCTTCCTGGGATAGGTTCACAGGTGCTGACGTTCCTCAAATTTTTACTTTTGGCTTAAATCAATTGATTTTAGCCCAAAAATATTAACTTTTCGAGAAGCATTAGAGGCGCTATCCATCGAATTGAAATCTGGACAAGCTTCGCCTATGAAATCACCTAAAAATTGTGGATTTCTCGAGAATTCAACACTTTGGAAACGTTTCCGGGATTATTGCCCCATTATGTGCTCGAGCTGCCTGACTATTTCATGAATTTAATTCTGAAAAAAAGAAGAATATTAAATGTGTATTTTCATTTGAATAGTTCCTGTAATACCCGAGTTACGAGTAATATACGAAGAATTTTCCCAAATACAAAGAAGGTGAATAGGTCACTTTGTACGGTTTGTAATTTACAAGGACCATCATAAGTATAGAGTCATGGACTTTGTGGAAACGCAAGATAATACTGAAAACAGTCGCGGGAATAAAACGAAATCTCGGATGAAAATTAGTTATTCACGCTTGGGAAATGTTAAGAAACGTTCCCGGAATACGGAAATCTCGTGGGTGAACAGTTCACTCTCTGAAAATTCCTGTGGGAAAGTTCTGGGAACGGAAGCCCATCCGAGAATATTCTCAGGAATTTTCTCGATTCCGGACCAACCTCTCAACCAGTGGCGGCTCGTGCAATCTGGCAACCGTGCACTTTTGCCATTTAAACGTATGCAAAAAGATCGATACTAGGTGAGGCGCTGCGCCTCACCAGGTAATCGATTATTTTACACAGATTTAAATGGAGGAAATCCATTGTTGTCACATTGCACGAGCCGCCGCTGCTCTCAACTATATATTAATGACGTCATAATGGTGCATTGGTGGCAACAACGCATTTTTCTTACATTTGATTCTACTTAAAACAAGCGATGCGATTGTCAAGCAGCGTTTCTTCATCATTCGATTGTTTTACATTGATTCAAATGGAGGGAAAACATTGCTACCAAATTACACGAGTCACATCGGCAATTCGCAATTGCATGGTGATCCTTGAGTTGTCATACATAATAATTGTTTTCATTCCACTCGGAGGAGCAAACCTGTTTTAGAGTTCCATATAAAATAGTTTTTTTTTTTTTTTAGGGGTCATCGATATGGCAACGTTGCTTTCTATACTCACACTACAGCCCATTCAACGTGATTTAATGGAACGAAATGAGCTTTTTACATTTTGCGAGCGGAAAAGAGCGTGTTTTTCGAGGGTTGGTCCGTGCTCGACGCCTGTATCCATATGGTCGGCAGTCTTGAGGAGGGATTTTTATTACTCCTTTAAGGATGAAAATCAACGGCCTATCGAAACAACGAAATTAACGCTTTCACATCGCAATAATGTAAGCTGTTCATGTATAGTGTGTATTTTGAAGGAGGGATGTTGCAATGGACCTTTTGCCTCTAAAGTTCAGCGCTGAGAGCTTTGAAAGAAATAAGATGCATTTATACTTATTCAATGATCAGAAAGATAAACAAAAACACGTTATTTATTCAAAACCATCATCAAAGTATCCTGCCGGCCGATTGTGCAATTTTACGTTGAACTGATAGTTAAGGCTGCGTCAAAGAGAGACACTGTTAGTCGAACTATGTTTTTAAGGACATGTACAATTTTTTATTTTTCGCTTTAGTAACATTTCAGTGTTACTTCCTTCCGAGAACTATGAAGTCAGACTCATTCCAAGTGGTAGAGTCAATAACTATAAAAACACACTTTTCAATTCTCTCGCCACTTTACTGTTCTTAATTTTGATTTTTCTTTATAATATGAACAGGGCTACCGTTTTGCGTATAATCAATGCTATTTTTCTATTCACCGATGATTCCACCGGTTGAGAAAAGATTACACAGTTCAGTTCAGTGTATGACTGTAATGCACGTAAATACTCTGATCTGTAATCTTTCCTTAATCGGTGGTGACTCCGTTGATTAATTAAAATATCCGCAAGTTTTTTAAAGTCATCGACGACTCCACCGGTTGAGAAAAGATGACAGATGCGAGTATTTTAGTTTATTATAGTCATGCACTGAGTTGAACTGTGTAATCTTTCCTCAACCGGTGGAATCATCGGTGAATTGAAAAATAGCATTGATTATACGCAAAACGGCAGCCTTGAATATGAAGTCCGAAAAATTCCATCCACCGATCCCGCCTTCCTCCCTGCAGGGCTCCAGATGTCTCCTCAGACTTACCATTAGATTATAAAGTGTAGAATCTAGACATGATTCTTATGAGTGACATTGATCATTGATTTTTTAATCAATAGAATTGCCCTAAGATGTTTTCGATTAAGGGGGGGGGGTGTCACGACCCTCATCGGTTGCACCGTTGTAATAACAACGCAACGTAGAACTTCAATTGACATCGTTTTCCCGCAACAGATACCTATAAACTTCAAACTTTGATTTTTTAATGGCCCACGTCACTGACCTATTGACATAGAAATTCAGTGACTGTAACTGTAGATTGATCTATAAATTGAGATGTATCGAAGTGGAGCGTGAGCGCCTGTATGGCGCATGGAGTCACGTTAATAATAAATTGGTTATTATGGTGAAATCAAGATAAGGGATTGGACTTTCGGTTTTATTGACGGAGGAAACTGTGACTTGGAGGAAAGGGGTATAGGAAATCAAATCGACTTATGGAGCAAAGAGCTTGGGAAGGCTGTAAAGGCTGTGGGGGTTGCTGTACATATATATAAGAGCATCGCTGCTGCAGCATCGGATCGGATCGGGAAACGGTTGACTGAACGACTGGGTCAATTAGCAGAGACCACTGATGCCTCCCCGCACCTTTTGTCCGCGAAAATCTGCTCCCGTTATTCAGATTAAAATGGATTTTTCCCCCCTTTTTTTCTGACCGCACGCTTACAGTTGAAGGGTTGGATGCAACAATAAGGGTACTTCTCAAATGTATATAAATGGAAGGGGTATACTCTTTTTGCACTCAAATTAGCAGTTATTAGCTATAGCGTAAAACATTCATCCACTCGATACAATGAATCGTATCCTGCTAAAAAGTCCAAATTCCTGTGTAATTAGAGGTCCCAGTTCCTGTAGGTAGAATTGTAGAGAGTTTTAAGACAAGACACAAGAGGATACGCTCTGAAAAAAAGAGAAAAAGGGTGCTGAATTGAACTACATATTTTATAGTTAAAAGTTAGTGCTCTACGCTTACAGTTGAAGGGTTGGATGCAACAATAAGAGTACTTCTCAAAAGTATTTAAATGGAAGGGGTATACTCTTTTTGCACTCAAATATCAGCAGTTATTAGCTGTAGCGTAAAACATTCATCCACTCGATACAATGAATCGTATCCTGCTAAAAAGTCCAAATTCCTGTGTAATTAGAGGTCCCTTTAGGTAGAATTGTAGAGAGCTTGTTTTAAGACAAGACACAAGAAGGTACACTGAAAAAGAGAGAAAAAAAGTGCTGCATTTAACGACATATTTTATAGTTAAATATAAAGTATGGACATACTTTCTTGAAAACTGTTAGTTTGACTTTATTTATAATAGTTAAATTACCTTCGTCCGTGTTACCTAATTTAACTATTTTTCAACTATTTGAAATTTCTCGCTTTCTCTCAAAAGTTCTCCATTCGATTAGGAAATACCAAAACTTGGCAATTTGATTTTAAGAATAGTTCCAGCAGTCCACCAAGTCCCTTTAGGTAGAGTTGTAGAGAGTTTTAAGACAAGATAAAAGAGGATACACTGAAAAAAGAGAGGAAAAAAGTGCTGAATTTAACTACATATTTTATCTATAGTTAAAAGTATATGGACGCTTCCTAAAAACTGTTATGTCATTTGACTTTGTTTAAAATAGTTAAATTACCTTCGTGCCATGTTACCTAATTCAACTATTTTGATTATTCAAATGAACAGTTTTTCAAGAGGTGTCCTTACTTTTAATAATACCTAAAAGTTAAACTCAGCACTTTTTTTTCAGTAATGTCAACTTTTGATTGATCATGATCTTTAGGCTCTACGGGCGACGCCATTGTAAACGCGGCAAAAAAAAAATAGAAGTTCAACGTCTAAAAGACATTCGAAGAAAATTTTGAAATATTTTTGCATTGCTCTGAAAAGCCTTCTTTTGTCATTAAAGCACAGAATAATACAATCAGAACGGAAACTCTGTCGGCTTTTGAAGCAAATTCATTTCGCGTCCGCCATGTTGGGATATAGGATGTTTATATTTGGATTCGAACGCGAAAAAGAGAATATAGGACATGATCCGCAAAATTTTCATTCTGAAATGCCATTAAAATGAAAGTGAGGCCGGAAACTTAAGATTTCTTTCCAGGATTTACAGAAATAAATGAGTTTCAACACAAATCACAGTCGTCCGCCATGTTGGGATATAGGACCACAGCGTTGCCTATTGGTGCCGTTAAATTCCAAACTTGCTTCCATTGGCTCTTATGGGAGTTTCCGTTCTGATTGTATTATTCTGTGATTAAAGGTGCACAGTGTGCTTCAAGGTGGGTTAGGTTTGACTAAACTGTCACCAAAAACGGTGGGTAGGGTTTTTTTCTCCGTTTTTCACTGAACACTATGCCGGAAACCGGAAAATCCGATCTGCTCCGGATTTTAAATTACGCTAATTTAAAAATATTGATAAATTTACAGTTTTCTGCACTAATTGCACAACTTTCTCAACAACTCTTGGCCACGTATTCCTGTGTTGAAAAATCGTTTGAGCCCTTTGATAGATAGTGTTTTTAATGGAAAAAAGCTCACCTTTTGATTGGTGAACTCAAATTTATCCTAAGATGCGTAAAAAAAAAGTTATCATCAATTTTTATAAAATTATAGCCAATTTTATCCGATTTTTTTATCAAAAAATATCATAGTTTTCGCTTTGAAATAATGTTGATACGCTAACGCACCTAACGTATAGATTTTTCTGGGTAATTTTGCTTTCTTTCGTCTCATTCGCTTTACCTTGGATTAGAAAATAACAGATTAAACAAACGATTTACATCATTGAAGTATTTCACCTTCGTTTAAGTTAGTAAAGTTCTAAAAAAACTTCAGAAGTAATGTAAGAAATTGACCACCAATTTAAGGCACTATGAAAGTCGGTATTCATCTAAACAAAACTCAATTATTTTCAAACAATTTCGCAAACCCTCTTTTAAAATAATGTCTTGAGGGATATTAATGACAAAAAATCGAGTGAACGTGAATTATGTTCAGCAGGAAGTTTTAATTTCCACGTCATCGGAGAAATATACAGGGTGTTTCAGACCACCCGTCCACTATCTTTTTAGAGAAAACGGCGCAAGATAATGAAATTCTGACAAAACTTTTCCAATGTATATCGATCCCAAAGAATTCAGAGAAAATATTGCCGACTCCGAAAAACGGCCTCTAAGGGCCTTATTGGTCCTCATAAAAGGGCCAAGTTGCTGTTTCTCAATGTTTTCTCATGGGACGGGTGTTTTTTTATTTCAGAAGTGGAGTATTGTCCACCTAAAAAAAGCATTTTTTATTGAGGGCATTTTTTTTTTTCTTTCAAAAAACGGCCCTTTCTCAAGTTAGGGGCCATTTTAAAAAAAGTCAGGGGCCATTTTGCATCGCTCGCTGCAACCTTGAAAATTGTCGGATTTCAAAAAACTAAAAATATTCTGAATCAGCAGACCAAGGGCTTTATTTTGATGTATCACAATCTTATTTTCTGTGAAAAGAAATTGGGGCTCTCTCCCCCTAAATTTTGGTGCATTGGGGGCCTCTTTTTCTCATATTGGTGGATACATCGAGGAGGCCGTAGAAAACAACCACGACCACATACAATTCCCGCGAATACGAGAAAAGTACTTCAAATCTTTGAATGGCCATAACTCTCGTTGGAATTATCGAATTGAGACCCGGTTTGGACTATTTTCTTTGTCATTTCAAGGGCTTTCAAATGATGTATCCCAACCTATACCCTGCTGTATGAAAATATACCTCTTTCGTAGAGGCCCCCAAAGCACCAAAATTTAGGCTCTTGAAAAGACAAAGAAAATTGTCCAAACCGGAAGTCAATCCGATAATTTTGACGAGAGTTACTCTCCCCCTAAATTTTGAAGCTTTGGGGGCGGGGCCCCTATGAGTAAAATTGAAAATGGCAGGGTACAAGTTGTCATAAATCATTCGAAAGCCCTTGAAATGACAAAGAAAATAGTCTAAACCGGGTCTCAATTCGATAATTCCAACGAGAGTTATGGCCATTCAAAGATTTGAAGTATTTTTCTCGTATTCGCGGGAATTGTATGTGGTCGTGGTTGTTTTCTACGGCCTCCTCGATGTATCCACCAATATGAGAAAAAGAGGCCCCCAATGCACCAAAATTTAGGGGGAGAGAGCCCCAATTTCTTTTCACAGAAAATAAGATTGTGATACATCAAAATAAAGCCCTTGGTCTGCTGATTCAGAATATTTTTAGTTTTTTGAAATCCGACAATTTTCAAGGTTGCAGCGAGCGATGCAAAATGGCCCCTGACTTTTTTTAAAATGGCCCCTAACTTGAGAAAGGGCCATTTTTTGAAAGAAAAAAAAAATGCCCTCAATAAAAAATGCTTTTTTAAGGTGGACAATACTCCACTTCTGAAATAAAAAAACACCCGTCCCATGAGAAAACATTGAGAAACAGCAACTTGGCCCTTTTATGGGGACCAATAAGGCCCTTAGAGGCCGTTTTTCGGAGTCGGCAATATTTTCTCTGAATTCTTTGGGATCGATATACATTGGAAAAGTTTTGTCAGAATTTCATTATCTTGCGCCGTTTTCTCTAAAAAGATAGTGGACGGGTGGTCTGAAACACCCTGTATATTTCTCCGATGACGTGGAAATTAAAACTTCCTGCTGAACATAATTCACGTTCACTCGATTTTTTGTCATTAATATCCCTCAAGACATTATTTTAAAAGAGGGTTTGCGAAATTGTTTGAAAATAATTGAGTTTTGTTTAGATGAATACCGACTTTCATAGTGCCTTAAATTGGTGGTCAATTTCTTACATTACTTCTGAAGTTTTTTTAGAACTTTACTAACTTAAACGAAGGTGAAATACTTCAATGATGTAAATCGTTTGTTTAATCTGTTATTTTCTAATCCAAGGTAAAGCGAATGAGACGAAAGAAAGCAAAATTACCCAGAAAAATCTATACGTTAGGTGCGTTAGCGTATCAACATTATTTCAAAGCGAAAACTATGATATTTTTTGATAAAAAAATCGGATAAAATTGGCTATAATTTTATAAAAATTGATGATAACTTTTTTTTTACGCATCTTAGGATAAATTTGAGTTCACCAATCAAAAGGTGAGCTTTTTTCCATTAAAAACACTATCTATCAAAGGGCTCAAACGATTTTTCAACACAGGAATACGTGGCCAAGAGTTGTTGAGAAAGTTGTGCAATTAGTGCAGAAAACTGTAAATTTATCAATATTTTTAAATTAGCGTAATTTAAAATCCGGAGCAGATCGGATTTTCCGGTTTCCGGCATAGTGTTCAGTGAAAAACGGAGAAAAAAACCCTACCCACCGTTTTTGGTGACAGTTTAGTCAAACCTAACCCACCTTGAAGCGCACTGTGGGTGATCAGCGAAAGAAGAATAAAATGAACGTTTTTTCGCAGAGACATTCTTCAGATAATTATCTAGTAATTGACATTCCGTTTCCTTCCATATGAATTACTTTCGACCCTTATTAATTTACCATAAGTCGAATGGTAGCGCTCTGGTGGCAAAAACCGGCACTAAACGTTGAATATATTCATCTTAAGCGCAGTTACACTTCGCTTATTGTCGCAGATCTATCAGTCAGCTGTTTTTCTGTACTCTGTAGGTTAGACTGTGCTTATTTTCTGTTATCGACCCAATTAGCTGTAGGATCAAAAGCGTTTTACTTTGATCAAATTTGGTCGACTCCAGTGCACTTTGATATGGTTTCGAAGGATAAAGTAAATTTGGCTCAGCGTTCGCATAGAAATCCAAGAAAACCACTTTACAAGAAAATGATGCTCACAAGAAAAGGAAAAGAAAGAGACAGGAAAGGATGGGATGAAGAGAAGAAACCCCGGAGAAAGAGTCATTACATTAAGAAAACTCTGAGAAGTGGAGGCTGATAGAATTCTAGGTAAAAATGTCTCCTTCAAGGGGGAATCAAGTTATTCAATACAAAAAGTTATTACTTCTCATGAGACATTTTACGTCAGCTTTCCTCTTCTCTCCCTTCCCACACGCCCCATTTCTTCAGTATTCTCCGCTTCAATACCCCTCCTATCTTTTTCATACAATTTTTTTTTTCCCTGATGTGAAAAGAGCTCCAAGAATCAAGAGGGCTCAATTTATTTCTTATCATTTTATAATGTAAACTCGTTATAATAATTAGTGAGATTGTTGATGGATCCTTTGTATCCCTCAGATCTGACTGGCTATAGCCCATAAGCGCAAATACCGTAAATCCAGAGCCCAAAAGCGCAAATGAGACAGCCCATAAGCGCAAAGAAATAATAGAAATGCGTTTCGATGTATCGAACACAGCCCATACATATCCTAAAACTAAGAGATTGCAACGCCGCATCTAAAATGACGAAGAAAAGAAATGTATACAATAAACGAAGATGCTTATACCCTTATTCTTTATTATTGGAAGTGTGCATTGAACACTAAATCTTGAATCGAAGTTCGCGTCAAACTATCAAACTTTAGCCAAAGTTCGCGTCAAATGCTAAAACAAAGTCCGTGATGTTCAAAATTTTGCGGAGTTTTAAAAGGCTCTGCCTTGAAATTTCATGCCAATTTTTTTTTTTCAAATACTGCATCATCGAAATATCGTGTGCTAAAAGCTCATGATATGTTTGACTCTGAAGCAAGTATGAACATTATTTTTCAGTTTCTTTTCGGCATTTTTTAGTGGGTTTTGGACACGTCTCATTTTCACTTAACCCTTCACTGCATGGGATTTTTTTTTTCAACCAAAACTGGATTTTTCGATTCATTAAGTGGTCACATATATGGGAAAAATAGCAAAAAAAAAAAAAAAATAGACAGTTTTTCGGTGAAAATTCTCATTTTTCCATTTTTGTCTTGTTTTTTACAAGTACTATAACACCATAAGAAATGGCGAGAAAAAAAAACAATTTTTTTTTCAAAATTTTCAACAAAATAAGAATTTTTTCCTTTAATTGGATTTTTCAAAGAGCAAATGCCAGAAGCTTAGTAAAAATAATGAAATTGGGGTTGAATTGGATACGGGGACAAATTTTCCCCCAACCATGATTTCTTTTATTAAATGCTTTATAATGAGTGCTGGTGGTCTTTTGAAAAATGTTTGCGCCCCTTTTTATGTTTTCTTATAATGTGACACTGGTGATACAATTTGGAATAAGTCAAAATATACATTACAATGTCTGATATAGGGCTTTTTACATCATGTATCACCAGTGATACACTATGCAGTGTAGGGTTAAGTTTCTGCCTGTACATCTTCAAGGGTATAATGAATGTGAAGATGTGGACCGTAGAAGTTACCTACCTCTAAAGTGGCGGTAAAATGATTCAGGTTCGTTTGTTCGCAAGATAACATATAGATTCTGTTTCTCTCATCACTGAGATAATCAAATCACGCTCAGCTGGCTAGTTTTCAGCCAAACGCAGTTGCCGTCCGTCCGAATTTAATTCGCAAGTAATCGATGCGTCGCAAATGCGATGTATCGATTCACAAAACCACAAATCGACGGCCCATAAGCGCAAAATATATGATTTGCGCTTTTGGGCTCCCCGTTTTGAATATTTGCGCTTATGGGGTCTACCGGATCTGACTAACATTTTTTTTTTTTTTTTTTCACTAATACTATTATTTTACACCAAAACTGCAGATTGGTCCTCTTTGATTCCAAGCCGATCACCGATGACAATATTCACCACTGCGCATAGAGTTTGTAAATGGATGAAAAAACGAATCCGGACGCTCATACGGCTCATTCAGTCATATAACCAACAGATATACATTCGCGGCTAATATCCTCCAAAGCGCGCTTTTTCTCAAAAGTTCTCCATTCGATTAGGAAATGGAAATACCAAAACTTGGCAATTTGTTTTTAAGAATAGTTCCAGCAATTTGAAATAATTAATTCAATTGGGAATCCTATGAGACTAAATGTAGTAAATTCAATTGAATGTAATTTCAAACATTCTAATTAGTAGTTCAACACCGAGGACTGCAGTTTTCCTTGTAATTCAACCTGAATCCCGTTTAGGAAAGTATTAAACAAAATGTAACCTGAATCCTTGTTAGAGTGAACGTCCAATGACTGTAACCACAATATTATTTCCGTAGCTGTGCAATATTATTTCTGACGCTGTTAAACTATAGAGCTATGGTTTGAAGTGGTATGGATCGAGTTCAGTCGTGTTTAGCTTTGGTGCTTGTGTTTTTTATTCCGTTTTTTCGGCGTTTCAACTTTGTTTTCGGGTGATACGATAGTATATTTTTGAACTGAAGTGAACTCAGCTCTATTCAATATTTGTGATATAGTTTTTTTTTTTGTTTTTGTTTTTTTTCAGCCCCTTTCGAGCACCTCCTTAGAAGCTCATTGAGCAGCGAATTACAAGGATTCGATTTGTTCCAATTTATTTCTTAAAGAAAGAAAAAGAGGAGTGAAGGCAACATTACATTTTCTCTTAACCCTTCACTGCATGGTGTTCCACCGGTGGAACAAATTCTTCAAACGCTCATATAAAATACAGGTTTTGAGATATGCCTTCGGCGCATGGTGTGTCAACGCGGGAGAAGGTATGTTTTGAGCTCACACACAAAACAAAAAAAATTGGCTGAAAGAAAACATCATGCAGTGAAGGGTTCGTGATCGAAATCATGTCAGGGGGGAAATTTGTCCCCATATCCAAACTGACCTCATTTTGATTATTTTTATAAAGTTTCCGGCATTGGCTTTTTGAAAAATCCAATTAAAGTAAAAAAAAAAAAAAAAAAAAAATTTAAAAATTTAAAAAATAAAAAATAAAAAAAATTCCCGCCATTTCTTATGGTGTTATGTCACTTGTAAAAAACGAGAAAAAAAAGAAAAAAGATAATTTTGACCAAAAAACCGTCAAATTATTTTTTTCACTATTTTTCCCATGTATTTGACCACCTAATACATTGAAAAATCCACATTTGCTTGAGAAAAAAAAAATCATGCAGTGAAGGGTTAAGATGATTCCAGGGTCGATGTGTTCCAACTGTGGACACCACGTCGCGCTGCTCTAAATGTCAACAGTTTTTGGCTAAATTTGACGAATTCACGCTATAAAGACTCAAATTTGAGGAACGTCAGCACCTGCGAGCATACTTCAGGCAGATACCCTGAAAGTTTCAGACTGAAACACTCAAAAATGAATCCGGAAATTATGAAATACGAAACTTCCCGTAAGCCGCAATGAGTGCGAGTGAGGCAGATAGACGTATCATCACTCGCGCTCACTCTCACTAAGCTTATGGCGAAACAAATTTCATAATTTACGGCTTCAATTGTAAACCAATTTTGCTCATTTTGGGCTCAAAAAATCTATAAAAAAAAATTGCAGGTGCTGACGTTATTGGATTTTGCGTTTTATCTATGGTTTCAGTTTAAAACGCCAAAAACACGACTTTTCCAAAAAGCGACTAGAGGCGCTATCCATCGGATTGTAATCTGAAAAAAAATTTGCCTGGAATCACCTTAACATTGATCAAAGCGCCGGCAAGCGACGCCAATGCGCACGTTCGCACCTTATTTAAGTATGCGGTAGTTCTAGTTCATTATTCTGTTTGCGTTGGGGCTCTTTACTTACAGTTTTGACTCTTATATAAAGCACCTCTAAATATATGTATAAACTTCCCCTCAGAATCTGCGAGTACCTAACTCTTTCGTTTTGTCTTAATGACGATGATGAAAAGAAGGAAAATTGACAATGATTAAACATTTAAATAATCAAGAGTTTGAGCGCGCTCTTTCGCGGTTATAATGGAGCGAATGCAGAAGATAAATTTCTCGCTAGACTGAGTCTGTCGACAATATACCGAAACGCGGCACGAAATTTTATGCGACCTGATAGGGATATAATTCAAGCTTGCGCCTGCGGGGGATAAATAAGGCAACCCAGCTAGCAAGGTGCGGGGGCAGGGTAATAGACAGAGGCGGCATCGTGACAGTGTTGCCAGTTAAAGTAAAAAAAAAAAAAAAGGGTTAAAGGCCAGCTCGGTATATTCTTTTATACAATTTAGTTTGTTTCATATGGAAATAGGGCTCTTGCAAACTTTTTCTACAGATGATTGAAGAAATGATTCCTGCATAAAAACCCATAAAAATGACGATGAGTACACTTAAAATTTATACAATTCACTCTTAAAATCGGGCTTAATGGTGGAGCTACGAATGCATCGTGGGAGATTCCTATCTATAATAGGAGACATATCTTTGTGTTTCCGTGGAGAAAGTGACTTAGAGAGGAATCTCCCATGATACCTATGCGTAGCTTCGCCATTACGATCTTGCCGTTAAAACTGTTTTCTGAGTTGATTACTGAATTATTTAGTGTGATTTTCGTGATTTCCGCTGGTCTATAAATCAGGATTGACTTTTCATTTGCCTCTGGCAAAAGTTTGCAAGAGCCCCATTCTAGTAGTTTGAAAGGTCAACATAGAAGTTATATAATAGTCATATATGATGGGGTTATTGCAAACTGTTGATGAGTGTAATTTCGGCTTACATGCAGGTGTATACTGGAATTACTGGTGTCCTATTTCTATCTAATTTGTCTTGTCTTCCATTGTGGTCAAGAAGGCTTTTATAGGTATAGTCGCTAGCGAATAAAACACGAATGTATCACTTTCATCACACGGAAAAAAAAACTACGGTGAAAATAACCATAGGGATACCTGATTTTGGCACCTGCTAGATGTTATGGTAATGTTAACTAGAAGTATACTATGTTGTGACTAGGTACTATGTGATGTTACCTGATTGCATTTCGAATTTACTCAAAGTATCGGTAAATGTACCATACTTCTGGTCAAGTTTACCATAACATCTAGCAGGTGCCAAAATTAGGTATCCGTATGGTTATTTTCACTCATCTTTTTTTTTCCGTGCAGCATGAATAAAATAACAAATTAGATAGTGCTAATCGCCTGGGGGCTGATTCTACTCTTTTGGACAATACGGGACAAGATAGCGGGAATCGATCATTCCCATGGGTTTAAATCGAGTCACGTGACTTATTTGAAGTCGTTTGAGTCGTTCATTTCATAAAAATGACTTCTCCGTTCATCGAATGACTCGAATTCTGTAAAAATGTATTTTCTCCATTTAAATTCACCAAAAAAGTCGAACGATCGGCGATGACCAGGTATTTCGACCTTTTTAATGTGTTTAAATGAGGAAAAGGAACGTTGCCGAATCGCACGCCTCGCCACTGAGAATCAACTCCCTGGTACCGGTTTACGTTGCCTTGAACGCATTACTTTTTACAGGTTTCTACAAGTATATTTTAGAGATTTTTAGCGTCACCATATTATTCTGTTTTGCTGGTTTTTACGCGTTAAGGGGTGTCTCCACCTGCACATTTTCTGATTGAGCCAATGAGCCTCTTTGTTGTCGATACATCGGACTCGACCTATCGACTTCAAGGCAGCTCATTGGCGCAATCAGTTTATTCTCGCTTTTAAATTCGCAGGTGGAGACACCCCTTTAATCAGCAGCAACATTTTTCTTCAGTACCGTTGAAGAGAAATTACTGGACAGAAAATATGTGAATGTAACTTGATGCTAAAACAACCGAACCTTAAACTCTCCCTAGCGTTTACACCGCGCGCAGGCTGTTCAGGCTGACACCAGTAGCGCACCGAGAGTTTCTTCATCTCTCTCTTTTCTCCATTAAAAGACGTATGTTAGACAAGGATGGACAACGGGATAATACCCCCTCTTTCTGTCCTTTTCCTTCTTAAACATTCAAATGGGAAATGAGAGAGATGGAAGAGATCCTGGTTGCGCCATTAGCTGGCACTATGACATTCAAAAGAAAGTCCTTCATCAAAATCGTTCTTAATGAAGTTATCCATTATGTTTTGAAGGTTTTTAGATTTTTCAAGGCATATTTTTAAGTGGCTATTCTGCGAAACCTGAAATGCCTAAAAACTGCAAAATTCTTTAAAACTAACTGAGTTTTGAAAGAATGAAAATTTCTATTAGGATACTTTCTTTTGAAAGCCATAGTACTTCCAGGGTCAAAAAGAATGTCAGCCAACTACAAAAAAGAAAAAAGGAAAAACCCCAGAAAAAAAACCAGAAACAAAAAACAGAAAAAACCTTTGGTAGAAAGATGACTCAGCGAAATACTTCATTGGAGCTACCCAAAGGTTTTGTATACGCCTAAATAAAGAGGTTTTGCTGGGTGAACAAAATATTTGGATGGCTCAACCAAAGTCTTTCGCTGGATCATTTTCCTAAAAAAGGTTTTGTCAGCGCTACCAAAGTAATTTTCGGGGACGGACTCAACAGTATAATTGTACAACATGGAGAGCAACATTCAACGGGACCATACGTTGACTGATGACCAATGACAAAACTTCGTACTTCACTCTCATTGGCTACCTATACCTCAACAATCAACAAACCTGCTCATCAGCCAAACGTATGGTCCAGTTGGACATTGCTTTGTTGTGACCCCGAATAAAAAAAAATTGTCAATCGATTTTAAAATGAGCAAGATGTAAGTAGCGCGTGGTCTCTAGTACATGCGGTCTCTGATGGTTGAAACATAGGGCTGCCGTTTTGCGTATAATCAATGCTATTTTTCTATTCAGCGATGATTCCGCCGGTTGAGCAAAGATTACACAGTTCAGTTCAGTGCGTGACTGTAATAAACTAAAATACTCGCATCTGTAATATTTTCTCAACCGGTGGAGTCGTCGATGACTTTAAAAAACTTGCGGATATTTTAATTAATCAACGAAGTTTCCATCGATTAAGGAAAGATTACAGATCAGAGTATTTTCGTGCATTACAGTCATACACTGAACTGAACTGTGTAATCTTTTCTCAACCGGTGGAATCATCGGTGAATAAAAAAATAGCATTGATTATACGCAAAACGGCAGCCCTGTTGAAATCTGATGATTTTCGAGTGGAATCCGGCAACCGCTGGAAAAACAGAGGTGGGTATCAAGATGCAGTAATTGTCTTTAGTGAATCGCGCATCGCTCAGCGTTTCATGAATATGATATTAAATGTGCAACCTAGCTATCTAGCTCATAACTTTATTTTGTCTTAGAGCAGCATGGTGAGGAGTGGGGAGGGCGACGGTAGAGGGCGGTGGGTGGGAAGGTGTGAGAGGGACTGGGGAGGATCTCATCGCAGCACGCCGCGCACTGTATTTAGAGTTCGCACCCTCTGTCCCTGTCCTGCTCCTATATACAAGCCCCCTTCAGCATCCCATTATGCCCTTATCTCCGCCTCTCCTATTTTTATTGGACATCATAAGTATGACTCACGTGAATAGAGTCAACATGAAGTTATCAAAATTTCCTACCTTTCAACCCTCTGACTTATGGCAAGGGGTTTAGAAGAAGAAAAATAATAGTAATGAGTTTGTTTTATTTTTATTTTCTCAATTCTTTTATCCTGACGACATCATTAACCCCTTATGGGCCAAGCCCAAGTATATATACCCGTTTTTCTCCTCTATGGTCTATTTCACATTGTTTTAGTCTTCATTCCGGATAAACGCAAATAAATTCAGATGAAAACACTACAGTAGAATAGGTCTCGTCGGGCGCCTTCAATTCTTCGGGTAGGCAATTCCAACTCCACAGAGTACGAACAGTTAACTACCATACCTCTAGAAATGGAGGAGTGGTTTTCTCTTAAACTAACCTGGTCCTGAATGGGTTAAGATCTATTACTCGTGGATACTACTAATCGTTACGTTCTTCATCCTCTCATACATTGGAGGTTCAATTGAACCCCCTCGAAAACAGCTTATTTTCCATTAGCTTTTTAAGGATTTGTAGTACGATTTTGTCGATAGATTGGAACTCTCGTAAAATTATTGTTCACAACTTTTCAAAATGGAAAAGCAGGGGATCAAGAAAACAGCTGCATTCGAAATTAGTCAGAATGGTGCAAGGTTTAAAAAAATGAACTTTTTGTAACATTAAAAAATTCCTGAGAGGCTGCGAATTCAGCAGCGTGGGTAGGTTTTTGTCTCGAAGGATTGATATAGGTGGAACGGGATGAAACGTCCCCTCGCCTCTTCCAACCCCCGGAAATCTCGGGGTCTATCATAAACATTGCCTGCTCTTGAAATGTGGCAACGATGCTTTTTTCCATTAGAACCGATGCAAAAAATCGATTCTAGTCGAGGAACAGTGCTTCTCCTGGATACGATTATTTTACATGGGATTATTATTTCAACAATATTTAATTTTTTTTTCTCCGTGCAACTTATTACAGTCTGACACGAATAAAATTATTTTATTTTTCGAATAATTTTTTCCCTCCAAAAAATTGCATCACCATTTTGCGAATGATTTCACGCAGCTACAAACCATTGAGGAATGAATATCTTGAAAAGAGTCTATACTTTGGTATAGTCTGAAAAAAGAGAATGAGTGGCAGTGGCGTAACGTGCAATCTGGCAACGTTGTATTTAGTCCTTTAAAACCCATGAGAAGAGTCGAAACTTTGGGGGTGCACAGTGCACTCCATCGAATCGATATTTTACATGGGATCAAATGAACGAAATGCTGCGTTGCCGGCTTGCACGCGACGCCACTGATGAGTGGATTTCTGTCTCCAACACGAAGAAAATAGATTTGCAAATTTAATAAGATGAAGAAAATGCTAATTTCGCCAATCATTTTTGGTAAAAATTTACTATGTTGCTAATTTCACGCTTTACATTGTAAATTTTGCATCAGTTTTATTTTAACTTTACAATTTGGATTGTAAATGTTACCATCCAAAACATCGTGACTTTTGCAATTAATTAGTAAAGCTGTCACAAACATGACAGCAACGCAAATTGCAAAAGTTCCAGTGTTTTGGATTGTAAATTATACAATTCAAATTTAAAAATTTACAATCCAAATTGGAAAATTAGCCATAAGTTTAGTAGGTTTTACCAAATATAATAATTAATAGTAAAAAGTAAAATGAGCAGCTTCATTTTACTGATTTTACAAAACTAAATTGATTTTTATAGTGATTTCATTTTTTCCTGTGAAGGAAAGGATGTTCAAGTTTATTTTTTAGTATCTTCTCTCCTGATTCTCCTTTCGTCCTCTTCACTATTTCTTGCAACACTCAAACTCCAAGTAGGTGTATGCTGGATAACACTACGTTGATCTTTCGGAAGACAAAAAATAATGTTATGGAAGCTTATAAAGTTGACATTTTTGGCGATGTCATGGGGGAGGGAGTTGAGAGGAGTACGGCTCCAACGGTGAAGGAAATGTCAATATTACGACGGAGTATTAGAGGCAGTGTCGTTTGGCAAAATTGATATTTTCTCAAAATTCAATCAATCAACCTTGTGTGCGTGTGCGGAAAGACTCTTCGGCCAGAATGAGCACGGCAAGGTACGAGGCTAAGGTTGCCAGATTGAGCAGAGATTGATTCCCGTATATGTTTACTTTGAAACAGCGTGGCGAATCGTGCATTTGAGAGCGAATTCAGAATCGACCCCAGGCCGACATTCATACCGCAATTTTCACGTTTTTTTGGATAATGTTTGTATGTAGATGTTCTCAGGCTTTTTCAGCTTATTGAACTTTTAGGGTTTTGAATAGAAACCGGTTCAGTAAATAATTTTTTTTTTAAATTTCGTGTATTTCGACCGTATAGTAAAAGTGTTCGAAGACCAAAATTTCATGGTCAATTATTTCCACGGACCTGTTAAGGAATACCATGAAATTACATGAAAAATACTATGGAATTCCATGAATGGCCCATGCAATTTTATATAATTTTATGAAAAAGTAAGAATGGCTCACGGAATTTCGGTCATAAAACTTCGAGAAACTTTTTTTTTTTTTTAATTTTTTTTTTTTACGGAGCCTAATCATAGTAGGGTTAAAGGTTCAATTCTTCTTTTATTTTAATAGCAAATAACAGTAAAAAAGAAAAACAAAACAAAAATATTTCCAATTTGTTTGAATTTTCGGAATCGTCTCTTTTCCGAAAAAATAATAATAATAATAATAAAAAAAAAAATGTCCAAAAATTTAGGGTTTAAGATGAGGATAACATGAGTATTTACCGTGTGCTCACATGGATTAAATGGATGAATGGTAAAAATGACGATAAATGGTGATTTATTTTCAGTCTTCCGACAATAAAAGCATGAAATATTAAATTAAATAAATTAGGTAATTAGGTAAACTATGCTAGACAAATTAAATAAACTATAACGTAAAATTAACGAAACAGTTAAAGACTGAAAACACAACTTTGCCTACTTGAACACTTCGTCGTCACTGCATCGAAGTATAATAAATCGATGAATTTTGTATTCACGTTTGAAAAACACTGAGGTATCTCACTTTCGTTTAAAGAACAAGGTTTGCTTGTTTGCTCGCATTTGGTCAGATCTAGTATTTAAATCAATTGATAGTTTTGTCCTCCGATGATTAACAAACGCACCTATCTTCTGTGGAAATGAGATACTTTCACGGAGAAAAATTTCTTTTTGAAATTTCGGAAAGTACTCTTAAATAAGGGGTAAAAAGAAATTTATTTTAAAATAACAAGAATTTGTATTGATCCAACGATTCTTTTTTGTGATTCTTCTGAATCATCAGAACGTTCTATCGGACCAATAATAATAATTCTCATTGGTCCAATAGAACATTCTGATAATTTACAAGAAAAAATCGTTGAATCAATGAGAATGGGTCTGTTGCAAACTTTTGCTACAGCGCTACAGGTGTTCAATCCCATGTAAAATCGCGTAAAAAGTCCATTGGTGGCATCAGAAAGTCACAAAATGCAGTATGAAACTCACGAGAGACATTTAATGAAATCTAAGATGGCGGTAAAATATCGAGCAGCCTGTATGCATGCACCACGAACATCCAAGGATATAGCCAACCTCACAATATCGACCACACCCAATCACAACACAAATAAACGTATAACCTCTGAAGCTGTGAGGTTGTTAACGTTGGAAATCCTTGGATGTTAAAGATGCATGCATACAGATTGCTCGATATTTTACCGCCATCTTGGATTTCATTAAACGTCTCTTGTGATGAGTTTATTATCGCATTTCATGACTTTCTGATGCCACCAATGGACTTTTCAGGCGATTTTACATACGATGTGGCACTCTTAATCGTTGGAGCAAAAGTTTGCAACAGACCCATTCTTCTTATTTTAAAAGGAATTTATTTTCACATACATTTAATTATACGTTCCGTAATTCCATAATAAGAAATTTTTCTTCTTGTTGTTTTTTTCGCGTCACAGGCCATCGATATGAATACGGGGAAATTTAGGAGTTTTATCAAGGATCTGACAACTGTGTTTAGTGCACACAAGGCACTCACGGGTTTCACAATTCACAACCCGAGGAAGCTATCTTGACAAGACGAGTCAATATTCATTTCCATGAGCGGGTGAACCTTTTTCCTCCTGTCGTTTTCGCGTCAGTCATCACGCTCATGTTGTTGCGCTTTGTAAAATAAAGTGGTGGCCCGAAATCCCGATTTTTTTTTTTTTTTTTTTTTTTAGGAAATCGCACCTCGATTGACGTGACTGCTCAAAAATGTATCAATACGTAGAGTCGGCGAATTAATAACGTCAATTGACAGCTTAAATTTTCGCAAGGTAGGCCACCTGCAATGTTTCAATTCATTGATGTGTCAAGTATTGCAGATTGCCTACTAGAAGCAAAATCTAAGGAGTCATATTTAATTCGTTGACTGTGAGTATACTGCTTTTCATGGGCTAACTCAAACAAGCAATCCTGTAAAGGTTTTAAACTCGCATTTCCCCTGTAGCAGTACACTTTTGTTTATAAATAAAATATTTAAGAATAACCAAGACGTTTTAAATATGTATTTTTTAGAAAGAAAAACAAACAAACAAATAAAAAAAAACATCAACAAAAAAGTGGGCATATAAAGACGTTGTCAAAAGTTGCTTTAGAAACAAACAAAAAACATATATTCTTAAAAACAACCGGAGCTGTTTTAAAAACAGTTAAAAAACTTTGTCAAGGGAAAGTTTTCCTTGCTTCATGTGAACAAGATGTACAAAAATTTATTACAAACATCTTAAACCTGTTTTTGAAGATGAATCAAAAACGTTCTTAAAAAAAAAAACTTTTAATGCTAAACTTTCCGTGTAGTTCAAAACAGGAATAAGGTCTTCGTGAAAAGTAGACAGTCAGTTTCGTAAATCGTTTAAGGCAATCCTGTCATTTAGTGAAGAGAACATACAAACTGGACGCCTCAAATGTGTATAATTTTTGTATCCACGCCTTTGCGCCAGTATATCAGTTGGATTTGCTTTTGCGCTTGACCCATGGCCCTTGCAACTGATGAGCCATGAAACCTGCAAATCTTGAACCATTGACGGATCCAGCCCTAACGAACGGGGGGGGGCGAACTTGGGATTTTCGCCCCCCGGTGACCCCTTTTTCCGTTTTACTCTCCTGTTTTCCCCTTCTTTCATCTGTCCCCCCCCCTTTTCCCCCTTTTTTGGTTGAACGGGGGGAGGTGATCGCCCCCTTCGCCCCCTGTATCCCCCAAAGTCTTGAACCAAGAGAATAGAATCTGAAAAAATGACCCATTATCGCACCGGGTCACTAGTTTCAGGTGCTATTGTTATGAATATCGCTGATAACTATGAATTATTGACAGTGTTTATAATGTGCTCAATGTGTTTACAAGCAGATGCCTGGATGTTTGCATTTACGATGGGTGTTCCAAGCATTCTCATCAAGGGAAAATTCAAGCGATACCGGATAACGCGGCATTCGCCATGGTTGCGTTTTAACAGCTACATTGCCGATCGGCTCATTTGCTGCTTAGAACTTTTGTAATTTTTGTCTCACAGTGTTCCTCAAAGACTGACTCCTTGTCTAAAGAAAATTGAAGTTTCAAGAGTGTCCCCCCCCATCTCCTGAAAATAGCCAAGCAAAGTATATGTATATATTAGCTTCCGCAAATTTTACACAAAAAATAATTGCCTACACCATCCTGTTGTGCGCATAATACTATATCATAAGCATCGCATTTGTACCCAAAGGCCAACGTCAGATAACGCATCATTCCATCAGTCAATTTGTTTGGTGCTTTTACCGTTGAAAACACGTTAATTTTTGTTTTTTTTTTTTTTTTGTTTGTTTTTTTTTTGGTTTGTTTAGATTTCTTTCTTTCCTTCCCTTTTCTTTCAGTTTTTCTATTTTCTTCTGCGCATTATTGAGCGTAGCAAGCGCCCCGTAAGGTTTGCGTCTCCATGTGATCGTGAAAACTGCATATGGGGGGGACACTGTTGGTTCCCAGATGATAAGTCCAAAACATGAATGTCCAAAACTTTTTTTTGAAAATAAACGAGGTTTTTTATAAACAGGGATCAAACATAAATAAACAAAACCGAATCGCAATCACTTTTCTAAAACTCTAAATCCCTTGCCAAATTTAACCTTTGTACGCGTTTCGGAGGTCCTCCCTCTTCAGCTACTTCAGCAATGCGTACAAAGGTTAAAATTGGTAAGGGATTTAGAGTTTTAGAAAATTGATTGCGATTCGGTTTTGTTTGTCCAAAACTTTTTCGTCCAAAAATATATTTTGTCCAAATCATCTTAATGTCCAACGCGCTTGCGTCCATAAGACTATAATGTCCAATTATAGACAAGCTAGTCCAAATAGAAAAGTCCAAAACCTATGAATGTGAGCAAAGTAATGTCCAATGTCCAGAATTTTTTTCTTCTTTACTTGTATTCGCTTCTCTTCATTTTTTCTCCTTTAAATTGATCCACTCCGTATAGACAATAGACATATATTCTTAATTGAATGCAGCTCCACTAAGCGGAGTCATCTTACATATGTTAATGTTAATGTTACATATGTTTATGAACTAATTGTCATAACAAAAACAGCAGTATTATCATGCATAATTTTGTTCGTATTATTTGATTATTTCTAAACTACAATTCAAAATTTCTGCGCGCAACAGTTCAACTTTTCTGTCCTAATTTCAAATTAAAAATTCGACGCAACGTGTTTGGACATTTTGTTAATCTAACTTGACATCCGTTTATTTGGACTTTTCATTTTGGACAATCGAGCTTTGGGCGTATAATTTTGGACATTGCCGTTTGGACATTACGGTTTTGGACATAACATCTGTGGATCACACTGTTAAGCCCCTGTTGAAGGACCCAAACTTCCCGAAACCATGCATGGTGAAGCGTGTACGAATTTCTATTGCGTAGTTGTCTCGAATTAAAATACTGACCAAAGTTCTTGTAAGATATCATAACATTCGGAGCAACAAAAACCCCAAGATAGGAGCGTTTTCTCGAGCTCTAGTACGCCCAGAGAACGAAGGAAATATTATAATGCGGGAATATAGAAAAGAGCTCGAGAAATCCTAGCATGGGAGGGGTGGGGTGGGGGGGGGGGGGTGGAGAGGGCGGGCGGAAGAGACCGATAACGAATTTCAGAGGCGCGCACGTCTCATCAGAACGTGTCGCGCTAACGGGAATGATAGAGAGCTTTCGGAAAAGTTGAAAACAATGGATACAAAAGGAGAAAACTTTAAAAGCAAGAAAAGGGAAAATGATGAGGGGAGATCTCTTTCCCTCCCCCTCCCATGACCCCCCCATCTCACCCTCTTCCTTCTCCTTCTCCTTCTCCTTCTCCTTCTCACTCCTTTTCATCTCTCCGCCTCTAAAACACCAGAAACAACTTTTTCTAGTCTTGCAAAGGACATTCGACTTTTAAAACAGGAGAAGGCAGACATAAAACGAAACGAGGAATGAGGCGCATTAAAAAGAAGAAGGAGAAGAAGACGACGGAGAAGAAGGGAAAGAAGAAAAATACTAATATCATAACTAACGTTTACCTAGCTTGAGTCGCTACTCCTCGAGAAATAGTAATAAACGTAATGTAAATTCCCATTGTTGTATCCCTTTGGCATCCCTAAAAAATATAAAACCGAAGGAGGGAAGGAAATGGGAAAATTACCAATTCAACGCAAATATAAAACGCTTTTCCGCTGATCAGCCCAGAGACCTCTCAGCGCCTCGCCCGCGCCCGCCGCACCGCGTCGGCGAGCATTTTCTTATCACTTATTTACAAACGGAGCAAAAATATCCTCATCTCAAACGCCAGATACGTTTTTCATACTTGCGATGTTGCCTGGATTTGGTTCATTCCATTTTAGAATATCGACTCTTTCCTTTCAAAACTCCACAGATCAGCATTTTCGACGGTTCTCAGTCAGTGTGGTGATGTACTGAAAAAAAAAAAAAAAAATCAGCTAAATTTAACTAATTTCAACTTAAAAGTATGGACACCACTTAAAACTGTTAGTTTAACTATTTGAATTAGTAAAATTAACTCCGTGCCGTGTTAATTAACATGGCACGGAGTTATTTTTACTAATTCATATACTCAAACTAACAGTTTTAAGTGGTGTCCATACTTTTAAGTTGAAATTAGTTAAATTTAGCTGATTTTTTTTTTCAGTGTGGGCTTGTATACCATGACCTCAGTGGCCGCTCGTGCAATTTGGCAACCATGTTTTTTGTCATTTAAACTTACGCAAAAATATCGAACTCTTGGGGGTGCAATTGCACCTCCTGAAGATCGATTGTTTTACATAGGTTTGAATAGAAAAATTACGTTGTTGCCACATTGCACGAGCCGCCGCTGGCTTGTACCATGACCTTCAAAAGAAAGTCCTCTTTCAATATTTCCCAAACAGTTTTAGATTTTGTAAGGCATAATAACATTCAAGTGCCACTTCTCTTAAACTCTGAAAACGCAGAAAACTGCAAAATTCTTTAAAATTGGTCGAAAAATGGAAGAATGAAAATTTCCACCGCGGGATCTTTTGAAAGTCATAGTAGGTACCTGCTCGGAAAAAAAGTAACTGGTCAGTTTTTATCATTGCAATGATTGATATTGGCACCAATCGTAAGAGACAGTAGCGCACCGAGAGTTTCTTCATCTCTCTCTTTTCTCCATTAAAAAACGTATGTTAGACAAGGATGGACAAAGGGATAAAACCCCCTCCTTCTGTCCTTTTCTTACTGATGCATTCAAATGGGAAATGAGAGAGATGGAAGAGATCCTGGTTGCGCCAGTGGTAAGAGATGAATAATCCAACTATGTAGATAGCGGGTTGAATGAAACAATTAGTTAAACATGCCAAAATCTAAGGTTACATTTTTGCAGAATGTTTAATTCATTCAACCCAACATGTGGTCAAGCTTACCATCTTGTTACTAGAGCAAAAATCTGCCATCATTATGGTGAATCTTACAAATTATTATTTTTTGCGTATGTAATTAAGCTACATGCCTTCCAAGCTAGAAACACATACCTTCCCGAAAGAGCATCACAAAAGCCACTTTTGACTTTCATTAGAAGCAGATGCTCTTCGATTAGGTACACATAATTATTATTTATTGAAAATAATTAATTTTGATGAAAAATAAGTGCTATAGGAAGTTAGTATCACAAGCCTCATATCGATTCGTTCATTGCTTAAAAACAAAAAACAAAACAAATGGTAACTGCGTGACTTACACAATTACAAAGGAAACGGGCTGGTTCTAATCACCCGGTCCATCATTTATAGATTAGGTGTCCAGAACTAACAATTTCTGTAAATTTTATAAAGTTGGCAAAGTAGAGCTCGAGATGATTTTCCGGAAAGGTTGCGAAATGTTACTACAAGGCTGAACGAGAGGAATTAGCTGAAAGTAAAAAAAGAAAGTTGCTCCAATATCCATAAAAACCCCTTGTAAAATCGATATTGTTACTTCGCTCACCTGATAATGGGTTGCTGCAAACTTTTAATGTAGATGGATAAAAAGGTCGGCTTGTAAGCATAAAAAACCAGGAAAATGTAGATCAACTATATTAACCGGTGGATTTCGGAAGTTTTCGGTGTCCACCAATCCACCAAATTATATCGATCGGTATTTTTTGTCATAGCTTTAAAATAGATGCTGACACTTCATACATCAAACGCAACAGCTCCATTTTGGCATTCTGATTCGTGATTTTAAAGAGAAGTTCTTGGTACTTTTAGGGATCAGTCACTTTTTAAATGTTTTTTACCCACACACGGCACACACCTATACTCATTCATGAGATGTGCTATCATATTATTTCATTAAAAAAAAAACAAGCGAATTTAAGAGCTCTGTTGAAACTAAACGATCCACACATCATAGCACGTCCGTGACTTCACTACCATCTGCTCACATTTCAGAGATCTGTTTCATGTTTCACAGAGTTTTATATTCAAATCAACGATCAACTCATCTCATTCTTTTCAAAATTACTTCTCCTAAATCTCGTAAATAAAATTGCTCTCATTTTTTCTCTCTATACAGCAATAAAAAGTATGTAATAGAAGCTAGCTTCAGTTTAAGGTAACCATGACATTGCGCGCTGAGTAGTACTGACCTATTTTCCTCCTCGTATGAAAGTTTACAGAATTGGAGCCCCGATTTGAGCTTCGCATATAATATACTTGCCCTTACCCCCAACGCAGCTAAACTCAGCGCTTGGTTAACAAGAGAAGGTATAGTTAAGTTTCAAGATAATTTATAATTCGGAACGACGACAAAACATTTCCCATTCCTCCACAGTTGCAAGATTTGTTTAGAATAAGTTGACAGTTTTGTTTATTAATTTATACGCATATAGAAAGATCTATAACTTATAGGCGCGGTGCTATAATAGGATTATTTACAGTGCGCAGTTTAAATTATCACTTGACAAATCAATATCACGGAAAAAAGTTTAGGTAAAACCGCTGCAGCTTTTTAAAATAGCTTCGCAAAGCAAAAGTTCAAGCTCTACCGGAGAAAGTTGCGGTTGTACCGAAGCACTACCTCAGTAAAGCACAAGCAAGCAGAAAGGCTATTGCTTTACGGAGGTTGTGCTTTGGTACAACTGCAACTTTCTCCGGTAGAGCTAGAACTTTTGCTTTGCGAAGCTATATTATAAAAAGCTGCTGCGGTTGTACCTAAACTTTGTTTTTTCAATGATAATGAATGCACTGAAAAAAAAATCAGCTAAATTGAACAAATTCAACTTAAAAGTATGGACACCACTTAAAACTGTTAGTTTGAATAAGTATATGAATTAGTAAAAATAACTCCGTGCCATGTTAACTAACACGGCACGGAGTTAATTTTACTAATTCAAATAGTTAAACTAACAGTTTTAAGTGGTGTCCATACTTTTAAGTTGAAATTAGTTAAATTTAGCTGATTTTTTTCAGTGTGGAGCTCTTTCACGGTTTTGCTGTATAGGCAAATAGACTACCAAATCTGATGTCAAATACTACAGAAGTAACCAAGAAATAATTTAAAAGTTTAAAACTTACTCCTCGCTGAAAAAACCTAGCTCAAAGTTAAGATGGACTACACGTGCGTATGTTTACACTACGCAAACGTTTTGCGCAGCAAAACCGAAGGCGGGTCCATCAATCTGGCAACCATGTATTATTCCCATTTGAATGTATGAGAAAAAAATGATTGGTTAAAGCGCCTTGACCTCCTCTAGAATCGATTGTTACTCATATACAGGGTGTTTCTAAAACTTATGTCATCCTTTCTACCACGTATTTTTGAGGTCAAAATAAGACTTTTTTTTCCTATAAACATGTGTCCGAAAATGCCCCCCTTTTGAGCTACAGCCCCCCAAAGTTTTAAAAAATTGTTGGTTTTTCTGGAATATCGACCAGATTTATGAACCGAATGTCATGAAAATTGGTGTCCCGAGGTACTTTTACGTGTAAAATCCATTAATGGCCTCGAGACATTCAGAAATGAGGTCTGACTGTACTTTTTAGGCAATATTATACCTTCAACGACACAAATTTCATGTTACAGAATGGAAATTTGAAAAATAAATAATGAAATTCGATGGGAAAAACTCTTAGAAAGATATTTGGTCCTCTTTGTTTTGGTCGATACGACGCGTATTAAGCGAGATAATCGCTGCACAAGGTGGAAAAGTCAGCGCTTTTATCACGAGGAGCGGCAGGAAGTATGCAACCCGCCACTCCGCTGCTTCCTCGGGCCGCCCGCTACAATAAAAGCGCTGACTTTTTGACCTTGTGCAGCGATTATCTCGCTTAATACGCGTCGTATCGACCAAAACAAAGAGGACCAAATATCTTTCTAAGAGTTTTTCCCATCTGATTACATTATTTATTTTTCAAATTTCTATCCTGTAACATAAAATTTGTGTCGTCGAAGGTATAAGATTACCTGAAAAGTACAGTCAGATCTCATTTCTGCATTTTTCGAGGCCATTAATGGATTCTACACGTAAAAGTACTTCGGGACACCAATTTTCATAACATTCGGTTCATAAATCTGGTCGATATTCCAAAAAAAACCAACAATTTTTTAAAACTTTGGGGGGCTGTAGCTCAAAAGGGGGGCATTTTCGGACACATGTTTATAGGGAAAAAAAGTCTTATTTTGACCTCAAAAATAAGTGTTTGAAAGGATGACATAAGTTTTAGAAACACCCTGTATATGTTTAAACGAGATGAATTCAGGGTTGCCAAATTGCAGGATCCGCCTATGCGCAAACTAAAGGGCAGTCCATTGAATTAAGTGCCGTCTTCCTCGCTGATCAATAAAATTTTCTTCCTCATTACCGCTCGTTCCTCGCGACAAAATAATATGCGTTTATATAAGAATCAACCTTTAACTTTACTGTTTGAAACTCAAAAATAAATTATAATTGTTCCAATTCGTAGGTTATATGTTATTTTGGTTGGCGAGTGCCAAATATACCTATTACCTACGTACCCTAGTGAATGCAATGCATATTACACAATACACACGCGGGTCGCAGGTTTTCCATTTGAACTTTGATAAGTTTCCTCAGCGAGAAGAAGAATTTAGACTTTTTAATGATCTCAAAGTTATTTCCGCAGCATTTTGCATCAGAATTGATATTCCATTTGCCCTTATTGCTTTCTTGCAAGAGGCCCACTGCACGAAAAAACGATGTTTCAGAAGCCTATTGCGAGTAAAATTTTGATAATTTGGGTAAGATTCTGGTTCGGATTCTTATATACCGTCAAATGACCGAATCACAAAATATACACAGAGCAGCCATAATTATACACATGGCAACCGTGTAAGGCTGTTGTTTGATTTTACACGAAATATATGACTTAATTCTCGGAGGAAGATGATCATTATTCAAGTTTTCCTCTCAACGTTTAGTTATATCCTCTAAAACTTTCCCAGAATCACAAGTTCATTCGTATATCAGAGCGCTCTCTGCAGCTCTACACTATGATGACATCGCAAGATGTCGTGATCGGCAGGCTTCAAAATAATTTAATTCTCAGAATAAATAATAAGTATCTACAAGTGTCCTATATCAAAGCTCATGTGTGGCTCTTGCAGAGGGACTTTTAGTCCCTTCTGGAAATATTATTTGACTTACATATTATATACTTTTGCATTGAAATTTTAACCTTCGAAGGCTCATGAAAATTTTTATGATCTTGGTTTCTCTGAATGGGCGCTGGCAGACGAATTCGAATTGAGGATGGACAAAGAGCATTATTGCGCTGGCCAAACTGAATTTAAGGGAGAAGTGAAAACCTTTAATTTCGTGGACGCAGCGGCATCCCTCCCTAGAATTTCCGAAAAAGAGGGCAGGTAAGGGAGAGTGAAATGAAAAAGGAAGGAGAATGAAAGGGCAAAGGGAGAACAAGCGCGCACTCCCGCAGCGAGACCCCCGAAAAAAGTCTAGATCCATGTAGCATTGTAGCATCCCCCGAACCAGTGGCGGATCCAGTCCACACGAACCGGGGGGGGTGAACTTGGGATTTTCTCCCCTTAGTGACCCCCTATTCCTTTTTTTGCTCTTGATTTCCCCATTTCCACTCCCCTCTTTCCCCACTTTTTGGACTGAACGGGGGGGAGATGTCGATCACCCCCTTCGCCGCCCCCTGTATCCGCCAATGCCCCGAAATATAAATCCTAGCAACGGCCATGCTTGATTCCTCCAGATGTTCGCATGTTTTCAGCTCAATTATGGCGCAATGTAAGCACCTACTTGGGAATAGCTAAACCTGGGTTGGGGTTTAACGCCCCCTTGCCCCCTTGCCCCCTTGCCCCCTTCTTCCGGCAGCGCACTATGGTCCAGAGGTCCGATTTAGGAAGACATTGGTTTGCATTAAAATCGCCCAATATCTTGAAAACGGCTCATCTGACATCAAAAATGGTTATCGCAAAAAAGTTAAAACGGTGTACGTTCTATCTTTTTTGTGATAACCATTTTTGATGTCAGATGAGCTGTTTTCAAGATATTGGGCAATTTTAATGCAAACTAATGTCTTCCTAAATCGGACTTCTAGACCAGAGTGCGGCGCGGGTGCGGCTTCTATGAGCCTTTGTTCGTGAATCAATCGTGTGACTTTATAATATACGAGGTCTGTCCCAAAAGTTCCAGGACTTTTGTTGTATCTCGGTAATTAATCGTCAGAATGACACGTTCTTGGGCTCATCTGATAGCTGATAAGCTGCCAAATCACCCTGTTTTCACAGAATGTCGTTTTTTTGAACGGCATAGATTTTACATAACCTCAAAGAGGGCAAAGTCAAAAGTGGTTTGCGATTTTTTATTTGTGGTTTTGGATTTTTTTTCTTTTTTTTTACCAAATAAGCAGGGAAAAGACAATTGCTCGTAAACAAATATGACATATCATATTTACTGGGCAAAAATACTGATTTACAAGTTATTTCACAAGCTTATATACCAAAAAAATTATTTATCTCCTTCGAAATATTCTCCTTGTTTCACAACGCACGCTCTAAAAATGACTCCATGATACAAATCGCAGACCGCACCTGAAACGATCTCAATCACTCGATCATACAATGAGCACTGATTGAGATAATCAAAATCGGTCAATGTAGGGTGATTCGGCAACTTATCAGCTATCAGATAAGCCCAAGAACGCGTCATTCTGATGATTACTTTACGAGATAGAACAAAAGTCCTGGAACTTTTGGGACAGACCTCGTACACATATTTCTAGTCATATAGTCTTTATTATCGAGGAGCAAAACAAAAAACAAAAACCAAAAAAAAAATTAAAAGCTAACAAAACCCGGGGGGAGGGGTGAATACACAAGAACATTTTCGTTATCATTAGCGGTATCGTAATCATTATCGTTATCGTAGAACAGTGTTGAAGAAATAAGATGATAGCCTACCTCAGCGCGAGTAACTGCTGCACTCGGTAACGATAACGATACCGATTCGATAACAATACGATAACGATCCTCCGTAATCACCCCCCGGATCATTCCTCACGACCACGCTTCCACGCTATTCGTCTCATCGGATGCTACAATAAGCGCGCAAATTCAAACAATTATTCAATTTATCATTAGACAGTCAAAAGTGCTTGACCCACAGTCGAAAAAGTACCTTTCTTCTTTAACGACTTTTAATATTTTATCATTTCCTGATAGAATTGTAACGTCGCTAACGTTCAGTAATTATCATTTAAAAATACACTTGCAGTTGCAGCCCACACTTCCTCTCTAAATTACCCTAAGTTTGGCTAAGGTGACAAAATAAATAAAAAAAAAATCGAAACGTAATCGCCCATTTTAAAATTTGTATTACTTTTTTCTGTGTTGTGCACTTTGGGAAACTATTATTTATGTAAGTATATAATCATTAAGCCTTGTGAGCCTAAGGTATTACGGTAACACAAAGGACTAAGGGGGGGGTGTTTTTGTACCACAAGGATATTTTCATGCAGCACAGTCAGTATCAATAATTTTGAAACTTTAATGGATGGATTATGTACTTAGTACCCTAAGAGAGTAATTTATGTGAAATTTGAGTAAATTTTTGCTATTTTGCCAAATTTACACCTACTTTTAAAAAAAATGTCAAAATAAAAAAAATGGAAAAAATGAAATGAGGTACCATCTTATTTTTCCATTTTTGATAAATTTACAATTTTTTTTTCAATGATCTGACTTAATATTCTTAATCTACATAAAATTTGCCGTAAAATTCACTGTAATAGATGGTTCCAAACTTAAAACTGGCAGGACGACGGGGGGGGGGTATATTTGTACCCCAACACTTTAAATTTCTATAATATCGACAAGAATTCATAAAAATTAATGAAATTTGGTGGACGTGTTCTAAGTATCCTAACTTAAAATGTCATGAAGTCCCAAAAAATTTTGAGCAGTTTTGACAAAATGGCGTCAAAAAAACTTCCCTGGGGTACAAATCTACCCCCCCCCCCCTTAGGCTCACAAGGGTTAATGACAAGCTCTAAAAATATTGAAGCCTCGCATCCTTTGCCCAAATTCTTTTGGCCTGGGTCACTTGATAAAGAATGGAAAAAGTAACTTGACATCTTCTCTCAATCTAATTTTCCTCATCTCCATCATGTCCTCGCACCACTGGCGCAACCAGGATATCTTCCATCTCTCTCATTTCCCATTTGAATGTATGAGTAGGAAAAGGACAGAAGGAGGGGGTTTTATCCCTTTGTCCATCCTTGTCTAACATACGTTTCTTAATGGAGAAAAGAGAGAGATGAAGAAACTCTCGGTGCGCTACTGCCTCGCACTGTTCTCCGGCTCCATTTCATGAGCAGCTACCGTATCTTATGAAGTTATACTCTCTAATAGATTCTGAATTAAGTAGAAATGATCCTGAACGTTTTGTTAAAATAACTCGAGTACGATCGACTTGAAAATTACCTCATGAAAAGGAGAAAAGGGAGTCTCTAAGGCTTCTAAGAATCTGTGCAGTATCCATGCAGAGATGTCAGACTGAACTGCACCGTAAAAAAAGATAACAAGATAACGGAGAGAAATGGTTGTATAATATATATAAAAAAAAACATTAATCTTTTGTAGTAAATTATTCAATTCAGCGTTAATTTGAGACTTTTGTATTCTAACCACCACGCTGAACTCCTTACAAAGAGCCGCACTCCGCAAAGTTAATTTCATAGAAAGAAAGAAAAAAAAAAGAAGGAAAAAAACCCCAGAAAAAACCCAGGAAAAAAACAAAAAACCCTTCGGTAGTGCTGTGGCGGCTCGTGATATTTGGCAACCATGCAAGTTTTCCATTTAAACGTAGGTAAAATAATCGATTCTTGCGGAGGCCGGCAGCCTCCGGGAGAATCGATTGTTTTACATTGGTTAAATAGGAGGAGGACACGGTTGCCAAATTTCACGAGCCGCCACTGCGGTAGTGCTAACAAAACCTTTGGCAGAAAAATGACCCAGCAAAAGACTTCAGTAGAGCTATATAAGCAAAGCTTTTGTGTACCTATAAATAAAGAGATTTTCCGGGTTAACCAAAGATTTAGTTGGCTCAACTAAAGTCTTTCGCTTGCGGTCATTTTTCTATACCAAAGGTTTTTTCAGCACTACCAAAGTGCTTTTTTTTCTTGTTTTTTTTTTTTTTTTTTTTTTTTTTTTTTTTTTTTTTTTTTTTTTTTTTTTTTCTGTGTTGCGCCGATTAAAATTAAAAGTTTTACATTGGTATTTTCTTGCTCGCCAGACTTGCGGTATTCAGATAATGGTCAAGACGCTCAGAAGAGGAATGGAGATTCAGATCAATACCTCCTTAAACCATTTTGAGTACAATGAGTCAAAGATCACATTATGCTTCCTAGATATCACTGGATATGAATGTGAATAGAGACAAACATGCTTATACAGTGGACCTTATTTTATGAAAGCTTATAGTTTTGCGTCTGAAAAAAAACTGAAATTTCACAATTTTCTGGGAGAGAGAGCTCCCTGCAGACCCTCTTTCTGGAGTGTGTCGGCGTGTCGCCTTGGGCCTCACATCGGTGATGTCACCATAGCCTTCCCTCCATACTTAATTACTGGGTAATCTTATCTTATTTTGTTCGCAGTCATAGGCAAATTTTACATTTATGCAATATAGCCGATGATTCACATCAAAAGTTTGCCTGATTTCCAAAAAATTATATACGAAATTGCAAACAAATTTAAAGAATACAGAATCGTTAGCCTACTGTTAAAATCAAGTTAAGCCGATACATCGAAGATAGTGTGTTTTCATTCATTCGTTGATACATTCTAACGCCGACCTAATCACATTTATCTTTCAACGTTTAAATCGCGGGTTTTGTAATTTTCGGTATTTTACTGAAAAACTGAAGAGGGCATCAGCGAAGAATCTGAACCTGCTAGGCCAAATTCAAAGCCATTTTCGTAATCAGAGCGGAAAACCGAGTCAAAAATGTCCACTCATACGATTATCTACGATATTAATGTGTCTCGGTAAATTTTTTGGTCTCCAATTGATTATTTACGAAATATCCGCGCAAATCGGTAACATTCAAGTTCTTCGCGGAGACGGAAGGCGAAATCGGAGGATAACCAAATTTTAGACACTTCATCACACATATAAAAGGAACATTTTGACCAACTCTCAAGTCGAAATTCGAAAAAAATGCGTTTTTCACTGTACCGTATATAAATTAGCCGTGTCGCTGTGATGAAAACGCAACTCATATCACCACTGTCGACCAAGCGTGAACTTTGGCAGCGATGTATTTTAACTATTTAGGTTAATTTTAACCAAAAGGTCAAAATTGTGAATTAAAATGACATTCGCGAATCCGATATTTTGATCTTCCATAAGGGTTCAAAATGCAACGTTGTCAATACGCACGATTTGCCACCGTTAGACGTTAGTGATGCGAACCTCTAGAAAACGGTTTAGTTTGCCTTTGCCTCCAATACGATTTCAGTAGCTTCCGCATCTTTGCCTCTCTGATTATGAGTTGCTACATGTTACAGGAGGGGCTTTAATGACAATACGCCACACGGCTTTGATGAGCTCTTAGCTGTATTTTGATTTGTTTTAATTTAAAATTCAACCGTACAGTTTCCGTCAACATGTTTGAGTTTTTAAACAAATACTGTACATGAAAGTGAAAATTGACTTTATTTTAGCTATATTGACTGTACAAGAACAGGGCTGTAGGGAGTCTATAACCCTTTTAGTTCCATTTTTCTTCTTTTTTTTCTTTAAGTTCATCGATCTACCACAAAATTCATCATCGGTAACTTCGTCCAGTTAAAATGTCATCACTCTGCGCCCTTCATCATTCATCAAAAGTAACTCATTTTCCCACATCGTTCTAATGCCAAAATCATCTTTCAAATTATCGAATAATTTCGAAACAGGACATAAACTAAAGGGGAAGGGGCAGCTATTGCTCTGCCAGATTTGGCGTAAAACATACAAATTTTCCTTTTATAACTAAACGTAAAGTGTGTATCTTTTTCTCCAAATTTGCCCGCTCTAGCTAGGAAGGGTAATGTTTTGTCCTTCCATTGCGGGTTAATATCATACTAGGTAGTAGTCTAGGATCTAAAATCGTCAAGTTATAATATTTAATTTGTGGTCTACAGTTCCATGTTGACATTGTTTCGAATCAGATCCAAAGGATTAAATAAGTAAAAGATTTACATAGACGGACTAAAAAAGAGGCAAGAATCCCATCGGACAAATTTTTCAATGGACTGACAAACAATTGCTATAGACAATTTTCTTAATCCATTAATTTAATATTAACATTATTTGGATAAATTGAGCAAAATCGCCCATTATTCGAAGGTTGCCATTTTATAGGTGGACTTTTTTTAAAGCTGATAATCGCGATATTGACTAAATATGACAACTCTGCCACAACGTATTGATAGTTCTTTATACTTTTTACGGTGATCTCTGTATTTGTCTGTTAGAACCACAAGTTTTCTTAAAAATTGTCGTTAGTAAACCAAACAATATTAATTACTTTATCCCTCTTCGTACTAACTGATCCAAGAGTGTCGAAAGAATGATACGTCATCTCCAAAAAGGCCGGTGTCAAAATTTCCCATCGGTATCCTCACCATCAAACAGTTGTGGACATTACCAGAAAATAAGTACATACTTACGGCATACTCGCATAGATCGTTTTGAGTCGTGATTGAAGTTTTTGCCCCATAAAAATGATTGACATGCCTTAAAGTATGTTTCCTCAAATTTTCAAATCAATGGGTTCTTCGTCAAGTTGTGGCATTTTAAGTAAGTGAGATTTAATAAAAACCGTTTGCCGATCAAAACTATACGTAAATCGATGCAGAGGCTCGGTTCTTTTCTAGAGACCCGACTTCACTCTTTAACATGACATACTGACGGTTCCTCTTATCAACCTCATGACTGAAAAGACGTGATCTGATATCCATATATCAACATCCAAGGTATATACTAGCCAAAAAACTCGATCTTAACTTTCACACTCGTTTTTCTTGAAATGCAGTTTTTGCTTCCATGCCGTTTTTCCAGCAAGGTCCACATCTAGGAAGATATTAAGCGTTTTTTAAACCTCTCGAAGACATTGGTCGTCACTCGTCCCCATAATGAGAGTGTATCAATCCTATCGACGAATTTAAGATTGTCGCGAGATTTTCACGAGCTAAGTTTCGCCTTCAAGGTTCCGGCTCGGCCACTCTTCATACTCATCACACCTTGCAGGCGAGAGGCCAGTGCGGGTGGGGCGGAAAAGCCGTTGCAGATCAGTCCCACACTCACACCTGTAACTGAAAATGTGTGAAAATCTCGCGACAATCTTTAATTCGTCGATAGTACTTCGGGATTCACGAACCGCCGTCCTCTCGGAAAAATGGATTCGAAAAGCGGGAAAGCGATTCGGCAACCGAGGCAGCGATTGAAAAGAATAATGTGATGTTATTAGTCAGTCGATACTGATAGAAAGTTGGCACCCGCGAAACCTATTATGCATTACTCTTCTTTATTCTCTCTCTCTCTCTCTCTCTCTCTCTCTCTCTCTCTCTCTTCCCCCTCCCTCTTTCTCTCTCTCCTCTCTCTCTCTCTCTCTCTCTCCTCTCTCTCCCCTCTCTTTCTCTCCCCTCTCTTCTCTCTCTCTCTCTCTCTCTCTCTCTCTCTCTCTTCTCTCTCTCCTCTCTCTCTCTCTCTCTCTCTCTCTCTCTCTCTCTCTCTCTCTCTCTCTTCTCTCTCTCTCTTCTCTCTCTCTCTCTCTCTCTCTCTCTCTCTCTCTCTCTCTCTCTCTCTCTCTCTCTCTCTCTCTATCTCTCTATTTCTCTCTCTCTATCTCTCTTTCTCTCTGCATACTCTCCATTTCTTTCACTCCCTTTGTGCAGCTTCGGAGCTCCTTCACCTGCTATAAGCTACATGACAAAGCTGACGGTGCGCGGCGGCGGGGCACACACACACACACACATTCGCGAACGCACAAATACACTGCCAAATTATACGTATATACATACACAGTGCTCTCTCGCATACACAGATACGATACGATACGCATTTCTCTTACAGCATAGCCTTTTATAGTCGTGCGCCCATCCTCAGACTCTCATTTGATCGGAACCTATTGTCACTTTATTCCTCTCCTCCTCCTCCCCCTCCCCCCTCCACCCTCCCCCCTCCCGTCCGAGAAAGAATATTGAGCGAATACGTTATTATGCATGTATACGTAAGTGTACCCATACCCATCATATCCGTATCCGACTCCACGCGCAATTCCTTTTCCGCGAGACTCAGACGAGCGCGAGACGGTGAAACGGGGCCCTCGTTTTATCTACTTCCGTGTCAGTACCTGGGTAATATGGAGAGATGGAAGAAAAGGAAAAACGCATAACTAGGAAATTAAACGTTTCAATATCTGAGCGTGAGTATCATGAATGTATCGTGCCGTATTGGAAAGGGAACTGGCATGGCTGCACCCCGCACCCGCGCTACGCCTTACGTATATGTATACGGTGACTGTAGTGCAGTAAAGTGTGCATTGAGCACTGCGTGCGTCAGTGTGAGGGTGCAGGGTGCGAACATCGCAATGTGACCCAGAGGCGGATTTTGAACTATCACATACGCTTTTTCTCCCATTCGAAGCTATGCCAAACGTATCGATTGCTGCGGGGGGGGGGCGATAGACTACCTTATTTAATCTTTTGATTGCAAGGTTAGGAATTTAGGTACAGCTAGGTTAGGAATGAAAAATCATGCAAATTATCCCCCCCCCCCCGATTTATCAGGAATCTAGTTCACGATTGTATGAGCATACTTGTCTACATCGCTCTATAGGGAGGTTTCTCCAATGGGAGCAGTGGCGGCGTAGCGTGCAATATGACAACGTTGTATACTGTGTCCATTTAAACCCATGGGAAAGATCGAACTGTTGGGTGTTCGCCGAACACTGTTCGGTGAACACCTTCGCATTCGACCTTTTACCTAGGTTTGAATGGCCAAAGCACAACGTTGCCAAATTGCACGCTATACGCCACTGAATGGGAGTATACTATACTCGTCCTGCGTTGAAGACAAAGGGTTCATCGGTAGATCGATCTATCGATCGATGGACGGTTTCAGATTGAAAGAAACTCCATCATCCAGCAATCTGGCAACTGTGTATTATTCTCTTTTGAATGCATGAGAAACAATCGATTAGTGAGAGGGTCATGGCCCCCTCAAGGATCGATTGTTTCTCATATGTTCAAATGGGATGAATCCATGGTTGCCAAATTGCTTGATCCGCCCATGGTTACTTTGAAGTCGCAGAAATCATTAAAATAAATTAAATAAATAAGACTATACACTATATAGTTAGGCCGTTCCATTGTTTTTATTACACGCCTAATTTGTCGATTCATTAAATTAAAATTTAGCGATTTGACTTATCGAGAATAATGTAATGAGAGGTGAGACAAAGTACCCACACTTCTATCCGTTATCTCCAATTCATTTAAATAATGGGTTTCCGAGGGCTTAACCTATAATACACAATACTTGAGCATTTGGATGTAGAGCTAGCCTCGCTCAAATTTTACCTACATTGAGTTAAGTATTACTATGGCTCAAAAGCGTCCGCGACATTTTTTTTTTTTTTTTTTTATGGAGAAAAGTTGAAGACACGACATACCCTTTCTCTGCCGGGTTACGGCCATGATCTAACTACACAGGTCAGTCAATCCGGTGCGCAACCTCCGCTCGTGACGTATAGCTGGCGCAGCTGAAGAGCGAGCGTTCAAATCTACATGCTTTCTTATGGGGAAAAGACCCTTTTTCAAGTGCGAATTATAAACAATTTACGACAGTAAAACGTGGTTTTTATCAATAAGAAGTAACCAGGAAGGTTTCAAGCCATGAGAAAACCAATGCAATCGTACGTAAATTTGATTTTTCTATTTTCGGGCAGTGTTAGAAAAGTGGGTAGAATGCATTGAATATTAAATAACCTACCTTCTCCATAAGAGGGATTTTTACTAACCGCCAGAAAATACAGGAATAATAAATTGAAGTGTGATTAGACTGGTTTTCTCAAAGCTTGAAACCTACCTCGTGGTCTATGATAAATAAAAACCAAGTTTCATTGTCGTAGTTTGTTTACAATTCGCACTTGAAAAATGGTATTTTCCTCATATGAAAGCATGTAGATTTGAACGCCCGCGCTTCATCTGCGCCAAAGCTATACGTCATCCCCTTCCTCACTCTACCAGGTGATAGAGCCAGGCAAATAGAGAGGCAGTGGGGGGTGTGCGCATTGACTGACCTGTGTAGTTAGATCATGGTTACGACGACAATTAATCAATGCTCATCAGGGTCGGACTGGCCAGGGCCGCTAGGCCGCGATCGCGGCCTAAAGTTTCGCTTTTTGAGGCCCAAGGGGGCCCCGCAGGGACCTTCAATGGGGCCCCAGAATGGATAAAATGGAAAAATTTAGGAATGAAAAAAGAATAATGTATCAAAGAAGACAGTAAATAGATTACTCTAAAGGAAAACCATTGTAAGCTAATTAAGATTGCTTAATATAAGGATTGAAAATGCATCGAGACTGGCCAAGTCCACTCTAGTCCAAGATGCGCGGACCGACATTTGGAAAATCTGGGGCCCCCGAACGTTTAAAAAAGGAGCCTTCGAATGGATTAAAACGGGGCCCCCAATCGGGTGAAAAACGGGGCCCCCAAACGGTTTAAAAACGGGGGCCCTTAGTCCCCCAAAAAGTATCGCAAGAATAAACTGGGAAGAAAATAATAAATACTGGCAAGAAAAACGAAAAAATGACAATTCGTGTAATTGCAAGCGAGAAGCGAGTCTTAGGAGTCTACCATTATGTCTTATATTTTTTAAAAACAAGTTTTCCTCTCTTCCTTCTTTTCAAAATCAAAACTTGCTAAAATGTTATCTCTATCTCATAAATAATTACTCGGTTCTCTCACAAATAAAACCCTAAAAAACTCATTAAAATTGGGTTTTTAGGACGTAAAATTTTCAAAATTTTCCGGGGGAGGGCCCCCGGACCCCCCGTCAACACTTGTGGGGTATTCCATACCCCTCAGACCCCCCGATAAGTGAGACACGTGAAAACAGATGGCATCACTTTACACCCCCCCCCCCCCAAAGAATGAATATCTAACTCCACCACCGAAGATAATAAGTTACTTTATCCTGGACTATAGAAGCCGCAGCCGAGCATATGCTCTGCCTGATATTTGGGTGGGTTTAAAAAGGACCAAGAGAAGCCCACTGCGATCTGGATCCTTTAATAAGTCTAGGTAATAACTAAAAAATAAAAACCAGAGAACTTTAATTATCAGTTGAAAAAATAGCGTAAAAACTGCTTCGTTTTAAATTAATTTTTAAAAAATGGTCTGAGGGGGGCCCCAAAATGGAGGGAGGGGCCCCCAAATTGACTGAGCTGCCCAACATTTAGAGAGCCAGTCCGACCCTGATGCTCATTCGCTAAATGTAAAAATGAGTAATTAAATATTTCTACACCCCGGTGTTGATTTTGCATACTCAATTGAGAGAAGGTGCTCGAAAAGATACATGATTTTTAAAATACCGTTTTAACAATTTGGAGTCGCAATATTTGTGAATAAAAAACTGAAATTATGTAAGTATGATCTAGTTACAGAAACGAGTATGTTCGGGCATGGTGCTGAAAGGGTTAGATTATCCTTAGATGACGGAATACATTTGGAGGAAACGTATTGACTCCAGTGGCGTAGCGTGCCATTCGGCAACGTTGCAGTTTATCCATTCGAACGCATGAAAAAAATCGAATTGTTGGGTGTTCGGTGAACACCTTCGCATTCGACCCATTATATGGGTTTAAATGGACACAAAACAACGTTGCCAAATCGCACGCTTCGCCACTGATTGACTCCTACGAACAATCAGTAACCTTTAAGTAGGTACGATTTTCTCAACATTGGTTTTTAGGAGTTTGCAAATCGCTTTTGCATCCAACGGCGCACTGTGGTTTGAGATCCTCAAAAAGTGGCTAAAATTCGGAAAGTAAATTTCTCATCAGTTTATCATTTATAAAATTTCAAACACCAATTTTAATCACAGAAAACACGTTCAACAAGCTATTTAATCGTAGAATTGCCGTTGAAAAGTTTTAAATAAGGCTTATAAGGTCGTAAACGATGATTTTGTATGACTTTTTTGGTATTGATTTTTGACCATTTTCATCGATATCAGACCACAGTGCGGCGGCTCAATTGTTGTAATAGTACAATATAAACGATAAAACAGTCGTTTCTGTCAAGAGGCGACAAAGCAATTCTAGAGTCAAACTGAAGGGCGACTCTTCGTTAGACCAGTCTCTATGTGTCTACACTGTTACTTTAATACGTGAATCGTGAGACAGCGGAACCCCACGCGCGCGATGATATGAAAATGAAAATAGAAATGTTCCAACTTGCGACAGGCTAAGTCGCGCGAGTACGAGTGTCGACTGTGTCAAGGCAGAATTTCAGGCGCTCACTTCAATTTTATCCTGTTACACTTTTGCATTCGGAAACCTGTAGAATGTAAAGCTTTTGTGAAATGAGGATAAAATGTATGTCACGAGACGGAAAAGGAGAGGGAGAGTCTACGAGAGAGGGAAGGATTACGCTGACTACCTACTTTTAAAGCGGGAAAATATAAAAGGTAGGCATTTTTATGATACCTCGCGACGCTACGCTTCAGTCTCTCAACTGCAACTCCTTAGATCTCCAAATGAAAAAAAAAAAAAAAAAAAAAAAAAAAAAGCTGAGAGGGAGAGAAAATAGAATTAAATCGCACTCTGACATGCATATATTTGAGTATTAAGGTAATTTGAATTTGTATCAAATAAATAAAATGATCATTAATTTTCTTTTCATCTCTTAATGCGGCCGGCGGCCGTTCCGTGCTGCTCGGAAAGCACAGGTGTCAAAATGTATAGAAGATGTATTCAAATTTTGCATAATTGGATGCAGAACTCATTTCTTTTCAGTCAATGTGACATCATTGCAGAACTGTTGAGTTTCCTCCGCACATAGAATTCTGACGACGCGACGCACAAGCATGAATGAGTAAGAAATCTAAAATGTAATATACGAAATCAGAGAGGCATTCATGATTTTTCATTCTCCATAGCGAGACTTATAACGGAACACCGACGCAATTTTGTTGGGCTCGAAGAGGGATCGAATAAAATCTGACTACACGAGCCTATAATCTTTTAGACTGAGAGAGGAGGGGGGGCTTTGGAGAAAATGTAGTACACAGAAAGTTCTATCAATATTCGTAGGACCTCAGCAGGGCAGAATTAGTGGGCTTGGTCCAAGAGTTCGGTTTTGGAGTAGGTAGCTTTTTTTTTTTTTTTTTTTTTTTTTTTTTTTAAATCATCAAAACTTTGGTTTCCGGAGGGTTTGCCCATTTTTCTTCCATTAAATTTTTCGTCCATTACTTATCGTCCAAAGTAATTTTGTCCCTTGAATTTATGTCCAATAGATTTTTGTCCTCAATTTTTTTATCCCCTGATTGTAATGTCCCATTCTAATTTCAGTCCTAATATTTACCGCCCATAATTTTTGTCCTTCTTCGATGTTATATAAAAGCAAAGACCTAATATTAGGCCAAACTCAATCGTTTCAAATGAAATATTTTGCAATCTACTGAAAAAAGGAAAGGAAAACAACTATTTGTTTATATTTTCCCCCACGAGTCCTGTTGGTAGATCCATTCTTCACTCTTCTTGCTTTGTTCCTTTTCTTGGTTTTGATGTCTTAGAAGAGTGGATCTAACAACAGGATTCGTGGGGGAAAATGTCTAGGTATATAAACAAACAGTTTTTTCCTTTCCTTCTTTCAATAAATTACAAAATGTTTCATTAGCAACGATTGACTTTGACCTAGTATTAAGTCTTTTGCTTGTACAACATCGTAGAAAGGCAAAAATCATGGGCGATTAATGTTAGGACTAAAATCAGTGGCACATTAATCAACAGGGGGACAAAAAAAAAGGACAACAATTGCTCAGGACGTGAATTCAAGGACAAAATTACTATAGACGATAAATACCTAAGCCAAAACATTTAATGGAGGAAAAATGGATGAAATCTCCTGAAAACCAAACTTTTCCTTCACTTCAATTTTTTTTTAACTTCTTTCCATCGTTTTTGAACACTGTTCGTAGAATCAACCTATATGCCGCGAATCTTGCACGGTAAAAACTTATAGGTATTTGTTTTCTTCTAGTCCTAAAATTCATTGCTGATGAATCGTAAAATGGGTTCTTTGGAAGTATGAAGCTTACGGATGATTTAATGACTGTGAACGTCATAAGACAAACGAGAAACTCCACGCGGTTCAGCAGACATCGGTAGACACTCGCAGCGCAGCGCAAGAGCCTTCAAACACAAGTGATGCAACAATGGCAACTTATATGCAGTAATAATTACCTACGTAACTATTGGCGTGTTGAATACAGCGCTCAACTACCTGTTGCGATCTTGAATTAAATTAGATCAAATGTTTTTGAAATTTGCTACAAGAACTCATATATCTGAATTCGCGTTATGATTATTGTCATTTCAATTCCTTGTCATATTTATTTATCGTTTTAATGAAGATTAAATGCATTATTTACTCTCAAAGGGTTATTTTAAATACTTTCGTCAATATTATCCTGATTATCCCTTGATATTCAAAAAAAAAATTGATGTTTTAATGTTTCGATTCAACCGCAAAGTTCGCCCATTTGCAATTTTCAATGCTATTCCATACACCTACTTTTACTAATTGAGAGAGCCCCTCTTTGACGTAGCGTAAAGTTTCGTCTCCTCCGCCCTTTTAACAAAATCAAAAGCTGATTTCATTAAAACTATGTAAAATAATCGATTCTTATTGTCTTGCCTATAGAAACGATTTTTTTCAAAGGTTTCAGAGGGGGGAAAAGTTTCTGGCACGTTGGCCAGATTGCACGAGCCAGTATACTGCTTTGACGCCATCCATATAACCGCGCTTTTAAAACTATATGTAATAATGTGTATTTGAACGTAAATTACGAGGGTCCTAAAAAAACCAACTGACCATAAATAAATGATTTTGGTTTTTTTTTTTTTTGTTGTTGTTGTTGTTTTTTTTTTTTAATACAATACCGCACTGTTATATAGGAAGTTGGCGTTGTTTATATGTTGCAGTCGATCGAGAAATAGTTTCTAAACTATCACTGGCTGAGCACGCTCGATAATTCGAAAAGTTATTAATGTCGTATTATTGTCTCATTTAATTTTATGGTCGACAGTTTTGTCTTTCGTTTCCTTTTCCTTTTTTTTCAAGTCAGGTGCTTCCACAATAAGTTTCACAACTGTAACGTAGGATAAACTTTCTTAATGACTCGCGTATGGAGGTCGAGGAAAAATAGAAAAGAGCTGGGGTGAAAAAATAGGGATGCGGTCGAGGTTATCCGTTAGGGCCAGACTGTACTTTTCTCAGGATCGCTGATAGCTTTCTACTCTTTCCATCGACAAAACGATTACAGATACAGAACCCAATATTTTCAAAGTATAAGAAACTATGTTCCAGTGGCATAGCGTGCAATTTGGCAACGTTGCAGTTCCTTCATTTAAACCCACGAAAAAGATCGAACTATTGGGTGTTCGGTGAACACCTATGAATTCGACCTTTTACAATGGTTTAAATGGATACAATACAACGTTGCCAAATTGCACGCTACGCCACTGCTATCTTCCTATGTGCTTTTGGACTTATATGTATATCATTCTCATAAATAAGAAAATAAAAAAATTAATAATGGTTTGCATGAGATTAAAAAAAAATCTTATAAGAATAATTATAATAAAAAAAGAAACCCTCACAAAAGCTGTTACTGGCAGAATGGTAAAAAAATATAAGTATGATTGTGAAAAACAAAAAAGAACGGGGAAAAATCCGAGACTTTTTTGGAGATTTGAGATTTTGCAATGAGGAACTTAACCGTTTAACTACCAGGTTCAGGTAACCAGAAAAAGGCAAACTTATAAATCTCTCAAATAAAGTGGGTAGTTAACAGAAGACATTTACACTAAACAGACCAACTAGTATTCCATTCAATCGTTGCCATTCAATCTCGACTTTTTAATCCCCTTAGAAATAATCTGATGTATAAAATTGCTTGATATTTTCAGGACCAAGACTTAAAGTTTGTAAGGAAAGTCCCAATAATTTTCAAGAAATTCTTTGCACTAGGTCTAATTTTATCATAATATTAAAGTTAAGTGAAAATGGCAACATCTAAACTAGGAAAGGTCCCTTTAGCACAGAATAATACAATCAGAACGGAAGAGCCAATGGAAGCAAGTTTGGAATTTAACGGCACCAATAGGCAACGCTGTGGTCCTATATCCCAACATGGCGGACGAGTGTGGTTTGTGTTGAAACTTATGTATTTCTATAAATTCTGGAAAGAAATCTTAAGTTTCCGGCCTCACTTTTATTCTAATGGCATTCCAAAAGTGAGAATTTCGCGGATCATGTCCTATATTGCTTTTTTCAAGCGCGAATCCAGATGTAAACATCCTATATCCCAACATGGCGGACGCGAAATGAATTTGCTTCAAAATCCGACAGAGTTTCCGATCTGGTTGTATTATTCTGTGCCTTTAGTATAAATGAGTCCAACTGTTCCTACTTCGCGGTGGTCATGTTGCCTAGCTCGGTAATTGAAGGCGCTCGATGAAACTATTTTGCAAATGTTCACAGTTTGCAGTAGCGTTTCCTGTCAATGAGATACCAATCTCCGGAAACGAATAACTTGGCGGGGTATGCAAAGGATTTAAAACAAAAAAAAAACAAAAAAACAAACAAAAAAACAAACAAACAAACAAACAAAAAAAAAACGGAAAATCGTGCACTTTGGAATTTCTAGAGTATGATTAATCGGTTGTAGCTATGACTGAAAAAATACCATATAACCCTTTTGGGATTTTTTTTTTTCGACAAGATCTTCGATTGTTGTTCGCTTCATTCATAGCACTATTGGGACACCATTCTGGGAAATCCTCTCTCTGGAGAGTCTCTGCGCGAGAAGTTTGCGCGCTCACTCGAGGTCGTCCACAAAATAACAAAACGGCGATCACGCAGCGGTCCACAGGGAGCTATATTGTGGACATAAAAAAATACGAATATTTACTGATGAAGTCACAAGCCGTCTATAGTAGTTTCGATTCATCGCTTAGTTCCAGGGCCCATGTTTACTAGGTCAGGCGGGCGCAATATTCTCTTTTCTATCAACCACATCATTCAATATTAAAGTTTCCTAATCGAGATATCAACCCCAATTTCATTTACAAGACTAACTGATTTGGTTGTAAAGATTACAGCCCTATCATACTGACCTTTTATTGATGAACCATAACTTTGTTGTAAATTTAGAAAAATCTGCCATAGCGGCCAAATATTGATTACGATGAAGTCTAATACCGATCTTTTATAGTAAAAACCTATAAGAATAAGACAGTCGTAAATGCTATTTTCAGTGGCGCATGCATGCAGGATTGAACTTGGTAGGGGCATGCAATCTTGCTCTAACGCGAGCGTTTGAAAGGAAAAAAATGTTTCCCTTCCTTCCCCCTCCTCCGTACGCCACTATGACTATTTCACCCGCGATAGGAGGTTTGGCACTAAACGTCATGTCATGAAATTACTTCCGATAAATTAGAATTTTTTTTTTTTATATATAAAATTTGGCAACACTGAACGCAAAGTATAGCAGAAAAAGAGCATTTAATACGATTTAAAAGCGATGCACTTTCCTCTCAACTGTTAGTTTTGAAGATTAACAACTGGTGCATTTTCTTCTCCTTATATTCGTCGGTTTTTTTTTTGTTTGTTTTGTTTTGTTTTTGCTTCTTCTGCTTTTGTTGTTGCTTTTACTCTCGCGTCTCTCTCTCTCTCTCTCTCTCTCTCTCTCTCTCTCTCTCTCTCTCTCTCTCTCTCTCTCTCTACCCTACCCTACCCTATCATATTTTTTTTGGTGCAAACTGGTGCAGATTCCCGTTCTCACCCCCCCCTTCCAAGTTTTTTGTGTCGGACGATACCGACACGCGATAGGGAGGACGCGGGTTCGGAGGATGGACGCGATTCTAGGTAACTTCGAACATCCAACATCCACCGTGAAATATCTATTTAAGCGAAAACTGAAATACTTTATGGCGCAGTGACTCGGCGAGAGGAACTCCGAGATGCTCATGGCCCATGGCTCATGCTCCTGCCCATGCTGCCCGCCGCACTAAAGCTTAATAAAGAGCTAATATCGGGGAGTTTACGAAGAGAGACGTCGCATGGAAGTTTCAGGAGCCCCCCCCCTCGCCACGCCACCCCCGTCCCTTCGCTCACAGCCCCATCCACAGTGAAGGGATGCCGGGATGGTTGAGGGACGAGAGGGGGGGGGCGAAGTGTCACGGAATAAGTTAATATTTATCACAGGGCGAGAAACAAAAGTTGGCGGTGAACTTACGAAACTAATAATTTACAACTGACCGACGGGATTTGAAGGGGGACCCCCCGGGGGCCAAAAGACTGGGGGGGCGAGAGGGGGCAAACAGCTCCCAGCAGTAAGCTGTGTGATCCCCGCCGGCTCTGGTGGAGTTTTTATCGATGTGTGTTAGATTTGTATCTGCAAAATTGTGCGACCAACTTATACATATATATACTTTCTATATAGTACTCTCGCACAGAGTGTATGCTCCAGATGAAACAATGAGCCATAATCCGAATACTGCTGTTATAAATTTATATTTAATAAGAGAGGAGAGGTTTTTTGGCTTTTATCACTTGAACCATTGACCTCACTCCTTTATACTCTATCCACTGCAGTGCTGCGTTTTACGGTCCATCATCCCCCTCTCTTTTTTTCAGCCCCGAGTCTGAGATACGAATAGTCGTATATACCTCTTTTTGTCTTATCGGAAAAATGAGTGAGGTGCCTCCATTCTTATACATAGGTTTATTAATCATATGAGAGCAAATTCCTTCCCTCTTTTCATGGGAAAAAAATATCGCTGAAAAGTTCTGGTGCATATAGTAGCTAGTTCTTTCTTTATTGAGAGTTTCTATAAATAAATTGACCAGTTTTTGCCTGGTTTTCATCTTGCGTTTCATATTTATAAAGCAGTAGCGTCGTGTGCATAATCTAGCAACGGGGCGGCATTTCATCCATTGTGTCGTTTCGAAAGAGTGCATTGCACCTTCTCAAAAGTTTGACTTTAAATGGACGAGATGCGATGTTGTGGTGTACACGATGCATATGGAATGATAATATATATAGTAGACGTATGTAATTCAAGAAAAATTACAATCGAAAAATTAAATGAGACAACTGATAAATCAGCATGAAACCTCTTTCCGAAAGGATATAGCACAGCGCTATACAAATGTTAGATTTTTGCTTTCTGCTTTCTGTGTGGCAATTCGCTGATGAATAATTACTGTGATGTATCAAATAACTCTCTCCGATGAAAGCCCATGGAAAAGAATAAATTGATTCAATTGAGTCCTCGTCAAATAAATCGATAGCGTGATGTGCAGTTTCAAACTGGACTTTGGATTAGAATCGATAATCGATTTTTAAGAGCCATTATTAGTGACTCGTTCGATTCAATAAATTCACATACATCCCATCGAATGGTACGAGTCAAGTAACTGAGGAGGTTAGTAGCTTTCCTTTGATTTCAGTATTATAGTCATAGGTTATTGGAATGGAAACATAACGATAAAGTAGAACTGATGCACGCCACTGGCCAACTGAGGCTTCGCATCATTTATCTAGTTTTTCGCGTAATTATTCTAGGATACTTACAATAAATAAATATTGAGAGCATGTGATGCTGAGTTTTCATTTTCCTCTGCTTCAGAACAATATGTCCCTTTTTAATTAAATTTAAAAAAAAAAAATGTCATACTTAGATTGATGGTTGATATCCAAATTGAACAATAAATTACAAAGACTCAAACGACGAGGATTCACGTGAACAGAATCGTCTCACTATAAAATTTATTGTTAAGGCCTTGCAAGACTTGGGTTATCTCCTCAGCAGCTGAGACATTTTACGTCTATTTTATTATAAATCAATATTTGCCTCAGTTAAAAACTGAGCAAATTATATTTAAGTGATTGGGTGGGTGAGAGATCGGGTGGTGGTGAGAATAAGGGAACACGAGGGTGGGAGAAGGAGGGAAGCAAAGCGGAAGCAATAAGGTGTGTGTGAGAGAGAGAGAGAGAGAGAAAGAGAGAGAGAGAGAGAGAGAGAGAGAGAGAGAGAGAGAGAAAGAGAGAAAGAGATTGAATGGGGGAGGGGAGGGGGTAAAATCTCTTGTCGGGCGGATGAACCCGAAGAGAGGAGTGGTGGAGAGGAAGTGATAATGACACAGTGATGAAAACTAGGCAGGGGTATAGGAAGATAAATGCGCCTTCCGAAGAGGAAAGCAGATAAGTAAACAAGAGGGGATGAAGAGATTGATATCAACGGATTAAAGGGGCTATCGATGCTTTCAGACGAATTCCCTGTCTTGAAAGATGAATCAAGACCCTGTGACTGAGCCTGGTGACGCTACAGGTATATATGGGAGGTTTGTCACTGATACACCAACGACAAGGGTAAATAAAACACGCCTCATTTTCGATACAGGCTCCAGGCAGGTCTCTAAGTTGTTTTCAAATCGATTTTTAATCAAACACATTGTGAGACATCGGACAAAGATTTTTGATCCAAATGGTTCCGGTACGAGTTTGGGCGAGGCAATTTCTTATTGCTTTGGGACTACCAGAGGTATATAATCGGCAGTTAAATCGGAGAGCAGCGACCTTGTTTCTCTAAACTTTTCAAAGTTATAAAATGTTGCTCCTTTTTTCCCACGAAGCCTCAAAACGATACTGGGGTGGGGTAAAGCTGAGTCGTAAAATTCAAAACCTTTCACATCGATGAAAGCCACTTTGTACTTTTGACTTTTAAAATAAGATCCGGGTTTTTTTTTTTTTTTTTTTTTTTTTGCGCCGCGATTGGGTGTCACCTCCAGAGGCCTTTTATATTCTTGACAGTACAATTTTCCAACGAAAATTCAATCAGTTCCTTTAAACAATAAATCGACGTACATTCCTCGCCGGTAAAAACTTAACAATTATTTGGAAAAAAGTAAAACACGCAATTTTGAGTCGTATAAATTTCGGTTTGTTTTGCTTGCCATTATAATGTTCGGCTTTGGCACCAAAAAAAAAAAAAAAAATCTCTTTGACATTTTCTCAAGCCTCATCACCATCTATACGTCGCATACATTCGTTAAATGCATGGGCGCCCGCAGAAAAATTTCCATGGGGGGCAAAATTGTTGAACCTCAATGGAAGGTCTAATAGACCGCCCTCCTCCGTGGATAAAAGGACTTTTTTTTCCATCTAAATGGTGTACACTTATTAAGCCAGGGTAGGTGTATCAAATAATAGTAATAATTTTGACGTGTTTGATATAATGGATAAAAAGACAGCAGACGAAAATGATATCAATGAAAATGTTTAATTCTCATATTCCATGCAAAAAATGAGTTAAAATAAACAAATAATGAAGCTTGTTAACTATTAATCCTTTGATTAACATTCATTTCCTTTTATCCTTTCATTTTTTACCGTGAAATTTTGACTTTTTTTAATTCCAGGGGGGGGGGGCAATTGCCCTCTCTTGCCCCCCCCCCCCCGCTGCGGGTGCCCATGGGTAAATGGATTAATTTTATTAATAGATTCAAAATTACACCGTGAAGAGAGCAGACTTACCTTCTTTCCTCATACAGCAGCCTCAAAAGTAGAATTGCTCTTAAGACCGGATTCCATTTATTTCTTTGCTCTATATATCCTCCTCATTTTTGCACCATTCGATCGAGGCCCTTTTCCTTCAAAGTTTCCTTCCAGATACATCTAAGCTGGAAATACTTAATGAAATTATAAGGTGAAAGGTTTTGGCTTTTAATCAAATGTACTGAGAAAGAGAAACGTAAGGTCTAGGGAGGCCTCATTTCCAGTCGTCAGTGCTGCCAGTGTCATAAGATACTGAGCTTTTGGGGTGCATAGTGCACTCCATCGAATCGATACATAACAATATAACATCAGTTCAAATGGGCAAAATGCAGCGTTGCCAGATTGCACGCCTCATCAATACTTTCAGTGCCATAAAAAATTGGATTTTTATACGAACTGCAGACATTTGCTAACGAACTTTCCTCATGGACAAGACATATGCCAACAGATTCTCCTAATGGATAATTAAGTAAAAGTTTGACAAATTATCTTGAAACCTATAGGAACTTTGTGCGTATTGCCGGACTTCAAGTATTTCAGCCGAGGAATCCGAATTTTTCATCAGTTTTGCTCTAGCTTCCACAGTTCTTCTTCAACTTTCCTAGTTTTCGGTGTCCGTTGGATCGTAAATTTGAGGTTAGGTGCAGACAATTTCAGTTTTCCGAAGGAAAATTAAGTCTAGAGGGAAAGTAGAGACAAAATTTGAATATAGCGTGCTAAATTTCACGCTAATACGCAAAACTTCAGTTTACTTAGTAAAAAAATTAAAATTTACCTATCGAAGAGTTATGCGTGTAGGAATTTCGTTAGCAAATGTCTGCAGAACCGTTCGCTTAAAAAATTGAAGCCTCGCCGTGTTGAAAGTGCGACAGTCAACATTGTCAACATTTTACGCGCTAGACCAGAGAGCCTTTTGCGTCATCAGCCTCATGGGAAATCCGGCCTTGATTGCAACCCTTGCGGAGCAAATTTGGCAACAATGTTTTGCCGCCATTTGAATCTATGTCAAACAATCGATTGTTGGTGAAAGCGTTTTTTTTCCCCTTTCCAAAACTCTCGAATAAATTCTTTTTCTCTTTTTTTTAACCCCAAGTAGGAGGAAAGAAAAATTTGTTGGGCGAAACTCAGGGAGCCGCCTTTGGGAATTTTTTCCTTCTTTTTCTCTCAGTTGCCCTTTTTGGGTTAAGAGTTAATTTAGAAAAGTTAATTAACATGATAGTCAACTTCAAAAAATTGGACGAAAGAGTTTTTAAGCTCACGGATAAAACCGGGGCCCATACGGATCCCGTTTTTGGGCACCTGTTTTTTAAATTTAATCGCATTTTTGTTTCCCTAACGGTATGTTACCTGATTGAGTCGAATTTTAAAAACGTATCTTTTAATTTTAATCTTGGTCGCCTAAGACGGGGTCAATAAATCCGTAAACTAATCTTTTTTTCCCGTAAATAGATGTCGATCCATCAAAGCAGTAAAAAATTACATCGTTAGGACCTCAGCGGCACAGTAATCTTTGCAGTGGACGAAAACTCAACAACGGCCCTCAGAATGTAAACAAATGAGCGAAATCGCATCCAATGGCGGCGCCCATGGTTTCACTTGTCTCAACTCTCTACATATATAGGGACTCTACCCATTGGGACTCATGTGTTAGTACAGGATGGGAGAGAGGAGCTGTCACGTGACTCAGCTCCTGTTTCTGTCATTTTCTAACACACACAATCAAATGGACAAAGAGAGAGAGAAAAGATCTTGGCTTCGCCTATGGGAGCATGCAACTTTTGTATAGCATGTGGGCTGTCTTCAGGCATGATTTGTTTTTAGCGAATGCGACCACGAAGACGAGGACGCGAAGTCGCGTCGTCGTGATGTCATAGACATGATGCGCGCTCCACGTTACATCTCGACGACCGGTCGTATGTATATATGTATAGATATGTATGCATAGCTTTATGTGTATGCTAGATTGCTATAGACGTTCAGTTCACTCGGCTCATCACTCACTCGTGGATCTCGATCAGTTCTATACGATGGAGGTTCAAGTCGAGATATATACGAGAGACATTTTGACTTATTCTGTTTCCCCTACTCCCCTCACCCAACCGCCAGTAACCCCCCCCCCCCCCTCGTTCCGTTATTTACGACTAATGGAGGGTTCGAGTGAGACAAGGAGACGAACTAATTAGCAAATAATGACTATGGCGCAGTAGAGCGAGGGAGCTGTTACGACACCCTGCATCTATGATGGAATTTGGCGCAATCTGGCAACGTCATATATTATATCTATTTGAACCCCATAAAAAAGGAAGAAGTCGAATAGAGCGGATTATCTGAGTGCTCTGATTTTTCGGAGAGATCGCGCGCATGCTAGCCGCGGCTCGTGCAACAATGGTTTTCCCAGGGCTGCCGTTTTGCGTATAATCAATGCTATTTTTCTATTCACCGATGATTCCAAGCGTTGAGAAAAGATTACGCAGTTCAGTTCAGTTTTATGACTGTAATGCACGAAAATACTCTAGTCTGTAATATTTCCTTAATCGGTGGAAACTCCGTGGATTAATTAAAATATCCGCAAGTTTTTTAAAGTCATCGACGACTCTACCGGTTGAGAAAAGATTATAGATGCGAGTATTTTAGTTTATTACAGTCATGCACTGAACTGATCTGTTTAATCTTTTCTCAACCGGTGGAATCATCGGTGAATTGAAAAATAGCATTGATTATACGCAAAACAGCAGCCCTGGGGTTTCCTCTATTTGATTCCATCAAAACAATCCATTCGATAGTAAGGCGGCGTTTCACCTGCAATCGATTGTAGTAAATAGAAAGCATTGTTATTTCCAAACTGCACGAGCCGCCACTGACGCACGCAACCTCGCAAAAAATGTCTGTTTTGATCTAGAATACGGATCGAGACGAAAGTTTGACCAAACTTTTATTTTGACATTTTTAAAGGTACGTGCGTCGTGCACCCTTTAATGGGGAGCCGTCTGTACCTTTTAACTTTTAGCATCTAGAAAAAATATCTTCAAAAACTGAAGAAGGATAATTTTGTAAGAGTTTTTCTGAAAAACCCTGGTAAAAATGACGACTATAACCATGGGTTTTTATAACCATGGTTTTATAACTGACTATAACCGTGGTTTCCAGAGAGGGGGGGCAAGAATGCAATTTTGCCATCCTCCGGGAACAAAATTATAAATTTGATTGCCTTTTTTTTTTTCTTTTCTTTTTTTTTCACCCTGAATTTGCTACCCTCGGAGAGTGCCACCTGAGGCAAGGGTACCCACATGCCAGCGGCGGCTCGTGCAATGTGGCAACAATGGATTTCCTCCATTTAAAACTGTGTAAAATAATCGATTCCTTGGTGAGGCGCAGCGCCTCACCTAGTATCGATCTTTTTGCATACGTTTAAATGGCAAACGTGCACGGTTGCCAAATTGCACGAGCCGCCACTGCCACATGCGGCACGTCCCTGACTATCAGTGGCGAAGCGTGCGATCTGGCAACGTTGTGTTCAGTTCATTTAAACTCATGAAACAAATCGAATTATCTAGGCAACGGCGATGATCACCAAATTTGGCCTTTTCCATAGATTCAAATGAGCTAAATGCTACATTGCCAAATAGCACGCCTCGCTACCTGTGGCGGCTCGTGATATTTGGCAACCATGCAAGTTTTCCATTTAAACGTAGGTAAAATAATCGATTCTCCCGGAGGCTGCCAGCCTCCGGGAGAATCGATTATTTTACATTGGTTAAATAGGAGGAGGACACGGATGCCAAATTTCACGAGCCGCCACTGCTCGCTACTGCTGACCATAAAGATTAAGCAACAATTTAAAAAAGACTTTAGCCACAAGTGGTCATCTAAGTAATAGCTTGTTGTTTTTAGTATTGTTTACAGTTTACAGTATTTTTGTAACCATGTTTACAGTCGTTTTTGAAAAAGTCGTTTAGTCGTTCTACAAATATATAATCGTCATTTTTACCGGAGAAAGCGTCCAAAAAAGATGCTGCCAAACACGCAGACAAAAAAATATTAAAATAGACGAAATGTCATCATATTGAGAGGGCAACATATAGATGCTTCTTGGAGCAAAAACAGGATGACAAATTGAAACTTATACTGTATAAGACCCTCCAAATGCATTCTAGTCTATGGTATGCCACCTATGCAAAAAATCTACGCTCACAGTTCAACATGTCTTCCACAAAGAAATCCATAAGAGACAACCATTTACCCTGCAACAACTCAAGACTCGTCCATTAAGCAGTGAAGAACCACAAATAGCCGACCAAATTCTACTCCTGTTCAAAAATCTTGGGCTCAAAATCTGGAACTTTTAATGGGGCAGTTGCAAGGGTTTGAAATTTTATATTTTTTAAAAACAAAATGAAAGTAATTTATGAACTGAGAATAATGGTGCCTTTGGTTTTTTTCATAAGTAAGTGTCTCGGTTTTGAAAAATACACTCCTGTAAAGTTGTAAAATATCGTGTGCGTAGTGACGTCACTACGCGGAATTCCCATTTAAATCAATGTATTTTAGGCCAAAATCTCATCTCCGGGGCTATGGGACTTAATGAGAAACCAACGCCATCTTTCTTCTCAGCTGATCGAGTACTTTCATTTACTTTATAAAAAACACAACATTTTAGACCCTTGCAACTGCCCCATTATTAGCTTTAGTCATAATTAGCTTTATCCCCATAGTTATATCTAATATTATATGGTGCCGAATAGCCTTGTTGCTTTGGAACCAATAATTTTGTAATAACTACTACTACTATAAAAATATATTTTGGTCATTATATCAACGCTGATTTGTGCGCCACCCCATCAATGTCCAGATTTCAACCCACTTGAACCCATTGTGTGACTGTGCGTCGACGCAATGGGGCTATTGCACACTTTTGCTATAAGCGATTTAATAGTCGATTATGGCGTAAAAACCTCAATAAATAACGATGGCGGCTCTAAAAACTTCCAAAATCCACTCCTAAACTCAATAAATGCAGTTATTTGCGCGAGCGTAATGGTGGCCGAAGGCACTAACAATGGGAGATTCCTATCTTAATTTCGTCACTCTTTCTATGCTGACAAGGATGATTCACAGAGTAATTAGTCATCAGAGTGATGCTCCACATCCGATGAATGGTACCGCAACACCAAGTGACACCGGTGTCAAATGAAAGTAGTCTCTTATTGGTCACTTCTTGATGGAGTTTCAGAATTGTTAGATGGGAATCTCCCATTGTTAGTGCCTTCGGCCACCATTACGCTCCCGCAAATAACTGCGTTTATTGAGTTTAGGAGTGGATTTTGGAAGTTTTTAGTGCCGCCATCGTTATTTTTTAAGGTTTTTACGCCATAATCGACTATTAAATAGCTTATAGCAAAAGTGTGCAATAGCCCCAATAATCCAAGACATTTGACGATTTTTCTCTTCACTGTGCAATCATACATCTGAAGTCATGGTAATCTTTGTTACCTGACTTCTAAGACTGAGCTGCTATCAAGGGATTTCAGTTTGCACTTCAACACTCCCCGAAGACAGTGCACTCGCGAGGTCATCTCGCGATGCAGATTTCAACAACCGGCGTCGCATCGCGTCGCGTCGTAGGGGTAATCGGCCTGCCGCTGACAATCGAGAGAGAAGTTCGTAGGTGACGTCAGTTTTGAAATCGCGTCTATTGTTTATCAAGAAAATGGGGAGGGGGGGGGGGAGGAGAGAGAGGGAGGAACAGAACATGGAGGCTGCATCCACTGCATCATTGTATACATGTGCAACGATGGAGACGCGAGCATCGTATCTAAGTGGATGTGAGTAAACACACACAGTGCATGCGCGAGGCAAAGATGAGGATTTTTTTCGTTTGTTCGTATGTTTGTAAGTTCGTATGTTTCGTATGTTTGTTTGTAGGAGTGAACAGAGGACACTGGACTTGTCGTGAGTCACAGTCACTTTCATAACCCTGTATTCTCCGTCCTTTGTTATGGTGTCTCCTCTCCTCCTCCTCCTCCTCTTCGCCTGTTTGTGGACGTCATAACGGTCACTCGATGCTAGGCCCGCACAGGACAGGGGAACAGGGGAAAAAAAAAAAAAAAAAAAAAAAAAAACTTTGAATGTGCTGATAAAACATTTGGTATAGAAAAATGAACCAGCGAAAGACTTTGGTTGAACCAAACCAAATCTTCGGTTCACCCAGCGAACCCCAAGTTCACGTATGTACTATCGACGAATTATAGATTGTCGCGAGATTTCGCGAGACAAGTTTCGCCTTCAAGGTTCCGGCTCGGCCACTCTTCATACTTCTCACACCATGCAGGCGAAAGGCCGGTGCGGGAGGGATGGAGATGCCGTTGTAGATCAGTCTCAATAACTCACACCTAGAACTGAAAGTGTGTATGAATCTCGCGACAATCTTTAATTCGTCGATAGTACACCTTGTATCTACGCATATAGAATAGACAATATTCGAAATTGTTCCCTTTCAGTCTAATTACTCTAATTGGACATAAAATGTTGAAACTCAAAGTTTGTTCTCTCATAAGATGTGCAGAGTGGCGGCTTGTTTAATTTGGCAACTATGATTTTTGTCAGTTAAACCGATGCAAAAGTATCGATTTCTTAGAGGTTCAATGAACCTACTTTTATGATCTGTTATTTTACGTAAGTTTGAGTGGAGAGAATTCATTGTTACTGTACATTTCAATAGCCAACCGCTAGGATAAGAGCCTAAACTTAAATGTCTCAGAGGACAAAACCCCCGAATAATAGCCTCGTTTATGCGAGAGATCTGAACCTGGGTTGAGTTAACCCGAGTTGAGTTTCAACCTGGGTCCAACTTGGATTTGCGCATAAACACCCGTGTATTTGAACTCGAGTTCAAAGAATTTCTTTCTTCTTCTTCACTGTGTTTAATTGTTTACATTTTTGACGAAAATGGCGGCGATGCTTGGTGCGGTACGGACAAGTGCGACCGCATAAGACGCGTGTTTAACCTCGCTCAGATTGGTGACATCGATGCCGCGTGAACCCGGGTTCTGAACTCCGAGGTGTTTATGCGTGAAATCTTAACCCGAGTTCGCCGACTCGACTCGGGTTTGAATCGGGGTCGAGTCGAACCCGAGTTCAGCGAGATCCGAAGTGTTTATGCGAGCATCTCAACTCGGGTTCAGCTGAACTCGGATTCTAGAACCCGGGTTGAGATGCTCGCATAAACGAGGCTATTGAAAGAAAAACATTTTAGCCAATATAGTTTCAATATTACTCAACTTAATTTTTTTAATTAAAGTTGAAATCGCAAGAGAGCAAAATCGATCATACGTATGCTTTTACGAACTTTCGTTTTTGTGCTCGTATAAATGTATAGGATAGGGCTGGCGGGAAAGCAACGACTGACTGACAACGAGGCTGAAAACCTTTGACTGCTCCAGCCATAACATCTAAACTTTGATACAATCAAAATTTGTATTGCCAGTTTTCCCGCGGGTTAAGAAATGAGAGCGAGCAAACTCTTCCATAAATTATGGCTCTTGGATCGCAGATTTGGTTGGGGTCTGGGGACAATTATGAAACGCTTAAATCGTTTAAATCGGCCGTTTGCGAGCAATTTGTGGAACTCATTTAAAATAGTGATGGATGACTTATTATCAGCATGAAATGCGAGTTTAATGTGATGAATATATCTGCTTGTATTTCGTATGTACATACATACAGAATTACTCAGACTTGAGCTCTTTGTTATCAAAAAGATGTCGGCGGACGGCAAATGAGAGAGAGAACGATGGTGAGGGACAGAGGGAGAGGGGGAGAGAGAGAGGGAGAAATCGTGAAAAGGACAAGAGCTCTGAAAACTGGATACTGAAAGCTGTACACTGAACAGATAGAGCCAAAGCTTTGAGCCAAGAAAAAGAGAGACGACGCAAAACTAGACGCTTATGAACAGTTTATGGAGCTCCCTCAAAACTGAATCATCTCTCATCCTCGCCCCCCTCCCTCAACCCCATCGCGCAACCAACATCATCCACCCCTCTACAGCCTCTATACTTATACACCCTCGGTGCTGCCGCACAATGATTCCTTAACCCTATTGCACACAAATAATGAAAAAGTTGTCCATGTTATCCAAGACCTATATCATTGAATTAAGCGAACCTTCCTCCTACAATTTCGCACGTGCGACTGTGCAAGTTCATTTCTTTTTTTAATTTCCATGAGACTCAGTGTAAAACGTCGTCTTTTATCTGAAACACAATGAGCGAAAGGTTCAACTTTGGACCTTTTAGGATTTTTTATTTTGCTGAAATACGTAACGAAATTTGAACGAATGGGTCTGTTGCAAACTTTTATTACAACGATAAAGAGTGTTTCATCGTAAGTAAAATCGCCCGAAAAGTCCATTGAAGGCATCAGAAAGTCATGAAATGCAATAATAAACTCACAAGAGACGTTTAATGAAATCCAATATGGCGGTAAAATATCGAGCAATCTGTATGCATGCACCTTTAACATCCAAGGATTGCCAACGTTGACGACTTGACAGCTTCGAAGGTTATGTGTTTGTTTACATTGTGATTGGGTGTGATCGATATTAGTGAGGTTGGCTATTCTTGGATGTTCGTGGTGCATACAAACAGGTTGCTCGATATTTTACCGCCATCTTGGATTTCATTAAACGTCTCTAGTGAGTTTTGAACTGCATTTTAAGACTTTCTGATGCCAACAATGGACTTTCTTTTCACGTAATTTTACATGAGATTTAACACTCTAAAGCGCTGTAGCAAAAGTTTGCAACAGACCGATTGATCTCATCAAAAATATCAACTTTTAGTGAGCGAGAGGTTTAAAACCTTAACGTGCGGGAAGCTCCAACAATATTTGGACGCCGCTAATAGGGCAACTTAATTACCAGAATCATTGGAGCATCGTGCAATCTTGGTACGATGCATTCTATCCATTTAAACCCATGAAAAAGATCGGACAATGGGTTCACAGTGACCTATCGTCTAATTCGATATTATATTTCATGAGTTCAAATGGAAAAAGTCCGACGTTACTGCATCACACGCTACGCCACCGAACCAGCCGGTGGTATTCTGTTGCAATTGAAGGCGCGTCTACAATTTCTACTCGTGGTCATAACTTGAAGAAAACGGGGCAGTGGCGAAGCGTGGGGTCTAGCAGTGGCGGCTCGTGCAATCTGGCAACCGTGCGCTTTTGCCATTTAAACGTATGCAAAAAGATCGATACTAGGTGAGGCGCTGCGCCTCACCAAGTAATCGATTATTTTATACAGTTTTAAATGGAGGAAATCCATTGTTGCCACATTACACGAGCCGCCGCTGGGGTCTAGCAAAAGACGCAGCCTGTTCATTTAAAACAATAAAACCTATAGCAGGTGTTCACTGCCCATCATCAATACTTCGATATTTTTTATGGATTTAAATGGATAGAATGCAGCATTGCAAGATTGCACGCTTCGAATCGCCACTGAAACTTGGATCATAGTATGACAGAATATCGGAAAAAAATATTTTTAAAACGTCTCAGCACATAATCCTACCAAAAGATTAAAGAACGGAAACTTCAGTTCGATTGGAAGTATTAATTTGTGATCCGCCAATTTGATAAGTTTTTGCGTATCCCCGTGCACAGCTAAATGCAGAAGACATAGACAGATATGTCCGGTCCGCCGTTTTGAATGGACACCTAAAGAGACCGAGAAAATGTTTCCATTGGCTCTTGTGGGAGTTTCCTTTCTGATTGTGCTCTAAGGAGAGGAGGCGAACGGGTTCAATTTCACTTAAGACTGCTTCTAGATAATTGATTCTCCATGGAAAATCGTACTTATAGTTGTAATAATTGATCACACGGACTAGCTTATGCAAGATTCCGAGATTCTTTTAGCTTCACCCTATGAAACTTATAAAATGGCGTCTATCTACCTTGAGTTAAATTATCGCCTCTTGAAATCTATTTTAATTTTCTTACTTTATTTTCCAAATTCTGTGTTGACTTTCTTTGCCTAAAAAATATTCGCCCAATATAAGACTGACGTTAAGAATGATATAAACAGTAATGCATTACTTGCCGTAGACATGAGATCAAATCTTGTAAAACCCCGATTCTTTTTTATCAGCAACATGCCAAAAGCTATACTTCAATTTTGGATCTTTGAAACCGGATCACTTGCTCAGATTGTGGATGAGGTAACTTCCCGCGATGGTACTGCGAGTGGTATTCTTTGTATTTGAAGGCGCGTCTTTTTTAGTTTCTACTCTGACTCGAAGAAAGCTAGGCCGCAATAAGATGGCAGTGAAACCCTCACTCTCACAATTCACAGCTGATTCTCTATCGCTTAAATCCAGCAAATTAAGTAATCAATGTGAGATTACTCGCAAGACAAAATGTTCGCTCCGATTTGTGTTTTCATAATTTTCGTCATAATTCTCAATGTATACTGTATTTAACGGTGCACTTGTGACTTGTAACTATATTGGTGCTGTTTCATGGCTGAAAATAGTCCATCGAAAGTCCTCAAATTTAAACAACGAGGAAAGCAGGATCCGATCATCCAGTCCTTACAGATTGGTATATCGATGCATAGATTTAAATCTCATTACGTGCAGTACCAAGTGTTATTACTACCCTGATAGCATATCATGGTTTCAAAATATTTCGGTGGAGCAAAACTCTTGTTTTGACAATGTCTCATGATAACATTTCAAAAACATTCAGTTGTTTCATAGACGTTTTGAGAATGTTTAAAAAAAAAATGAGTGTCCCCCTCGCTTTATTTGTTGCTGGCTTTCAAAGCGGTACAAATTAAATATATTTTCAACAAGTCTTCGCGATGATGTTTTCCAAACATTTTTCCTAAAAATAAAACGACTCAACGCTTTAGAGTGTAAAAGTAATATCTTTGTTTGGAACATACTTTATCTCTGAGTATCGACGATGAACAAAATCACGTTTTCGAATAATCTGGTGAAGGTTTTTCAGATGCGGTTTTCAAGAGTTTCTATAAAAAAAAAAATAAAACCCAAATACAAGTAGTATATTTCATGTTTTCAAGAACAAATTGAAATGGGTCTGTTGCATACTTTTGCTACAACAATATAGAACCTAAATTCTTATGTAAAATTCAGCGAAAATAACGATGCGCACATTAAAAACGTTCAAAATCCACTCATTAACGCAGGAAATCACTTCAATTTCAAACAGCCCGCGCTAACACACACTATTTGCACCGGTATACTACTACATAGACGGAACCACCGTGCATAAGTAAACAACATCGGAACCACAAAATGATGGAATTTCTTTTTTAATACGTGAAATATAAGTTGCATTTGCTGCCTGGTCTTTTCGGTTTATCAAAGATTACAAAATAATGTAAGAAATGTACGCATGAAAACGAAACATTCCAATGTTTGTATAAGTTCTGTTCATGTTTACATAAACGAGATGGTTCCATGTATGTAGTTATTATAAGTCGGTGATATAGTGTCTAGTGTAGCGCGGGTTGTTTGAAATGGAAGGTATTTTCTGAGTTAATGAGTGGATTTTGAAAGTTTTTAATGTGCGCATCATTATTTTCGCCAAATTTTACGTTGGAAAAAATAAGTTATATTGATGTAGTAAAAGTACGCCAACAGACCCATTGCTTTGACACAGTTTACTAACAAACAAGGTTGAAATAAACAAAAATTTTTAAAACATTTGGTACAGGTTGAAGGAGTGCTCTTAGGAAGTGCCACGATTATTATATATTGTCCGTTATTCCAGAACTTCCCTACCCACTGGGTGCTACATCATCTTACGCTCATTTATTAATCGCTCCAACTTTGTAATTCTTTGTGTTTCCCTTATGATGCCTTTAATTTCTCTCTCTCCCCCCCCGCCTAGCTCTTTCCATTCATCTCTCCTCCCCCTTCCTCCCAGTGTTATCATTTATTTACCTCGCTTTGCCCGCTCTCCAATTTGTAGCAGAGTTCCTGCAGTGTACTTTTAAACGTAAGAAAAACCCTTTGTATATGAAGGCTCAACGTGATGTGCGTGTTGCATCCTTTTGTGGATTAAGTATTCGCGTTCGTCACGGCGAGATTACATAACCACAATCTCAAAACCTATCGCCGCTTGAAGTCGCCGAGCCTCATAATTACCCTCTAAATTTTGTGAATTATTCATCTTCATCGTACTCCCATTAAAATTTCCCCAAGTATTAGTTGCATGAAAAGATTACTCCTGACGAGGCATTAAAATAAATTCAATATTAAAATAACTATATATACATATTAGAACAATTAGAGAAGAAATTTGTGAATTCAGTAAAAAATATGAAAATAGGTTAGAAAAAACCCCATAAAATTTACTTGCCAAAAGTTTACTAGATATAATAGTAATGAAACCAGGTGGCTCAAACGATTGAAGCCCCTGGATTTGTCATTACTTTATGAAAGATAAATAAAATAAATAAAAACATTGAACCTGCACAATGCGTGCATCCATAAAAAATTAGTAATCTTAATGGAAAGTACTACACTCATGTAATTATTGTAAAAATGACCTAATTTTCTCATAGCATTGTGTATAGAATAGCTGATTGTCAATAGTTTAAAAAAATAAAAATAAAATAAAAAATAAATGTCATTGGCAGCGACAGTGCATCAATGTCTCCTCCAGAGAAACTTGTAAAAGGTAATCAAAACTCAAGAGGTTAAATTGAGCCAGTGTTAACTCGTGCAATTTGGCAACCATGCTTTTTTCATTTAAAACTATGTAAAAGCATCGATTTCTTGTGGCTAGTATGATCCTCTTGAAAATCGACTTTCTTAAAAAAAAAAAAAAAAAATGTTTAAATGGAGAAAATCTTTATTGTTTCCAAAATTTTACGATCCGCCATTGAATTGAACCCCCCGATAAATAAAAAAAAATAAAAATCGATAATTTTTAATAGGATTAAACTGAAGAGAAATGAAATGATTGTGTTTAAAAGCTGTTGCAACAATACCCAAGTTGCAATGTTTCACATCCTGCAGCAATAATATGTCAACATTTTACTATGCTGAATTGTTGAATTCAGAATTTAGCTCAAGCTTTCGACGCATGGTATTCACGGTTGTGTGTTTGCTTTCGGACCCCCCCCCCCCCCCGGGGCCCCTCATTCACAACTTTAACTTTGGTGCGAAAGTTAGCCCCCTCCCACACCGTCCGTCAAGCTGTCTCCCCGTCCCCGAGGCTCCGCCCCGCCCCGTTGAACTTTAGCTACGTTGAAATCACGGCGCAATAAAGAGGATAATGAGTTCCTTTCATTTTGTCAGAGTGTCGAAGTATACGCATCATAGTAATCATAGCATACGCCGTTAAAGTGCATTACGCCAATAAATCCTAATTTCATGGCTGCATTCTGAAGCGGAGATTGCGGCATTCAAAGTCAACTTTTATCCGTACCAAGATCTTTTTGAACAAAGTATCGAACATTTTTGCCCATCTCGCTGTCCATAAAACTTCTGCGCAGTAACAAAAAGTTCTATCCTCCCGAAATAAAAATGAGACCGGGAAATAACCCTTTCAAAGAATAGGGATTTTTACACAAAAGATACCCCATTGAGAGAGAAACCGAAAGGAAGAGAGAGAAAGAGAGGAGAGAGAGAGAGAGAGAGAGAGAGAGAGAGAGAGAGAGAGGAGAGAGAGAGAGAGATAGGGAGAGATAGGGAGAGATAGGGAGAGAAAAACGCGCGCAAAGATGAAAATCAGATCATCTCACCCAGTTTCTGGGGTGAATAACTGCGGTTAACAGCATTATAATTACCGCTTGAATTACACATACACACTCACAAACATGCTCGTAAGAATACTTTACAAAAACTCGGCGACGCTTTATGAAACATATATGGAACACCGTTAATACGTCGTTAAGGTGGCTCGTTAAATGGCGGCAAGGGTGGAAGTGTGCGAGCACACGTAGAGTGGGGTGATTGGGGAGGGGGAGGGGGAGCAAAGCGTATGTATGTAAATTTCAAGAACATCATCACTTCGAGACAATATAATGCTAAACTCCCTGATGACCCACTGTAAGAGGGTATGCCAAGTCCGGAGGGGATTTCAACCCCGTTTTTACCTTGAGCGCCCGCCGCGAAGAGAGCATGAATTAGCCCTATTATTAAAAGGGACTACTATAAACTCGGTCCTTTTTACTCTAATTATACCATGGGAAGCACTGACGACCCATTATTTCCAACAAGAAAAGTACATAGCCACGGCTCTTATCTCTGCAGATATTGTTGGTTTACATATTTTCGGTGAAAATGACCAGCGGCTGATACTCGAGATACCGCTTCCTTCATAAGGCTATCATAAACGGTAGTAACATATGATTTGCTTACAGTAAAAATATAAAATTATTAGAACGTGAGCAGAAAGGAAAGAAAATTAAATGAAAAATGGAAAAAGAACAGATTGAAAAACGCGACGTCTGAAAGGATGTACTATCGACGAATTAAAATTGTCGCGAGATTTCCACAAGCTAAGTTTTGCCTTCAAGGTTCTGGTTCGGCCTCTCTTCATACTCCTCATACCTTACAGGTGAGGGGCCAGTGCGGGTGGGGCGGGAAAGCCGTTGCAGATCAGTCCAGGGCTGCCGTTTTGCGTAGAATCAATGCTATTTTTCTAGTCATCAATGATTCCACCGGTTGAGAAAAGATTACACAGTTCAGTTCAGTGTATGACTGTAATGCACGAAAATACTCTGCTCTGTAATCTTTCCTTAATCGGTGGAAACTCCGTTGATTAATTAAAATATCCGCAAGTTTTTTAAAGTCATCGACGACTCCACCGGTTGAGAAAAGATTACAGATGCGAGTATTTCAGTTTATCATAGTCATGCTCTGAACTGAACTGTGTAATCTTTTCTCAACCGGTGGAATCATCGGTGAATTAAAAAATAGCATTGATTCTACGCAAAACGGCAGCCCTGGATCAGTCCCACACTCACACCCATATCTGAAAACGTGTGAAAATCTCGCGACAATCTTTAATTCGTCGATAGTACCTAAGGATTATCGGCGAGAAAAATTTCGCGACACAAAGAAGAGAAAAGCGTCTCGATGCAAACTGAAAGGAAGACGGTGGGGCAGTGGTGGCACGTGCAATCTGTCACCAACGTATTCTCTCCATTTAAACATATGTAAAACAGTCGATCTCCAAGAGGTGCAATTGCACTCCCATATATCGATACTTTAACATACGTTTAAATGGAAAATTAGCATGGTTGCCAAATTTCACGAACCGCCACTGCACTTGGATGGGGTCGAAAAGCTACGCAATTACTATAGATCGAACCCGTGCGTAAAAATGGCACCGAACGCTTATCTGATCATAAATTGTTGACCTTATTATCCCAGTCAAGTATTAGCTGTGACGTAGACGTTTGTAGTTGTTGTCATGAAAAGAAAATCATTTTCGGGTGGTGCGCGGAATCTTCGATACCAGCAAAGTGAGACATTATTTCAGTGTGAGCCGCTATAGAGCATATAAATCTAATCTCTGTCAAAATGATTTCTTTGAACTATGACGCACTCGCGACGAGATTTCGACGTACGAGTATTATGAATCACTCTAAAGGAGTTTTTCATAATTACGAATCAGGTGCCTCATTCAACTGAATAATCGGTTCTCACACAAGTATATCGATGCATCAAACTCCTTGAACGATAAGAGCCAGCATTATTAGACATCGAGCCAGCGGCGTAGTCAGGAATTTTTCTAGGGGGGAGGGGGGGGGGGGGGGGGGGTCCGAGGTCCGAAAATTGTCAGGGGGGGGTCCAAAGATACTAATTTTGTCTTTGTCTGAAAACGCAAAAAATTACCTTTTTTTGGGACAAATTTTGGTGTCAAGGGGGGGGGGGGGTCCAGACCCCCTGGACCCCCCTCCCCCGGCTACGCCACTGACATCGACATTCGTAAAAGTATCGAATATCAAATATTAATTATAAAGTATTCAATCTAGCTGTGAAAGCATTAATGGGTGATTTTTCAATTTTATGAGTTATAACAAAGCTGAATCGCTTAGGATTTTTGACTCTAGAATGGCCTAAAATTGATTAAGTAACTGAATAACAATGTAATGTAAATTATTTAATTCACGCAAATTCTGTGGCATTTAAATGCAACGGAATATTATCGCCGAATTAAGCGTTCCCAGAATAATATTTTTATCCTTAAAAGCTATACATTCAGAATTGATGTAAAATGATGCTGAAATATTTGGGAGAAAATTATTTCCACAAAATAATCCATTTGGTTTCTGATTTGAAGGATGTCTCAGCAGTTTAGGGGACACCGCTTCTTAGAAGAGGTGCGAACTTAATATCCTTTTACCGTAGAATCACCTTTTTCACTAAGAAGGTGGTTTCTTTCACATTATTATTTAAGCTCTTTGACGGGCTCCTAATTTTCTGGCATGAAACTTCAATTCATACCCTCTAAGAAACACTTTTTCACGATATTTAAAAAAAAAAAACAATAATAATAATAATATTGTTCATGCAGTAGTTGTAATTTGGTAACACAACTTTTGAACCGTTCATTGCCAGTTTTAGATCCTTAACCCTATTCATAGGTGGATCCAGCGATCTGACAACTGTGCATTCCTCTCATTTGAATGTATGATAAACAATCGAGTCTTGAAGAGGCTATAGCCCCGTAACAAATCGATTATTACTCACGCAATCAAATGGGGAGAGTACACTGTTTTCATATCGCTGGATGACCCTACATTTGTATCTTAATTCACAATTTTTGGTTATAATGGAATGAGCCTTTATTCCACAGACCTCCTCAAATACCTCCTCAAAAAAGCATGACAATTTTAGACGTAAATCTCATGCATACTATAAAGTTACCGATGTAGAGAGGAATTGCTGTAATAAAAGCGTCAATGCAGGGCGAGTTGTGTAAGAGGAATAATGTCAAACCTGCCAAGAAATCTTGATTTTTACAACAAGATACCAATCAGTCAGTTCTCAGCTGTCCCACGACTATGGAAAGAAATCTGGATAAATACCTACTTCTGTGTCTGTGCCCATCGGTGAAACGATTTCATCATCCATCCATCGATGCTGCTGCTGCTGCTCAGTGCTTGCGACAGGTCAAATGGAGAATTTTGATGTATGTCTAAAAACGGACATCTCGCAGCTCACGTTTGCACTTTGCAGACGGATTGAGCAGACGATTTTTATTATATTTTTTTTTTATCATTCAACTGATACACAGAGTTTACTGATTTGAGGACTCGCACTCAGCGCGAAATAAAAATGAAGACTCGTTACATAAATATGGAGGTAGGTGTATTTACTCCGCCGTCAAATTAGTTTCGAGAATTCATTTCAATTTTATTTTTTGAGCGATGAAGAGAGGAAAATCGCAATATTTGAATAAAATGTGCATAAAGTAAAAGTTGACGCAGCGCGAAGAGTTTCTCTCTCTCTCTGTCTCTCTCTCCGTCTCTCTCTCTGTCTCTCTCTCGCTCTCTGTCTCTCTCTCTCCTTCTCCTTCTCTCTCTCTCTCTTTCTCTCTCTCTCTCTCTCCTTCTCCTTTTCCTTCTTCTTCTTCTTTTTCTTTCCTTTTTTCTTAATGACATCTCGTGACATTTCAACGAAAATAGTCCGAATAAAAACTGATCCTCTCTCAGTTTTTAGAATTTTACAGTCTCCCTCGTGCGCGCGACTATCAAGCGAAGGTCGGTGGAGCTGTTGTGCGACGTTGCCAATTTAAAATCGAAAAGATAAATTAACCCTTAAGTAAGGGTCATATTCGTTGAAGCACAGAAAAAACTCTGATTTATTTAGAATTTTTTTTTTTACTTCGGGTATCTTTGCCAATCTTCGGGTATCTTCAGGTCCGCCATGTTGGAAAGTGAGCATATCCGGCAGTCTTCGGCAATCAGCCGAGTTGTAATTGGTCGAGCGTCAACCTTGATTGTAATTATGACCTCGAAAACCACGTCCGCCATCTTGAGAAGTGTGCAGGCATGGATCTCAGTCTGTGCAGTTAAATTCCAAATCTTGTCTCCATTGGCTCTTTTGAGAGCCGATCTGATTGTAGTATTCTATGGTTGAAGCTTGCACTGTCCAAAATCATTATTTTTTTCATAAGGTAACATGCCCTCTTAAAAAGTTTCCATATACAACCAATTCCCCCAAACAGTATAAATATATATGTATATGAATCCAAATGGATATTTATGGACATCGTATGGATCTGTATGGATACCAACATGTAAACCCATCCACTATGCAGATCCAAACGGGATCCATACGTGTATCCACACTGGATGGAGAATAGGTTGGACCTAAATGGACCGTTTTCACCACGGAGGTGAGAAAGAATAAGTTTATTGAGATTCAAATGAACCAACTCTGCTTTTATGAACATCTCGCATCTTTAAGAGAAAAAATAAGAACAAAGAAAACATCTCATCAGAAACTGTGATTTTTTTATTTTATTTTTTTTAAAACTTTTCATACTTGTATTTTTTTTTTCATAATTTTGCTAACTTTTTTCTTTCCATGAAGCTTGTTTTTCCGCGCAATTTTTTATCTTACTCTGAATAAATTGAAACGCAAAGTTTGTCAAAGATTGCAAGTCGACCCGGTTTCCACACTTAAAGCTCTTTTATTGAAGTAAAACAGACGCATGTTTTAGGCATCGCATTGCAGATTCAGTAACGTATAGCCGTGCCCAGGCTACGTCCAAAATGCATCAAAACCCATCTATGAGCGGTTGGTTAACGAGTTTAATTTCTTTGAGAACTAACAACTAACCGATGAGTTTTGATGAATTTTCGGTAGCTCTGCTCTACTTGTCTGAGTCCGATACTCAAAAAAGCGTCTGCTCTAGTATTTATAACTATATATTTATCGATGATGTCCCTCGGCTATACCGCTCACTCAGTCGACGAAAGTTGAAGTTTACTCCAGTCACTCCCACTCGACAGGGATACTACCAAAAAGTAATAAATTGGTTTTTGTTCAAGGGTGCTTCCCATGAACTTCATCTCGCAACTTTTCCTCTATTAATTATGAGATCGATCCGTGTAAGCCATGGGATTGTTATCCATCGCAGGAAAATACAAAACTAACTTCAACTATATCTTTCCAATTAGTCGACTGAGTGATTGCAGAAATCATCCTTCCACTGTGGACTTCATATGCAGTTGGTTCTTTTCTGCATCAGATCTTCCGTTTGGTTGTATATCCAATATTTCATCAACATTTATTTATTTGCTAGCACGCGTGCTGTATTTTACCTCGTGCATGTAGGGACAAAAAGAATGTCAGACAAAACCCTGGATTTTCACGTGAGTATGCGTGTCCCTCAATGCAAAAATTGATACCGCGGACATAGACCACAGGCCACAGCGATAAAAAATCACCGAATTATATTGAGTTGCGACCCTTATACGTGCTTTAATTAATTCGTATTGCTGTTTACATACCTATACGTAACAAGCATAACAAACAAAAAACAAATGAAACGCAAACAAACAAATAAAAAAAACAAAACAAAACATCAAACAAACAGAATAAAACAAACAAACAAAACAAACAAACAGAAAATTGTGAAAAAACTTTCTCATCGGGTGCTGTCGCTCTGAAAACTGATAAAAAAATAAAACAAAAACAAAACAAAAAAAAACCACATTCATTTTGTTCCCGACTGTACAGTCATTTACTTGGTTGTTGCTTCATTGTATTGTTTATTAGATTTACTTTTATTTTTAATTTAATTTTAATTTAATTTAATTTAATTTCATGGGACAATTGCAAGGGTCTGAAACGTTGTTTTTTAAGAAGAAAATGATAGTATTTGATGAGCTGAGAACAATGGTGCCTTTGGTTTTTTCACAAATGTCCCGGTTTTGGAGATACATACGTGTAAAGTTGTAAAAAATCGTGTGTGTAGTGACGTCACTACGCGGAATTCTCATTTAAAACAATGTATTTTGGGCAAAAAATCTCATCCCCGGAACAATGGGACTTGATAAAAAACGGAATACATCTTTGTTTTCAGCTCATCGAGTACTTTCATTTTGTTCATGAAAAAAACAACATTTCAGACCTTGCAACTGCCCCATATTATTTGATTTGATTTTAATTTTCAATTTTTAATTTAATTTGTTTATTTAATTTATTCTACTTACTTTATTGTATTATATGTGCTTCCTTTCATCAACATAGTTTCATTCTTGAATGATACATGATTTGACAACGAAGTGCACACTGCGAGGATGCTTACGTATTCTTGGGCGACGCTCAGTGCTTACTCTCCACCCCGGGGGGGGGGGGGGGGGGGGGGGGGGTAACGGCAAGGGGGGGCCCGCAAAAAGGGGGGGAGGGGGGAGGGGGGGCGAAGAGTTGGGCGGGCAAGAAAGGCAAGATTGAAACGTTCCGGTCGCAGGAGGGGGAGAAAAAAAAAAAGGCATGACAATGTCCTCTCCACAATCATTGAAGCCAATTTCCATATTGATGGATCCACTAATGCAAAAGGTGGGTATATATATGACAAACAAAAACAAAACGAAACGCAACGCAACGAAAAGGGGAGAGAGAAACAGAGGCAGAGATACAAGTGAGAGAAAGAGAGAGAGAGAGAGAGAAAAAGGTACCGAGGATAAAAAAAAAAAGGGAGTTGTTAGTTTGAGGATGCATATTGATTTGTGCCAAAGCGTCCATCGAACTATAAGCTTAGCCAATGCAAAACAGTATCCAACGATGCCGAATCAAAAAAAGGGCAATAGATTGTCCCTGGTTCTCGTCCGATTGGACCCACGCCAGAAGTATCGATTATGTGGAGGTTTTTTTGAGCCCCCAAATGGGGCTATTGCACACTTTTGCTATAAGCAATTTAATAGTCGATTATGGCGTAAAAACCTCAAAAAAAAACGATGGCGGCACTAAAAATCCAAAATCCCCTCCTAAACTCAAAAACGCAGTTATTTGCGCGAGCGTAATGGTGGCCGAAGGCACTAACAATGGGAGATTCCCATTTTAATTCGAAACTCCATCAAAGGTAACCAATAACAACATTAAATTTGACCACACGGTGAATGGGTGCGAACACCATTCACGGGGGGTCAAATTAAAAGACTTTTATTGGTCATTCCTTGAAATGAAGGTCAAAAATTTAGATGGGAATCTCCATTGTTAGTGCCTTCGGCCACCATTACGCTCGCGCAAAAACTGCGTTTATTAGTTTAGGAGTGGATTTTGGGAAATTTTAGTGCCGATGTTATTTTTTGAGGTTTTTACGCCATAATTGACTATTAAATCGCTTATAGCAAAAGTGTGCAATAGCCCCATTGCCCATTATTTTCTACAGGCTTGTTTGTATAGACGCATCGATACATCACTCATCGCAATTTTCGAGTCACCAAATGAAAGAGGAATAAACGGAAAAAAAAAAAAGCGCAAAGCGCAAAGCGGAACGGAGGTAAAAGCGGTCACATGAGTTTTAAAGTTGCATAAACATCGATGACTACCACGTGTCGATATTTTACGGAGGCTGTTAACCCGTTCAGTCACATGAGTTTTAAAGTTGCATAAACATCGATGACTACCACGTGTCGATATTTTACGGAGGCTGTTAACCCGTTCAGTCTTATGCTGGAAATTTTTAAACGAAATATATTATACATTCATAATCTCTCTCGGCTGATTTTTTTTGTTTTTTTGAAATTTTGAGTAGGAAAAGAAAATCAGTTGGGTCATTGCTATTGGCTCTTATGATACTGAATGGGTATCAGTAGCGTAGCGTGCAATTTGACAACGTTGCATTGTGTCCATTTAAACTGGGGTAAAAGGTCGAATGCGAAGGTGTTCACCGAGCAGCCAATAATTCGATATTTTTAATGGTTTTAAATGAACAAACTGCAACGTTGCCAGATTGCACGCTTCGCCACTGATGGGTATATTATATCCCTTTTACTGCCAGATTACGATGACAAATCAATCAATGTTCTCTTGCTAAAATTAAGTGTGTTGTTAAATATTCAGCCTACACCGTGGTGCTGATTTTGCATACACAATGCATTGAAGGCGCTCTAGGAAACATTTATTATCGAATGTTTAACGATTTGGAGCCGCAATTTTTGCGAATTTAAAACTGAAAATCTTTTAAACTCTGAAACTTTTTAATTGTGTGAAAGGGTTAGAAGACTCAATATTACTCAATGTTGGTTTTTCAGTGAATTATATGAATTGCTGTTTATGTTTGATGATTATGGGTCTTACAAAACCATATAAAAGTATTTTTTTGCAATTTCGGAACGAAAAGTATATCATCCTGAGTTTCTATCCTGGGGAGGGGGAGGGGCGAGGGAGGGGGGCATGCCAATGAAATTTGAGCGTCGCAGAATTATGATTTTCAGCTATTTTCTGTTGAAAAAATACAAAACTTGAGGCAACTGGTGGTGGGGGGAGGGGGTATCGTGCGTGCCCCCTGGATCCGTTGCTGATGAATATCTCTAGTTTACGTAAACAAATAAGTGTTAAATGCTCTGCTAAGAGCGTTCGATGGACTTCCTAAATTCTGCGTATAGAATCTAATATAGACTCTGTCAACATTGCGGGCTCACGAACCATCGGCACCAGCATGAGGTGAAAATGGGGCATCCCCCCTCCCCCTTTGAGTTAGAAAATACCGGTTTTCAAGGTAACTTTCCCTGGATTGTGCTAAAAACAAGCAATTTTTTTTTTTTGGAAATTGAGGGTCCCCCCGCCCTTCTTTAGACTTTAATTGAGATTTTGCCTCCCCCTCCCCATTTAGAATCATTTTTTACCGGTGACCATTCGACGAATGAACTCCTCTCCGACGGATTTCAAATTCGAAATTAGTACCGACATTTTTGGATATTTGTGCGGTCGTTCAATATCTGGCCGCAGTAACGTCACTTGAAATCTGACGATGGTGCTACACTTTTTCCATTAAAATGTTTGAAAGATGTGGAACTATTGGAGGTGCACATCAGTGCACTCCTCGAATCGATATTTTGCGAGGGTTTAAATGGACTAATTGCAGCGTCACCGTCGCTTGATTTTACGACTGTACGTGGAACTTTCAAAAAAGTCAATATTTCACGGTAAAAAATAGAGGAAAAAAGTAAATGCAATGTTCATCGAAGGAGTAATAGTTAACAAACTACAATATATTCGTTTATTTTGAAACTTTAACTCATTTTTTGTAAGAAATAGTAGAATGGGTCTGTTGCATACTTTTGCTACAACAACATAGAACCTTGATTCTTATGTAAAATTTGGCGAAAATAACGATGCGCACATTAAAAACGTTCAAAATACACTCATTAACTCAGGAAATCACTTCAATTTCAAACAGCCCGCGCTACTCTAGACACTATTTGCACCGGTATACTACTACATAGACGGAACCACCGTGCATAAGTAAACAACATCGTTACTACAAAATAATGGAATTTCCTTTTTAAATAAATATTTGGCTGATTTTGTTTCTGGTCTTTTCGGTTTATCAAAGATTCCAAAATAATGTAAGAAATGTACGCATCTAAACGAAACATTCCAATGTTTTTAAGTTCTGTTCATGTTTACATCAACGAGATGGTTCCATCTATGTAGTTATATAAGGCGGTGATATAGTGTTTAGTGTAGCGCGGGTTGTTTGAAATGGAGCGTATTTTCTGAGTTAATGAGTGGATTTGAAAAGTTTTTAACGTGCGCATCGTTCTTTTTTCAAGAATCTCAAGAGGAAACACGTCTCATTTTAGATGTGGCAATCCTGCAGAGAGGAAAATAAAAAGTGAGAAGAAAAATTAGGAGAGGACACAATCGCGTCTCGTCTCGAAGACCTATCGATTTATCGACGTGTGGAGGCGTGTAGGTCGATCAAGTCCGTATCTTCATAATATTGTCCCGAGCCGAGCTGAGCCATGCCTACTTGAGAGGAGTCTTCAATACCCCCCCTCCCCCTCCCCCTTTCCTTTCCTGCTCCTTTCCACTCATCCTCTCTCGCGGTCAGAATATTCAGGATGATATTATTATGGTGCGGAGTACTTGTGCGTTCGATGAGGATTATAATTTCATTTGTACAATTGAAGCTCTTTTTCAAATTAATTATGTATTCCACGCGCAGAGCTCGCTTTTGTTTCAACGGCCGTGTTGGTTGGGACTTGGGGCAGGGCCGCGGCCGGGGCCGGGGACAGCGGACTATCCGCGGCCGGGCCCCTCAATCCTCATCCCTCTCTTGGTTCCCGGTCTCCATAGCATCGCCCGGTGGGGGGGGGGGGTGAATAGATGGGGTTGAGGGGGCCAAATGAAGCCGTACAGAGTATGGTATTCCGTATTCATAGAAAGAAATGGGAATCGTTCAGTGAGAAAAAAGGGCAATTACTTACGCATTTGCGCCGCCTCCATCATTAAACGTTTTTGACTTGTGATCCTACATCCCCCCCTTCGTCCTCCCCAAGTGGCATTTCCTCTCGATTTCTCCCTCCCTCCGCCTCTTCACCATTACCGGTCTTAAATAATATAGAGGGTTGTGAGGGTCAGTGTTTGAGGTTGAAATCGCGGTCAACGTTGCCGAATATGATTGATATTCGCGGAATCATATACGGTGATTGGAGGACCTATACAGGCGAATTTTCGCGATCGAATATCATAAAGAATACCAACCTAACTACATATTTGAGGAAAATCAATTGTGTTTTCAGATGTGTTTTCGGGGCATCGATGGCATCAATTCGATTTCGAATTCACCTCCGGACATGAATTTCAAAATCGAATTGATGCCATCGATGACTGAAAACACCGAAAAAGTTCGAAAAACACGATCCGGTTTCGTGTCATCCACCGTTATCATGCGTAGGTTGGCAATGATTTTGTATGATTTCGTTGGATATATTCGTCGCGAAAATTCGTTTTAAGAAGTAGAGTCCCTTGATGGAAATTTTGTTGGGGAATACAGATTAGAGCTCAACGAGTTCTGATTGGTCGTTGGTTTTAAGCTTCCACGGACGCGAACAAGAGTCGACGACATCGAAAACTCCACTCGAAAGAGTCGATGAGGGGAAAGAGTAGAAGAGGAATGTATGGGAATGGACCGAAATGTCGGCAAATCTACCTGTCCACCGCTCGCGCTGGTCCACCTTCACACTTAACCTTCGAATTCGTTTCAGACGGTCGATTCCTTTCGAATGTGCAAAACGTCCTTTCGGTACTACCTAAACAAAATTTCCTTCAAAGGACTCTATTTGAAGGGGAGAAAAAACATGCGGGTTTGGTGCGTGCAGATGTGAGTATATAGTCGACGAATTAAATTATGTCAATCAACGCCTTACATTTCCGCTCAGGTAGGCCACCTGCAATGTTTCAATTCATTGTAATAATGAGTATTGCAAGTTGCCTACAGGGAACAAAATTCAAGGAGTCGATTGACATTATTTAATTCGTTGTCTGAACACCGGTGCGTTTATCCCGAAAACGTGCGGCATGAAAACATGAAAAAATGTATAAGTTCGCGCGAAAAAAAGAAAAAAAAAATACAAAACAGGTTGTCTACTCCGGTGGCGGCTCGTGCTATTTGGCAACCATGGCCTTTCGTCATTTGAACATAAGAAAATGTATCGATTTTTCAAGGATTCAGTGAATCGATTATTTTACGTAGGTTTACATCCGCCGTTGCCACATTGCACGAACCGCCACTGGTTTACACTCTCCATGAACTCTATTCCATTATGTAATGAATGCATCATTGCACCAAGTAAGTGTAATCTCATACTCAACAGTTACTCAGGCGTCAGGCAGCCCGACCTTTATGGCGATCTTTATGGGTGATTCCGCTCGGTAACAGGACTTTTCTCTAACGCGGCGTCCTGTCGTCTGCGAAGAATTTCACACGTCATGCATGATGCACCGTTAAACGCAATATTTAAATCCACCAAACGAATGAATATTTCGATCGAAGACAGGCAAAAAGTAACAACTACGGACCATCTTTTTAACAAGCCACTAAAACAGCACATAGCTTCCAAAATGTTAAAAAGATGATTGTACTACTGCAGCAGAAGAAACTAATTAAAGAGCTATGGATCTATAAGCTATTTTATGTGTAGTCCGTTTTATTGCGACCACTGACTAGATACATATACACGGAAAAAAAACTACGGTGAAATTAACCATACGATAGCTGATTTTGGCACCTGCTAGATGTTATGGCAATGTTAACCAAAAGTATACTATGTTTTGACTAGTTACTAGGTGATGTTACCTGATTGCATGTCGAATTTACTCAAAGTATCGGTAAATGTACCATACTTCTGGTCAAGTTTACCATAACATCTAGCAGATGCCAAAATCAGCTATCGTATGGGTAATTTCACTAATCTTTTTTTTCCGTGTAATTGGCAGGAGCCAATGTGCAAGCTCATTGGTTTCTGAGAATCATGCTTCTCCGAATTATTCATTTGTTTCGTAGCTTTATAAGTTTCATCGATTCCGCGTTTCCACGAAATGTCTTTGCGTCAGCAAAAATCCCTCTTATACCGGCCGGAATCAATATACGCACACTTGGGAGTTGGGCATGATATGTTACCAAGAATGGAGCTTGCGGTGTTTTTATTTTATTACATGTATTTTACCTCTTATGCGCAGTGAAAAGGAAAGTTTTCTTGTATCCTAGGCGTAACCCAACTAAAGAATGGTATCCGTTGAAACTTCATTTCACCTATATGATTTACAGAATTTTCTAGAGCTTTGGCTTCAAATTTTGCTTTTAAGAAGAAAGGGAAGGTATTTTCAGTTTTTCACCCTTGGTGCAATCCAAAGACATTATAGAAGAAGACTGGCCCCTGCTATCTCTTTGCACGGGGGAAAAGTGAAGCCGGTCTTGGCACGGGCTGATTGGCAGGGCACTTCCCCGCGCGGGGGTATGAACCAAATTAACATTAGCTCTTCTGGAGCCTCGCTCTTCAAACCTATTTTAATCAATTATTCTTGCAAATAACCGTGTCGAGTCTCACATATGTTGTACAGTATAGTATACCATACATTTAAACCGAAAATTTGGATCAATTTAAAGCGTCCGTTCTTTAATAATCGAAGTTAACGATCGGTCGGTCATTGTTTACTTTAGCACCCATAACCTCTCTGCTGTACTTTCAATCGTAAATATCTAGCGGATAAATTGATCGGAACATTCGTTTAAGTTCGTCAATCTCAACTTTGGCATATGCTGCATATCATATCTGCGTACTTTTGAAAACTAACCGTAATTAACATTCTTTTGAAACAGTTTTATATATCGGCTCCATAAGACGCAATGTTAATTTGGTTCATACCCCCGAGCGGGGAAGCCCTTGCCTATGACAGTAACCGGCTTCAAATCTCGCCGCTAGGGGCCAGTCTTCTTCTATAATGTCTTTGGTGCAATCCGCCGTGGCAGAAAAAAAAAATGAATGTCAAAGAGAATAAACCTCAATCAACAATTAAGCAGGAAGCTATTTTGAGCCTAGAACCTGGAAACAGGCGCGTCGATCTGGAGGGAAAAAATTGAACCATTGGCGTCCATGCATCCTTTGTAGGTATGACGGTTCAAAGACCGTATATATGTGCAAAGACTTTTTTTCTTCTCCTTCTCCTTCCAACAAACGTTGAAAAATATTGAAGAGTATACCTAACAGGAGAATTGCAAGTTACGGCTAAAACGCAGAACGCAGTGGCGACTCGTGATGCAATTTGGCAACAATGTTTTTCCTCCATTTGATTGTATGTAAAACAATCGATTCGACAGTGAAGCAGCGCTTCACCAGCATTCGATTATTTTAGCTGAGTCAAATGGAGGAAAAACATTGTTGCCAGATTGCACGAGCCGCTACTGGCAGAACGCGGAAGGCGCAGAAGCTGGGACACTCACTGAACCCTTGCCGGCCTTGCCGCTCATGTATAAGCAATTATTGTTGCAATACCATCTAATTCCATACCTGGTCACAGGGGGTTTGAGGTTATGTAACAAGGTTGTCTACTTTTACATTGGTTCTTATGGGAGATAGTGGATTTTTGCAGTTTTCGACATTTTTCGGTCATTTGGAGGCCGAATTCAGTCAAATGACCCTCTAAGTAAAATACTCCCCTTGATGTCCTGAACATTTTTCAAAAAAAAAAAAAAAAAAAAAAAAATTGAAAAATGTTAAGGACATCAAGGGGAGTACTTTACTAAGAGGGTCATTTGCGTCTATTCGGCCTCCAAATGACCGAAAAATGTTGAAAACTGCAAAAAATCCACTACCTCCCATAAGAGCCAATGTAAAAGTAGACAACCTAGCTACATAACCTCGAACCCCTGTGACCAGGTATGGAATTAGATGGTATTGATTGTTGTCACCTGAGATAAATTGCTAATATGCGTTTATTTCACGGAGAAAAAAGACTAGTATAATTCACCATCATGATAGCTGATTTTGACCTCAGCAAAAAATGATGGACACTGGTGACTTTGTCCATCATTCTGGCGAAATTTACCTTCATTTTTTGCTAAGGTCAAAATCAGCTATCATGATGGTAAATTATACCAGTCTTTTTTCTCCGTGTTCGCTGGCGGATCCAGTGGATTGTCTTTCTCTCTCTATGGCCGTTTGATCGTTCGTGTTGGAAAAGGATAGAAGAGGGGGCGCAAGTCACGTGACTGCCCCTTATCTGTCCTTTTCTAACACACGCGATCAAATGGCCATAAAGAGAGCAAGAAAAATTCCTAGATCCGCTAGTGGTTTATTTCGGAAACGATGCGTTATTGCTCAGAAAATATCATAAAAGATTTTAGTCATTTATTTTTTATGTTCTTTTACCTCGTGTGGTCCGATTAATTTTTTTGTAATTCTTCGGCTCTTTTTGCCTAGCTTTAAAATGAAGTGCTTTTAAAATCACACCGTAAAGAGTTTGACACGAGTTAATTTACTTACTATAAAGACCTCAGTCTCAGGAACATTCTTTGACTATGTTCTTTGAGAAATATAACAGTTACAGACACGAACGAACGTTCGTTAAATGCCTACTAAAATGCCTGCAAACTCTGAACGGTTGTAATATTCCTCTTATGGCCCTTCTCCTTTTTAACGATTATACCTGGCGGTACGATAGTAAAATCGAAGGGAAATTATGATTTGCGTAACAACGCCCTTCTTTCAGCTTAATCATTGCACTGTTTACAAAGTCTTGTTGTGTCTTAGGTAACTCATGTTTTTGCCATGACACACCACTGGGTTGGATCAATTTTGATTTTGTTAAAATTGTTGTTTTTGAAGAGCTGAGATCAATGGTACCAGTGGCGCACCGAGAACTTTAGTTTGGTGGGGGTTTCACCGCAAATTTTCCATTTTCTGATGCCTTAGGGGGGGGTTTTGAAAGAAATTTTGGCCGAGGATGATCTTTTGTAGGGCATAATCTTGATGCTTAGGGGGGGGTTTTGACCCTAAAACCACCCCCTTCGGTGCGCCACTGAATGGTACCTTTGGTTTTTTCATAAGTGTCCCGGTTTTGGAGATAAATACGTGTAAAGTTGTAAATATCGTAGGCGTAGTGACGTCACTACACGGAAGTCCCATTTAAAACAATGTATTTTGGGCCAAAATCTCATTTCTGGAGCAATGGGACTTAATTGGAAACCAAAGGCATCTTTGTTCTCAGCTCATAGAGTACTCTCATTTTCTTAATAAAAAGCACAACATTTCAGACCCTTGCAACTGCCCCATTGTGAGAATTATTGAGAATTACAGTTTTGCTGAACGGATTTTCATTTTAGTCATGATATTTAACAAGATTTTCTTTTTTCCCCCGTGTACTATGTACATCTGACTTAACATCTCTACTCCTATCTCAAAATGTTTTAGAGTGGCATAATTTTTTCTCTTTTTTTTGTAACATTATTTTTTAATGCATAATGTAATTTCAAACCGAGACAAATATTTCTGTTGATTCATGAGATATCCAAACTTGGCAACCTCAGTTGTAGAGTTGTCCTTTTTTTTTTTTTTTAATGTTGAAAGTTTTAGAGAGGCCTAGTTTGATATCAGTTTTGGAGTCGAACACGAAATGAAAAGGAGAATTATAATAATAAGATGGTCTTAGGGGATTCCGAAAATGGGGCGGTTCTGTCTGGTCATGGTCCTGGAACTGACTCAGACTCTGGTCATCCGGCCCCCGAGTCCGGACTCAACTCAGTACGCCCCTGCGTAACATTAATCATTACACCCTGAACCTCGAAAGTAATAGTACATGCAAGTGCTCATTATTCCATTTATCTCTCCCATTCCTGTCCTCTCTATCTACCTCCCTTCTCTTCTCTCCTTCTCTCACATTATGCCCCCTCCCCCTCCCCCTCCTCCCTCTCCCCCAATACTCCTTTGACTTGTACCGTCGCGACTAGACATCGCAAAATGCTGTGTCGACGTTTTCTTTCGATCGAGAAAATTCTTGGTGTCCGCACCGAACCTCCTTTTTTGGCATAAAAGAGGGCGAAGGAAAGGAAAAGGAAAGAAGCCATCTCTTATCGCTTGCGCCTCCAACAAATTTCAATCGTCCTCTAAAAGAAGCAAAAATATGTGGAGCAGACAAAGGCACCCTCCAAAAAAAAAAAAAAAAAAAAAAAAAAAAAAAAAGAATACGACCGTGAAAAGAGAATAAAAAAGGAAGACGGTGAAATACGAATGATAAATTTTTTCTCTAATCCTCATCCTTCTCTCTTCATAGCAATTTACTCAAACAACGATTACCTAAACGCCAGGGGCCGGAAAATGTCGGTCCGAAATGATCAAACTACATTGGTGGATGGTGAGGATTCGAGCATGCTAGTAGATAGTTTACGGCCTCACCATGCATTTTATCATGTAAGGCATGTCCTTCCAAGATGACAAGATCTAAGACCGTCAAATCTTGTCACCTCGTCCGGACTTCGAACCAGGGACCTCTAGATTAGTGGCCAGTCGCGCTGACCACCATACCGCACGGAGCGGATGCCTACTCAGGAAAAGTTTACAGGTTTGTGGCGATAGTCGGTTCGTAGAGCCAGGGGCGTCATTTGCGCGGGGGAAGGAGGGAGGGGGGATTGCACCCAAGGATTTGACATCATGCTCATACGTCGGTGTGAGGAAAGGAAACGCGGGAAGATCGCCAAAGAGCGTGCAAAGATGTTTGGCTCACGCGCTGTCATCGTTACGACGTTGGAAAAGTGCAATGCAGGACTGTAAGGCTCTAAAATTAGAATGATAAGCAAAAAAAAAAATCCCCCTCCCCCGAGGCCGAACTCAAAATGACGCCCTTGCGTAGAGCTATGAACTAGCAAATGTTCGGTCTCGCCGACACGGGCGGGTTAAGGTTCTGGGTGCTTAAGCTTTCCATTTTACTTTCTCACTTTAATGAAATTAGAAAAATTGAGGAAGCATTGCAATGGCGCAGAGATTTTTGATGCATTTTGTTTCGATACTTGGCCCGCTGCGACTAAATCAATCATGATAATTATAAAATAATTGGCTCTTATTATGCCTAATACTATCCTAAAGAACATCCATCCATGATATTTCAATATTTATTAAGTGGTAGGGAGGATTAAATGCACAAAATGTCTGTGGCGTCTGTCTGTCCGTCTGTCTGTCCGTCTGTCCGTCTGTCCGTCTGTCTGTCTGTCTGTCTATCTGTCTGTTTGTTTGTCTGTCTGTCTGTAGTCATGAACGTGAAACCCAGCATAACTTTTGAACTACTGATCCATATGCATCCAAATTTTGCAGCGATGTTGCTTTTAGCATTCCCCAGAGGGACTTTTTTTTGTTTTTTATTTTTTTAATTTTAATTTTTAAATTAGTTATGGATGAAAAATGGTTTCCATTAAAATCAATGGGAAAATGGGTCAAAAAAGAGAAAAATTTAAATATTCTAAAGGGGGGTCTGGGCCGTCTGGGGGTCTTCCCCAGAATACTAAAAGGGGGTCTGGGGGTCTCCCCCAGAATACTTAAGGGGGGTCTGGGCCCCCAGAATTCTTAAGGGGGGTCTGGGGGCCCCCAGATAAAAATGGAGGGAGAAAGTGTTCGTAGGGTGTTCCCTAGGGTTTATTTTTTCTTCCAGAAGCGTGGGGTCTAGCCTCACATAAACTAGGATGCTCACTTTTCAAAGCCACACCAATCTTGATCACCGCGCTCCACAAATACTACCGTTTCAACATCCGAAACTTTCATAGAGGCGTACCCACCCTGGCAAAACTTGTCACCAAAGATCACCTACATTAGGTGATATCATCAAGAGTTTTATGGTGATATCACCTTATTGAGGGTGACTTTTCGAAGAATTTAACGTGATTTTCAGTGACCTGTTTTGCTAGAGGGCACCCTAGAAAATAGAAAAATAAAACAAATTATGCATGGGTGTAAAAGAAGAAGAAAATAAAGAAACAGGAGGCAAAACGTGAGACTTCGGGGAAAAGCTAACTTCTCACATTTGAGATGTGACAGATGGCCCTCCTAGAAAAATTTCCTTGTGACGCTATATCAGCGGAGCCTTCATTTTATAAGTGGGACTTGAGGATTAAAATAGGAGTCGACTGGAGACAAGGGAGAAAAATCTATTTTTATTTGATTCTTCAGCTGGAATGGGTGAAGAAAACGCGAGCAAAGTTTTCCTAGAATTTTCCATATTGTGGAATATAATATACCACCCAGCCCCCTTTAAAAATATAAAAGTTTATTTGCGGATGAGCGAAATACCGATATCCGGGTTTCCGTGAACTTCAGCTCCGTCTGAGATCTCGCGAGAAATATTCTATTTCTTTCTAACCTCAAAATCGCTGAGAGAAGTCTTCTATATAGGAGTAAACGGGGCGTAGGAGGGATGTTGCAAGTGCTCCTCTTATCCCAAATATAGCTTTGGGCGCCTGTGTAATTGCGATTGTTAAAATCGGTCTATCGGGAATTGCGACACCGGTTTCCGCGACCCCCCCCCCCCCCGACTCCGCGACTTTGGGACTCCGCGGGTTTCGCGGGTACGGAACTCAAACGAGGGCGAAACTTCTCTCTCCTTGTCGCGTCACTCCACTAATGAAGGAGCCCCCCCTGCCCCCTCCTTCGTCACCCTTCGCGCTCGCCGCTCTGCGGGGGTCCCATCTCAACATACACACACACTTACACATACAACCGCACCTCGTCAGTTCGCCACTCACCATTCATCGTGGGTATGCTCCGCTCCGCTCTGCACCAAGCACCGATGCAAATCAAAATGTGCAACGGGAACAGCACACAACACACAACGTTTACAGCGTTGTCGGCTCTGCGATCAGAGACAAATAGAGACCCAGCACACCGTATGCTTCCCGTGTTAGAAAAGTGGAGCAAGTTTAGCGGTCACAGTTTTTCGTTCGGGAGTCATCGGCTGCAACGATAAACATTGCCTAATGTTGAATGGTGAAGCTCAACAAAAGGCTGTGATTGGTTCGCCGTCCCGGAAACGGAAACTGGGTTTGCTTGTCGAAAGCAAAACACACGCTCATCAGTCAACATTTGGCAATAGTTGGCTGTTGTTCCGATGAGCTCCGCCCAAAATTGAGCCCCAGAAAGTGGACACCTGTCGCAAGCTTTGCGCTGGGTCTCTATTTGTCTCTGGCTCTGATGGGGGAAATTGAGACAATCTCTGAAATAAAAGTCCTTGAGACACACAGAAAAAACCTAGAAACAGACTTTGGTACAGCGATGACAAAACCTTTGGTAGAAAATGGCCCTCGCGAAATACTTTGGTAATGAAATCTTTAGTAAATGTCTTTAGGTAGGTTACAAGACCTATGAATAGCTCTACTAAAGTCTTGTGCTGTGCCATTTTTCTATGCAATTCTACCAAAGGTTTTTGTAAGCGATGCCAAAGTCTTTTTTCCGTTTTTTCTGTGCATGAAGTGTGATTTTTCTTCTACATTAATCTTCAATATGATTTTAACTATAATCGCCACAGAGGATCACACATCATCAGTATTGCAAGGTCGTCGAAAAGGGAAAACAAATAAAACGGGACCGGTTCACACGCTTTATGGACGGCTCAGAGGCCATAAAACACGAATCCCCAGTGGAAGGGAGAAGGTTCATTGCGAATCCTATCGGATCAAAATTGTATCCAGTCACTGCTAAACTTTAAAATCTAAGCCTTTTCCATTCGATTAAGGTCACGCAGTTCCATTTCCATTGATGACGAGCCGATAGCCTTCCATCGATTGACTCGATCTAATCCGAAGATTTAAGGTTTTTTTTTTTTGTTTTTGTTTTTTTTTTGTTTTGTTTTTTCTCGTTGCAGTCATCAGCTTGATCGAGTTCGTTTCGGAGCTCCCTGATAATCTTTGGCGAATTTTCATGTGTATCAAAACGAAACTTGCCCCCAACTTTGATTTCAAAGTGTTCTCTAATGAAAATCCAATAAGCTCAAATTAATTTTCATTCATTTCCACCCTGCTATCTACTACCAATCTAATCCAACATGAATGAATATGTCCGACGGCGGAAATCATCCTTACTGTAGTATTCACAAGGCTACTCCAGTACTCCATCACATTTTACTCCTTGCGATGATGAACTCCATATTATTCTTTTCAAAGCATAGGCGTACCGTGACCAAAAAAAGTGGGGGGGGGGGGGCTAAAAAGTGAAAAAGTGGTGACTTTTTTTTTTTTTTTTTTTTTTTTTGCTTCTTGTCTCTAAGGTATGTTTAAAATTACCTAGAATAGAATACGGTGGTTTTTCCCAGTCGCAAAACGGTCTAGGATTCGAGATAAAATTATTTTATATTTTAGCCCCAATTTTTAGCCCCTCCACCCAAAAAAAAATGGGAGCCCCTGATACGCTACGCCTATGTTTCAAAGCATTGACATGCAATTTATACACATTTTAGCATATTACGATAGTTTTCCTAACATGTTGGAAATTCATCAAAGAAATTCAGAGAGTCTAAAAAATTGAGTATGTCTCTTTTATAGTTGCCACGGCAACACTGACAACACACTCAACATTCTCGACAGGAGACGACACTATACGGTGATGCGGCGGCGAAGGTGGTCGAGATAGAAACGAGAGAGAGAGAGAGAGAGAGAGAGAGAGAGAGAGAGAGAGAGAGAGAGAGAGAGAGAGAGAGAGAGAGAGAGAGAGAGAGAGAGAGAGAGTGAGAAAAGGACGAGTACTATGAGACAAGAAGACAAGGCCCAAGTCTGGAAAGGAGGGCGCAGAGATGAGAAAGGTAGCGGTGGAGGGGAAGAGATGGAGGACCTCTGACGGTGTAATCGTTGCTTTTCACGGTGAATCAATAACCAATTACTACACATACGCGGCGCACGATGGCGCAGATCCATCCGGGCGTCGCGTCGCGCGACGCGTCCGACTTTAACGCGCGTTGAAAGAAATTGTCACAACGATGACATCACGGACTGTAGTGTCTCGGCGTCGTCTATCAATGATAGAAATCGATTTCGATGAACTTAACCATCGTGCTTGGGACTTGTTCAATTCAATTGACTGTTCAGAAGAGTTCACTAAACGAGTGAGTAAACGCCGATTTCGATAACTGCCCGATATTCTTAAGTAAGTATAATATGATGCAGGTACTTTACAATGGGTCTGTTGCATACTTTTGCTACAACAATATAGAATTTTGATTCTTACGTAAAATTCGGCGAAAATACCGATGCGCACATTAAAAACGTTTAAAATCCACTCATTAACTCAGGAAGTCACTTCAATTTCAAACAGCCCACGCTACACTAGACGCTATTTGCACCGGAATACTACAACATAGACGGAACCACCATGCATAAGTAAACAACATCGCAACTACAAAATGATGGAATTCCCTTCTAATTACATGAACTATTGGCTGCATTTGCTGTCTGGTCTTTTCGGTTTATCAGAGATTACAAAATAATGTAAGAAATGTACGCATGAAAACGAAACATTCCAATGTCTGTAAGTTCTGTTGATGTTTACATAAACGAGATGGTTCCATTTACGTAGTTATAAGTGGGTGATATAGTGTCTAGTGTAGCGCGGGTTGTTTGAAATGGAAGGTATTTTCTGAGTTAATGGGTGGATTTTGAAAGTTTTTAATGTGCGCATCGTTATTTTCGCCGAATTTTACGTTAGAAACAATGAGTTATACTGATGTAGCAAAAGTACGCAACAGACCCATTGGATGGATGTAATGATCGGTAAACCAGAAAGCTATATCGATAGGTAAATAAGTCGGTTCATTTATGGTTGGGCATTTGAATCCATCGAGTTTGTTTATAGAAGTTTGTTTGCCTCTTTTTTTAAACCTAAAATAAAGATTTAAGAGAAAATAATTGAATGCACAAAAGCACGTCCGACCGCATGGAAATAAGTGTGGTACAGCTAAACTTTTCCACAAACAGGTTTTGATGTCGGCCAGGAAGAAACATCTAGAGTATATGGTAAACTTTACCTGATATTTGGTGAGGCAAAACAACCAGTTACCTATTTACCATCCTTTTGTAACAGGCGCTAAAATATCTTATGCGTCCGTCCAAGGAACAAATAAACCAATCATCGGTGGATTCAGCTCACTACCTTTAAGGTGATTCTATGGCAAAGTCCCAAAAATTTTAATCCGATAGATGGCGTAACATGACGCTAGCTCCGAAAATAGCCGTTTTTTGAAAGTTTTCGGCTGTTTTCTCTGAACAGACGAATAATAGACAAAAAATCGGACCTGCTTAATTTTTTGCTTGATTTTTTGAGCCATATAAAATAAAGGCGTATAACTATATGCAAAGAAAAAATTGTATGAAATTTGGAGTTGTATCAGTGAAAATTACAGGTTTCTGTTTCTGTTTCTGTTTCAGGTTTCTGGCCGTGCGCATTACATTGATTTAAATTGGGACGTATGCGGCTTTTTACCCTCGATCTGGCAACACTGTTCTGATGTTCGGCGACCAGCGCGTCATGTATATTGTATTCGTCAGAGAATAACGACCAATGATTATGTCATCTCTTGTTCAGGCTATTGATTTTTAATCGGCCACTGTGAGACGGAGCTTTTACACGATCTGGCTAGCCCTATCGCGTCGTCATTGCTAGAGGATATCTGACAATTTGCGTGCAACCGAAAACATCTAAATGGCAAAATCATAAAGTAATTGAAGAGAAAGCAGCTATAATGCAGCACACTAGAGCAGCGGCGCGCGGCGTGGCGCCTGCCTTTCCTCAGACACAGCAGATGACTCGAAGAATCACCCCCTCACCGGTCATCGAGTTAGCGAGAGAGTGGCACCACAATGTTGTGCTTGGTTGTCTGGTGTACGCTTTGACGAGACTCTGAATATTTGATTACAATCTTACTGGTTTGATTAAGAATGTGTGATGAAAGGATTTACTCTGTGGCGTCGTCGTATGCAGTCTGGCAACGCTGCATTTCGTCCTTTTGAACCCATGCAAAATATTGAACAGTTGGAAATTCACAGTTCATACCCTCTAATCAATATTTTGCATGGGTTTAAATGGACGAAATGAAGCGTTGCCAAATCACAAGCTACGCCACTCACTTGGTTTACTTTGTAAGAGGCGTCATGGAGAAGTATTTTTGGCCAAAATGGAAATCCGAATGATTAAATAGTCCCCGAAAAGAAATTACTATACCTCTCACTAGAAATTCTGACGGCAATAGCAAGTACTGTACAACTGCATCGTTGCCAAATTGCACGCTACGCTATATACTACTTAATTACCACTGGTCTACTCCTGATCTGGAAAAATGTGCACACTGCACAAGCAAAAACTGAACTTAAAAATTCAAGGCTTACAAAGTCCAAGCAGGTAAATCTTTAGATTTTAATACAGAAAAAAATTAATGGTTTTCGGCTAGAAAGTTAAGTAACAATAAATACTTAGCTTTTGTAAGAGTTTCTCTCTTTTATCATTATTTTTTTTTTATATACATATATCTATAACAACTCCACTTCTCTTTGTACAGCGGCGGCTCGTGCAATATGGCAACAACGTATTCTCTCCATTTAAACCTATGTAAAAGAATCGATCTTCAAGAGGTGCAAATTGCACCCCCGAGATATCGATACTTTTACATGTATTCAAATGACAAATAAGCACGGTTACCAAATTCCACGAGCCGCCACCGTCTTTGTATCAATGAATTTAGGACACTTGGCAACTTTGATGCAGATTATATTATCGCAGAGAGCGTGGATGCGGGTGCGCACTAACACAAACAAGGCTGCACATTTCAATCTCCGCGCATCTTCTCGTTATAAACTGAAGCGCGCCCGAGCATAAAAACGAGCTATCGATATTCGATATTCGATATGGATACACTCTAACTCCTCGGAGCCACAATTTGCATTTCCATCAATATATCCATCCATCCACCCCCTTCCGGTCAACCCCCTTCCCCTCTTTACCCCGCGCTCGGCTTGCGGGTCCGTCTACTGCGAGTTAATGTGTCGGACTTCTAAGTTCTAGAGTCGCGAAACCTATAACGCAGCATTAGCGGACACAGGAATTTGTCTTTCTTTCTACTTCCATTTGAAAACATGTTTTAGAAAAGGATAGCATAGGGAGCCATCACGTGACTTTAGCCCCTGCTTCCTCCATCATTATCTATAACGCGCACGCGTCTAAATGGAAGGAGGGAGAGTAAGACCAGAGATTACTAAGCCTAAGAGATATGGCATAACGATTCAAAAGTGTTGTTCGACTCCTACGAAGTATGCAATGTGGCGTACGCTGGTGACCGTAAACATTGTTACTACTGTTTTTGTTTGAATGAGATTTGACAGCAACGCCACTAACTAAATTAATAAGATTAATAAAGTGTTTGGGAAGTGTAATGAGCTCTGAGTATATTTTGTACGTGAATTTGAAAATCTAAGTCACTTTAATCGTCCCATCGGCCATTAAATGACAAACATTTAGATGCCGCAGAGAATCTAACCTCATTTCCAACAACATGAATAACAACAATGTTTACGGTCACCAGTGTACTGCACGTTGTATCACGGCCATTCTGCAGGCGTTTTTTACGGAGCCCGGCCAACGGTTTTTTAACACGGCGGAGATAGGAAGTGCCATATCTCTTAGGCTTAGTAATCTCTGAGTAAGACAAATTCCTGATGTAACCGCCCCCGTCACAAACTTTATTCACACAGAGTTAAGAGGGTACCCAGGTCAAAATAATCCCCCCCCTATTGATTCTACCACCCCCCAAAATGCTTTAAGTGTCGAGGTACCCATTCAGACCCATACCAACTTTTTTTTTCTTGATGCGCTGGTTGCATACCTACCCCTGATATGGTTAAATAATGTCTAAAAATATGCTTTTACTGGAACAATCTGATCTCAAGTTGTAGGCATTGAATATACTTCTACATAGGCTTAAATTAAAGGTGAGAGTTTGCTCTATGGGCTCAAAGAGAGGAAGAGAGAGATAACAATGATCTACTGTATTTTTTTTTTATAACTTTTAAAAAACTCGATAAAATTTGCCAATAAATATTTTGTTTTAATTGACTTGACCACTCAATTATTACAAACACCTAAAAAATGGTTCTGTGAGCCCATAGTGCAGAAAATTATGTTTTAAAAAAAGAAAAAAAAAAAAAAAAAAAAAAAACCTGAAGTCTCTAGCTATTATAGATCTCGAGATATGACTGTTCCAAGATGCAAAAGTCATCGGAAAAAAACGTAGGAATAAAAATATTGTAGGACTATCCAATTTCAAAAAATGTTTAAAAATATTTCAGGCTAAGTTGAAAAAAAAAAAAAATATGTACATGGTCTTAACCAAGAAAATCTCGTCTACAAAATAGGTTTAAAAAAAAAAAAGTCAAAGTTTTCGAAAATTTGACCTGGGTACCCCGTTAAGTTAAGATGTAGGATAACCTCTGATTGGCTGACGCGTATTAGCCTCTTCATAATGGGGCTGTTGCATAATTTTGATACAACGTTATGGAGGGTTAATTTTGGTGTAAAGTCGCGTGAAAATCACATAGGGAGCATCAAACTGTCTCATAAACCCACAAAAACTGTTTTAACCCTTGTGAGCCTAAGGGGGGGTACATTTGTACCCCAGGCCAGTTTTTTTGACGCCATTTTGTCAAATCTGCTCAAACTTTTTTGGGACTTCATGACATTTTAAGTTAGGATACTTAGAACACGTCCACCAAATTTCATTAATTTTTATGAATTTTTGTCGATATTATAGAAATTTAAAGTGTTGGGGAACAAACATTCCCCCCCTTCGTCCTGCCAGTTTTAAGTTTGGAACCATCTATTACAGTGAATTTTACGGAAATTTTATGTAGATTAAGAATATTAAGTCAGATCATTGAAAAAAAATTGGAAATTTATCAAAAATGGAAAAATAAGATGGTACCTCATTTCATTTTTTCCATTTTTTTTATTTTGACATTTTTTTTAAAAGTAGGTGTAAATTTGGCAACATAGCAAAAATTTACTCAAATTTCACATAAATTACTCTCTTAGGGTACTAATTACATAATCCATCCATTAAAGTTTCAAAATTATTGATACTGACTGTGCTGCATGAAAATATCCTTGGGGTACAAAAATACCCCCCCTTAGTCCTTTGTGTTACCGAAATACCTTAGGCTCACAAGGGTTAAGGAAAGCCTCATCAGATATGGCGGTCAGACTGGCGAATCAACCCCGTTCATTTCATGCATCACGAGCACCAAAAGATGGCCGACGACGCGACGGCAATTTACATTGTTGGCTAGAAAGTAAACAAACGGCTAAACGGCTAAACGGCTAAACGAGGCTTGAAAACAATGGACTGCATTATCTAGGACCATTTCGATGAGAGGACTTTAGTTTTGAAGGTCAAACTACAATATGAGGGAAAGTTAATGGGGCAGTTGCAAGGGTCTGAAATGTTATGGTTTTTATGAAGAAAATGAAAGCACTTGATGAGCTGAGAACAAAGGTGCCTTTCGTTTCTAATTAAGTCCCACTGTACCGGAGATAAGATTTTGGCCCAAAATACATTGTTTTAAATGGGGATTCCGCTTAGTGACGTCACTACGCACACGATTTTTTACAACTTTACACGTGTGTATCTCCAAAACCGGGTCACTTCGGAAAAAACCAAAGGCACCACTGTTCTCAGCTCATCAAGTAAATCTATTTTCTCTATAAAAAACACACAATTTCAGACCCTTGCAACTGCCCCATTTAGAGTACTGCCAGAACCGCCTTTGGTCCTTGAAGAAATTTAAAAGTCAACTTAACTTTAGTCGCAGTCTTTGGAAAAATTCTGCTCGGAAAAAGGGGCACCACTACCCCTTCATCGTAGAGCCTAAAGAAAACCAAGCATAGTGTAATGTGTATGTTTATAGTTGCCTCGCCCCGACTGGAGACACGGAAATAAGATGTGATCTCGATTCTTGAATTTTATTTAATGTTTCAATTTCGAACCTGCGTTTGAGGCACTGGCGCAACCAGGATATCTTCCATCTCTCTCATTTCCCATTTGAATGTATGAGTAGGAAAAGGACAGAAGGAGGGGGTTTTATCCCCTTGTCCATCCTTGTCTAACATACGTTACTTAATGGAGAAAAGAGAGAGATGAAGAATCTCTCGGTGCGCTACTGGTTTGAGGAGAAATTTAAACGGGACAAGAGGGTTCGGTGTGGACTGAGGGTATTTAAACTGAAATAGAGAGTGTTTACTTAAGGGCACAAAATGAATGATAAAAAGTAGAGGACTGGGTTTGAGCGAAAAAAGGTACAAGGGTTTTGGAAAGCGTTTCCAACCAATTGGAAATAAATGAGAGAAGGGAGTACACCATCGAATCGTGAAAAAAAAGAGAAAAAAAAGAAAAAAAAGAGGAAGAGGAAGAGGAAGAAAAACAGAGGCGCTGAGGAATGGTTTAATTAATTAATCACAGCAACAACAATATACGAATGAGCTGTCGAAATATTTATTTAATTAAACAGACAGACTTCTCAAAAGGCGGTGCAACGAAATAATGCCTTGCAATGAAAGTTTAGTTTTAACCGTATTTTGGCTGCGGAGTGGAGTTTTAAGAGCCGAGCTTTATTTTGTTAATCTGATGCGTGGAATTAAACAGGTGCCCTTGTGCTCGGTGTTTTGTATGCGTGTTTGCCCCTCGCTTGTTCTCTCCTTTGTGGCTTTGAATCTCTTTTCAGGGCAGCGTTGCCACATCGAAGGCAAATTAAACTGACAAAATCGTAACGATGCAGCCATAGAAAGCGTATTTATACATAATAATATATCCGTGGGAGTTTGAAACCGGCCAGTGCGCTCGGGCAAAAAGTTCGATCTTTTAGTGAGATCGATCGAAATTTTTCATTCTATCATGACATCGAACTATTAAAGTTTCAATCAATCAAAACTTTCCTAGTTTTTTATTGCATTTTCAAGCGAATAATCGAGATTCGAGTAAATTGCCTATTTTCGATCAAATTTCGAATTTTTTTGGAAATTTAGCCTCAATGCATCGAAAGAGACAACCTCTTTTGAACGCACAGACCATAGTTCAAATCAGCTTGGATTATTCATAGTTTACAATGTTTGAGAATAGTGGGGATCAGTGCGGCGTCGCGTGCCATCTGGCAACAATGCAACTGCTCCATTTCAACTCATTAAATATATCGAACTGTCCTTGTGCACCGTGCACCCCCTGAATTCGATATTTTACATGAGTTTAAATGGATAGAATACATTGTTGCCAAATTGCACGCGACGCCACTGGTGGGGATGCATAGGATATAACTTGTGGAACTAAGCAAATTCCTAACCAAAAGGGAAAATGGACGTTTTGGCACTTTTGGCACAACTTACCCCTCTATACACTGTAAAAAAAAAATTCACTCCGCGTAGGACTGGAATACGGGAACTACATATATAGACCAACTTTTGACACTAGCGTTAGAGTAAATCCAATAAAATGACAAAACTTTAATTATTGGTTTCACTTTAACACTAGTATTAAATTTGGCCTATACTCTGTTCCAGATAACATTGCACCTGAGTCGGACGAATAAAAACCGTAAATGGCAACAGCGCGTTCTGAGCCGTGGCGTTCTCGAACGCTGAGCAGGGTAGTTTCTTTGTCCGAGGTTCTATTGTCCGACTCGGGGCCGGACCCTTTTTCCATACATAGTGAGCGACTCCCGGCAGAAAAATTAAATTTTTTTGTGCTTACGATTTTTGAATTTTTGATTTAAAATTCGTATTCTGCTGAACGTGTCGAGAAAATTGATACCAAACTGTTGGGAAAAAAATGCATGCTTAATACATATGAAGCGGACGTTAAATCAGAGGAATATGTATATCATATGTACTAAACGTGAATTTTCCCCCCGATAATTTGGTATCGATTTTCTCGACACATTCAGCAGAATAAGAATTTTAAGTCAAAAATTCAAAAATCGTAAGCACAAAAAAAATTTAATTTTCTGACGGGAGTCGTTCACTAGCTGTGTAAAAAGGTTCAGGCCCCAAGCCGGACAATAGAGCCTCGGACAAAAAGACTACCCTGTTCAGCGTTCGAGAACGCCACGGCTCAGAACGCGCTGTTGCCATTTACGGTTTTTATTCGTCCGACTCAGGTGCAATGTTATCTGGAACAGAGTATAGTTCTCGTATTCAGTCTTTCAAAGTAAACTTCTTTTACTGTGAGGTTTTTTTCAAGTTTTTTGCTTAAAAAAATGCCAGCTTTCAACAATCCATATTCTAACACCAATCCCCCCAAAGTAGGATTGAGAGCTTCTTCAGGCCAAATGCTCTTCGTTTAGAAAACAAAAAAATCTCTGGTTGCATTAACGTTATATACTTCAAAAGCTTGAAGTAAATGCACTGTGACAATGTGACCTGAAAAAGAAAAAAACCCTGTAGGAAATTTGTAATACTTTAAAACTCGGCAACTTTTAAACAATGTTGCGGCTTTCAAGCTAGTGTCATGAAAAATCGAAAATTCTATTGAAATCCATGAAAAAATTTAACGTGAAGAATTTCGATGAGGGGATTTTCTTTTGCAAGTTATAGAACTTACATCTCATCTCTCAAACTGCGATGGAAATGTCAGTGAAGTGAGAAGAAAATAAGCAAATAACAGTCAGCTCATTTTTCGAGGAGAAAAATAAACAGTTTTCATTTACGGGACGCGGAATCACCCCCCTCCCCATGAATGATCCTCGCACGTTAACACCCTTCCCTGGGGGGTATCAACTACCCCGTTTCCAACGATATACTCTGCAAAATGACGGAATTAGGTTTTAACAAGAACGTCGGAGGCGGCCCTTGTCCGTTGTCCATCAGCTTATAACTACTTAAATCTTCCATGACAGTGAACGCGCACTTATGTAATCTGATCCATCCATTTCGATCATAATGATGAGGCAAAAAAAGATGGAAAGGGTGACGGGTATAATTTTGGTCGGACTCTGAAAACAAAAAATTAAAAAAAAATAAAAAAAAAAAAACAGCAATAATTTCACAAGCCTTTTCCCTCATTATTTCATGGAAATTAAGGAACGGACAAAATGAATGCGAGAGCTCTCTTTGATATAATTAATTTTGTCATGACGTCAGAAAGCATGTATGCATAATGAAAAAAATGGAGCTAGGGTGATAAAAAAGGGTAGGAGTAATATTTTTTTTTTTAGTTAGTTCCCTATACGAAGAGCTGTATATAGGCGCTGCGCATCCTTCAAGTATCAGGTCCAATTATAAGGTCGAGTTGGCAGACTTCACCATGGAATTCGCTTTTTTCTCTATAACATTTTTTTTCAAGTATGTTATACGCTTTTACGATTCAACGCTTTTTCATTTTTTTTTTTTTTTTTTTATTTTTTAATTTAATTTTTGATTTTTTTTTTTATAGTTATTAAATTTAATTTTTCCTCCCTATTCACACTTTCCCTCATCAGACTTAGGAGTCTGTGAAACTGCGTGCATATGACGCGGTGCAATGTCATTATAGAATCAAGGCCGGATAACGAATATAAATTTTGTTTCGTCGAGAGATTTAGATCATTATCACAAGTGCCTATAAATCTGTATCCGAATATAGAAGGACATTCGCGCGCATTCGTCCGCTTTTTCGCATGAGAAAGGTTAGAGGTCTTTGGAAAAATGGGGTAGCCGGGTGTATGAGAGGGGAAGAGGGTATTAGACACACCGAAATCTCCACCCTTGGACGCTAAAAGTGTCGATGGTGTATATAGCAAAAGCAGTTTAAGGTTGCACACTACTCAGAATAAGTAAGTAATAACTCTAAGTGTGAACCCTAAGAGGAGGCATCAGTTGGGAGCAAGAGGGAAGGTCTGCCGTACCAGAGCTTTCACTCGTGAAACGTACGTGAAGCTCATGGCGAAGAAAAAAAAGACGCAAACAACTGACGGGGGGGGGGGACTAACAGAATAAATAATTTCGTGCATCAAAACTAACTGCCAACAACCTTAAAAATTCAATGAAAAATTTGAATGAAAAGAAAAATGCAAATTTCCCTTTTTGTGAGAAACGCACTCATTTATTTAGTACTGAGGAAAAACGCAGCACGGAATCATATTTGAAAATTCAGTTTTTATCACTTTTTATCCATGACTGAAACTGGAGGCATCGCGTCAGACTTAACAACGTTGTGTTTCGTTCATTTTAAAGTTTAAAATTTTTTTCCCCGTCGGTTTAAAATTTAAACCGATGGGGGGAAAAAATTGAAACGGTCAGGTGTGCAAAAACCGAGCTCAATTTTGATTTTTTGTACGGGTTTTTAGATGATCAACAGCCGATTTCGCCTCGCTGTATATGCTTTTGACTAAAAAAAAAAGTTCGATTTTCGACTTTTTTGTAGTTTTTAATTATAATTAATTTAATGTCGGTCAATTTACACCCATCAGCTAATTCATTATTTCCAGTTACTCCAATTTAATTTCAGCGTTGTTTCAATATCTTCATGTTTGTTTCCTTGCGCTTTTGTGACTCTTTGTTACAGCTGCGAGCTCCATGCGCATAACAAAAGATTGTTCGGCTGGTGCAAAAATTTAAAAATCCTGAGGCCTGCACCTTTCTCGATCGAAATACAATTCCTTCGAGTCGCGGATTAGCCGAGAGCGAGCTTTTTAAAGTTACTGTATTCAATTTTACTGCTTTTTAATCTTGTTCAAAGTTTAACACGGCTCTAATTAGCTTCGAAAGTCGCGAACGGATTTGGATTTTCCGCTGCCTCATTGAAAAAGTTCCAACCCTGCAAAGCAAGCTGGAAGTTGATAGTGAGATGCTGTTCTTCCTTGGGTGTGGGAGGAAGCGCGCCGTTATTGGCAAATATCAGAAAAGTAAGCTTAGAGAAGAGAGAAGTACACTGAAAAAAAAAATAAGCTAAATTTAACTAATTTCTACTTAAAAGTATGGACACCACTTAAAACTGTTAGTTTGACTATTTGAATTAGTAAAATTAACTCCGTGCAGTGTTAATTCATGCGGCACGGAGTTGATTTTACTAATTCAAATAGTCAAACTAACAGTTTTAAGTGGTGTCCATACTTTTAAGTAGAAATTAGTTAAATTTAGCTTATTTTTTTTTTCAGTGTAGACACCCTTACGACAGAAAATCAAATAGAGAGGGGGAAAAAAGTAGATCTCTCCCGAACAGTTTCATGAATTCTACGTTCAAACAACAGAATATTATTATTCAATTTCGTTTCTCTCTAAAGTCTAAATATAGTAAATTTTTATCAGTTTGTGTTTCCATATCTATGATTTTTTTTTTTTTTTAAAT
>VMOF01000379.1:43976051-44011051 GCA_011764245.1 Trialeurodes vaporariorum
CCCCGAGTACGAACAGGTAACTACCTTCCCAGCGTAAAACAAAGAGTGGTGTTTTTTTTAACTAACCTGGTCTTCAAAGAGTTAAGCAAATAGATTCGGCAACACTCATTGATTATTCAACGAAGTTCTTCTCGGCGAAAAGATGGAAGGGGGGGGGGGGTTGAGGGGAGGCTAAATTCACGGAGGTGGCAACAAGGGAGGGGTTGGAAATGGATGATGCATGAGGGGGGGGGGAGAAACACTGCGATGAGACGTATTGTATCAATTTGAGTTGAATCTGATTAATCTATTCCTATTGTTGTGTGACGCAATGCCATATGTCCGAGATCGAGACAGAAAAAAAAAGAATAGGAGGAGGAGGAACAAAATCGGGGGTACAGTGAGAAAGGGGGGGGGGGGGGGGGCGACGACAACGCATGGAGAGTCGGAGGTCGGTGGTGAGTGCTGAGCACAGAGATATGGTGAGATGTTAAAAGTACAAGACGTGCGAAGCTGAGGATTCAACTCGTAAAACTCCGCGAATTGGAGTTGGGATGCATGGATACTCACAACTAACTCCCAACTCTAACACAGAGCGAGGAGGTCACCAATACCAACACCATCACAAACTGCCAGACCAAACTGAAACGCTGGCTGAGCCGCACCGACCCGCGCTGATCAAGCCGAGATTTGTTGAGAAAGAGTTTTGCTGGTGCACCCGTGACACAACTCGACTTTCGAGACAGCACGTTGTGGGAGGCAATGTTCAGCTCCTCCGACGCGACGGCGACGCGGGCGAGGGGTGAGGCCGGAGACTTAGTTGGGAGAGGGTGAAGAAGGGGGTTGAGGCGTGCTCTGAACCAGAGTTGGGTCTATGTCACTGTACCAAGGTTGCCAATTTTAGGGTAATGGGTCAAACGACATCATCGCGATTGTCGATTTCCATTCGGGTGGATCCTCAGCGTTTAGTTCCATATTCTGCCACCAGAAAAAATTTCGTTCTTTAAATGGAAAAAAATAATGGTAAACGCAAAAAAATGAAAAAAAGGGCTTCGATGGAGCCTCGGAAGCAATCTAAGGAACATTCTAGTACAAACCGTATGCTAAAATGTTTCGAAATAAGCGAGAAACTATTGAATTTCGTAAACCCCCTAATGGCGTCCAATGTCGAATTTCGTAACATTTTAGCATACGGTTTGTATTAAAATGTTCCTTAGATTGCTTCTGAGGCTCCATCGAAGCCCTTTTTTTCATTTTTTTGCGTTTACCAATATTTTTTTCCATTTAAAGAACGACATTTTTTCTGGTGGCAGAATATGGAACTACACGCTGAGGATCCACCTTAAAATATAGCTTTCGTATAAAATATGATAAGAAACTGAAATAAAATGAAATTTATTATAATAATTCTAATTCAAGTGACAAACAATCCTCGGAAATATTGAATTATAAGGCATGGTATCAAGTCTAATGGATCACTGATTCTAACACATTCAAATCTTGCTAATCAAAATGAGAGAGGTAGACAGTCATATCACTGTACAGCATTAGTCAAACCGGAGGGCTTTTTGGTTCGAAATCCCACACAAACCTCCAATTTTGTTAAGATTTTTACCACCCCGTCCCCGAGACTGAGTACCTAGAGGAATTGGATGAGAACCCCACTTCTTCCCCTCCCCTCCACACCCACAAGTTTTCTAGTTGCAGTACAGCTTGTTGGCAGATCTCTTTGGTTAAGGGGGAGAGGAGCTGTATAACGGGAGTAAAACAAGCTGCTGATTAAGTCCTAATTAACCTTTGATATTGGGCAATCGAGGAGGCGAAGAAGGAGGCAACTAAGTAAGATGAGACGTAAAATGCTCAAAACAACAACAAAAATGAAAAATAATGAAAACAAGAAACCGAAGTGATGTAGGATATTGACTTTTATTGTACTTAAGACGCCTTTCGGCTTTTAGCCATCATCAGAAGTGTGTAACACGTGGAAAAAACATAACTAACTAAAAAATAACATTTTAACGAACTATAAAATGTAGTCAGAAATAAATAATAAAATAAAACACAGTAATGCAGACTAGTATAGAATAGGATGACAATCAAAAAACAAAATTTGGATACAGGTTAGGTAACTGGATGTAAACAATGATCAGAGATTGTCATCCTATTCTATACTAGTCTGCATTACTGTGTTTTATTTTATTATTTATTTCTGACTACATTTTATAGTTCGTTAAAATGTTATTTTTTAGTTAGTTATGTTTTTTCCACGTGTTACACACTTCTGATGATGGCTAAAAGCCGAAAGGCGTCTTAAGTACAATAAAAATCAATATCCTACATCACTTCGGTTTCTTGTTTTCATTATTTTTAATTTACACAATGGTGATGTTCAATCTCAACAACTTTAACAACAAAAAGATGAGAAAATGAAAGCCGGAAAGGAATTTTAGAAAAGTGCCGGAACTTTAGCAAATTAATAGACGCATCAACCTCTGAACGCGTACGTGAAGCCATATTTTCATCTCCATTCTTTACATGGAGTCAGTAGCGTCGCGTGCAATTTGGCAACAATGTATTCTACCCATTTAAACCCATGTAAAAGGTCGAATTCAGGGGGTGCACAGTGCACACGGTAAATTCGATTTATTGAATGCTTTTAAATGGAGTAGGCACATTGTTGCCACATGACACGCGACGCAACTGCATGGAGTTTTCATCTCCATACTTTACACAATTTGTTTTCCTTCGAGCTTAGTAGTGTGATACGCAACACAAGTATGCGAGAGTTTTCCTACCTAAAATCTTTGTCGTAAATGTAGCTGCATGTGTCCGACAGAAGAAAAAGCTTCGTAATTTAATGAAACATTGCCTACAAGATGCGAAAGAAACCTTGGGCTACGAATAATATAAGTTAAGACTGCAATGTCTATCCAACAGTAACATTAAAGTTGCACCATGTGGAGGGGGCTGGGAAGGGAAATATCCCCTCCCGCAATATTTTAGGGAATTTGCTGTTTTAATACATTTATTTGGGGCAGCAGAAGTAACAGACTAACAGGGGTCAGTTGATTGCCCCTTCCTACGAAAATGTTGATCCCATAACAAATATGCTGAAATTATATATTTGGTTAAGTTAATATACAAAACGCCCTTTGACGAAACGCCGGCTTTGTGAAACTCTAAACTCCAGACGCAATAGCACAAAGAGCTGTGACTTCCGGAGCATATAATGAAGAAAAATTTATCCATTTATAATTATTCAGCCCGTGAATGACAAACAAAGTGGTTGCTCAGTGCAGTGCTTATCGCGGTCACTGAGACCATATTTTGTATCAAATCGTCGAGCTAACATAAGAGGCACTTTGTTCAACAGTAAATGAGGATGAGGACCCACATTAAACAAATTACTTTAACCTCAACTGTCTGATTCAAACGTGTGTTAGTTTTTACTCTTTGGTAAATACTCTGGGATTCAGTGGATTCTCAGAGGCAAACTTCCTTAAAAAAAAAAAAAAAAAAAAAAAAAAAAAGGAAAGAGAGAGATAGATACTTGCGGCTGCGTAACCAACTAATATCTTTACTTTTTGGTAAAGGCTCAGGAGCCCCTTGAGACAATTTATCTATATTGTGAGAGAAAATATCGGAAAAATTACGAAGCTGTGTATCTTTTCTCTCAAGTAAAGACTAAGGAGACACTTGAGGTAAACTCATCGAGAAGAAATTGCATGTAACCATAACTTGCTTACCTTTGCTTATTCCCTTCAGGAAAGGCTTGAACGTCCTCTCAGATTGCTTCTTTAAGAAAGAGATAACTGTAGTACAACTGGTCTGCGTATCTTCATACTTTGACCGACTCAGGATATCTAGAGCTTACTAGGAAAGTGATTTAACCTAACCGATACATATCCTAGCATTTTACTGATCCAAAAAAAAAATTGGTTACCTGTATGTTTTCAGTACTTTTTGACCTAGTCGGGACGCACTTGGGAGTCGTGCCCTCGGCGCTCAGTTTACTGATACCAGTCAATCTTGAAGGACTTATATCTTTGGGGAGGAAGGGGATCTTAAATGAAACGCAGATATTAAAAATTGGGAAAGAGTGGTCACAAGATCCGAAGGTCCATTTATTAAGGTGCCCGGCCCGAATTAACCATCAAAATTAGAGTCAGGTGTAATTGACCTATGGCAGGCTATTGTTTTTTCAGTGGGGCAGTTGCAAGGGTCTGAAATGTTGTGTTTTTTATGAAGAAAATGAAAGTACTTGATGAGTTGAGAGCAAAGATGCCTTTGGTTTCTCCTCAAGTCCCATTGTTCTGGAGATGAGATTTTGGCCCGAAATACATTGTTTTAAGTGGGAATTCCGCGTAGTGACGTCACTACGCACACGATTTTTTTACAACTTTACACGTTATCTCCGAAACCGAGACACTTAGGAAAAAACCCAAGGCACCACTGTTCTCAGCTTATCGAGTACTATCATTTTCTTTATAAAAAACACAACATTTCAGACCCTTGCGACTGCTCCATTGGTTTTTTGATTAATTAGTACTAAAACAGTTTGCTTTTAACTTTATTCTTTAGAATCGTGCAGGAAATAAAGCATATACTATAAAGCCACAAAAGAAAAAACCATCTTTGGTTCGTTGTGCTATATCTCAATAAAAACGATGAAGGACCTCGGTGAGAATTTGCCGCAATCTTGACAACCCTGTTTGATACCTGATTGTGGAGTATCGATATGAATGAAAAAGAAGGACCATTCAGGCGCGGTGTGGTGCAGGTTCACGGACTAACATAGAGAGTGGATATGCGCAGACTTGGAAGTCTCATACTACTCCGAATGCATGACTCATGCACAAACATATGCACATAAGTACTTATACCTCCTAAACTACGTGCCATTGTGCCGATGTGCCGATGTGCCGATGTGCCAATACCAGTGCCTCACTACAAATTCTGCGGGTCGCCGGCCGTCGAGGTCCCGTCGCGTAGCCGGTTACCCGACTACCCGTCCGCTCGTTGTTGTCGGCGAATTTTTAATTAGATGTAAATAACGAGATCGAGACTTTTCTATTTCGTTCACTTACCCTTTGGCCATTATGCCCCCGTCCTGCACTTCACTTCTATGTACCAAAGCGCAACATCGCGTTATTTCAACACCATACACGAATGGAGGGAAACCATTAATTAATTACATCAAATACAATTCAATGAATTTGAGAGGGTCGATTAATGATACCTCCCCTTCTATACGTATTAAATAAATAAAAAAATGCTGCTCTTTTACGGAACGATTCTCGATCGATATCAGAGCTTTCAAAGTACATTTAGACAGGTAGATATACTTCTCTCGGTACTCGGTAGCTGAGAGGTTTGTGACGTCGCGTCGCGTCGGTCGCCTCACCAGAGCTGGTTTACCCAATCAGCAATCGTAATCTGATGTACGTCACCTATCGTATGGAGTCCTTGTATTTTATCGACTTCTTTAATTGACCGATGGTCACTTTGAGACGCAATTTGGTTCACCGTCTCGTTGTATGTATCCACCATGTCCTAATGCATATATCTTGCAGAATCTCTACTGGATTGGCTAGCAACTTAGACTCTTTGGACCTTGTGGTGTAGTCTCAGTTCGCTTCGGTGAAATCTATATTTTAGGGGACTTTGATGATTCTGTTCCTACTTTTGACATGAAAATTATAAAGTAGGTATTCAAGATATCAATATCACAAATGTCTGCTTTGTAGTTTAATACTCAATAAAATAAGTAGCATATCTAGCAGATACCCAGTAGATATCTTCTATATATAGAAAACAAGTTGGTTCCGGGAAAAAGACCGCAAAATATGAATAAATGGGACGTTTTGGGCTTGTAACAAACCCTTTATCAACCACAAAAAATTAAAATACACACAAAATTAAAACAGTGAGTCGCCGCTATGAATGCCAGGCCAAGACTGGAAACCAAGTGAACAAAGACCACATCACTCAGAAAAGATAATTCACTCAACCAGTTACCTGCGAAGAGAAAAACTGGTGATAAGCACCAGTTCTATATATATGTATACAGTGATAAAGATTTATTTGTGTAAACAAATAACATAATTTTAAAAAATATAATAATAAAAAAACAATGTTGAAGTTCTTGATCGTGTCTTGGTTCTCATTAATGAACTTTTAAAATCAAGCAAAAGTAAAAGGAAACAATCCTGTTCCTGTGCCTCTCTTCTGCTTTCCACTTTTTATCCTAAGTAAAGAACGTGGCCGTTACCGTTTGGAGGACCATTGACCAAGCTCACCAAAGGAACAGCGATTCAAAAATATACAGGAAAATTATGGTGCTTGCATACTGTCGAGGATAAAATAAAGAGTGAATTTGCGCAATGTGACAACACTGAAATGTGAGTCCCGCATTTGGAGTTTTCAAGTGTCGTCATTTCCAACTGTAAACATTTCCTCAGGTTTGAGTTTCAGGTTTCACGAAAGAGGAGACCGGAGAGGAGAGATATTCAAATTTACACTTCAAAACAAAATATTATGATTGAACACGTTGGTGTTGGTCTGAGTTCAGCTATATATTCTGACCGCACCGCAACGCAACGGTGAGACCAACACAGCTCAAGGCTCGCAATGAATAAGAAGGGAGAGACAGAGGAACATAACTTTGAGAAATATACCATTTCAATGACATTTTTTCCTCTCCATAACAAATATTTTTGCTACTGTGTCAACAAGACACACGAACAGCAAGGGGGTGAGGTACAGCATCTAGGACTGTATTCATAGTCTTTAGCAGTATTACAACGGGGGAGGAGGGGTTACCTCCTCCTCTGGACCCTTTCCAATTTTCCACAAAAATAGGTTAATTTCTGGTAATATTTAACCCCCCCCCCCCACTCCACTTTTTTATTTATTTAAAAAATAAAAATAAACAAATAAATGAAATATTCAGTTTGTAAGTCAATTACAGAACTTGCTGATACTCCAAACGTTATTTGCAAGTGATTTTACAGCAGAGCTGCCTCTTTATAACTGTTGCAAGGTTATGTCAAAATACCTACTGTCATCATAAACCTTTTTTAATTAATACTTCTGCCATAAATTATATCTGTTCTGTTTCCTCCTTTGTCAAGCAATGTATATTTCATTCGATGAGAAAGAACGTGGCGAATACTGTAACGATCGATCTCTTTCTTCGTTAATCTCTCTCTATTTCTCTCTCTATCTCTCTCTCTCTCTCTCTTTCTTCTTTTTTTTTAAGCGCCAGACGGATATCATTCGATACGATCTATCGATTTTCTAAAACCAAGGCTTCTTGTTCTCTTTTCTATTTGTATACTCTCACGTCATCACAGATTCATAGAATAATTTTAGTACACATTCTTTGAAAAGGAAGTGAACTATATAGCATCCTTATTGACACCCTACTAACCTTCTAACAATCGATTCTTTTCAATGCAGGTTTAAAAGAAGGAGACATCCGGGGGCGGAATCAAAGGGAGCGCCTCACCCCCCCCCCCCCAGAAGCCTCAAATTTTGCTTTTTTAGAAAATAGCCCAAAATTGCTTCCTGCGCCCCTAGGAATTTTTTTTTTGGATCCACCACTGGAGAAGCACTGATGTGGACTGTTTTTCATTAGATAGTTTATCTTAAAGAACATTTAAAATTTTTACATCAGCAAATTATTGATATGATGGGAGCCTAAAGATTCCGATAAAACTATGGTTAGCAAAAGTGTTTCGTTCATACCCTCATGTATAGTTATCAATTTTGGATTTTCGACGCTTTATAATGACTTCAATAGACTGCAAGGGCAACGCTGCCTTGTCACGTGTTTTTCTTATCCCCCCCCCCCACTGAGGCGAAGTGTGTTTGGAAAAAATTCAATTAAATTGCAAGGACCGTCACTCACGTTATTTCTGCCTTATAGTATGATATTAAACGTTGCCGCCAGAATAAAACGCTTGATTTCAGACGCATAATTTGCGTATTTTCTCAATTTCTATGAATCAGCTTGAACGCCCCAGTCCAGTGTTATTGCAAAAAGACCATTTTTTTTTATTAAATTTTAAAAAAATTAAAAAAATACAGGTTTCTCCAAAAAATTAACGTGGGAAAACGACTCACAACCTGACATATAACGTTATGAATATTTAGGGGAGGAATTCAGATTAAAACAATGTGGATATTTCAAGCCATTTCAAGGAAGAAAGAAAAAGTAACGAGAGGGAAGATAAATAATCAGACGCTTTAATCTGTGCGTGCTTAACGGAGTATCTTGCTTGGGGGCTGCAGAAATTTGTTTTTACATGAATTGCAGACTAAGTAAATGTTCCCCTAATTGCAGTTGTTACGAACTTTCCCCTCTCTCTCTCCAGCTCTTTTATTTTATTTCAATTTTTTCTCCTTCTTCACTCTGTTTTTTTATCCCTCCAGAATTCCAAGTTGTCACAGCACAGAGCATAGAGCTGAGTTAGATAAAAGAGTAGGTAAAGTGCACATATTCACAATCGCATCCCGAGCGAAATCCGATTAGAGCAAAAAAAAAGAGAAAAAAAAGTCGGAGTTGTGAGCAGAAAGCGGCTGGCGCGACGCGGCGCGGAAGGAAAAGTTCAGTCGTACATTAAAAGTTAAGTGTGATTAACTGTTACCTAACCCACTGACTCTCTGCCAGAGAGCTTGGGCCTAGCCTGCGAGCTTCAACATCGCCATCGCTGCCGCTGACAGAGAACTTAAAGTAGGTAATTAAGAACTTCAAGTCTGTCGTGTTTCCATCAAATATTTATCTACCTGTGTATAAGTATGTATACATGGGGTGCATTAAAAACTTCAGGTACGTTTGTAGAGGCATATATGCAATGTGCTGTGTGCAGTGTAAATGTGGTAAGTAAGTACAATATTCATGCGATTCCCAGAAAAAGCGCGAGCATGATCAATTGAAATGACGCAAATGTAAAAGTTCCTCTTTTTGTTTTGTATGCTAATACATATATAGGTACACACTCAAAAACTTTGAAAAAACATTTAAAAAGTCCAGATTTGAACGATGCCACAGTTCATGCGAACGAGTGATCGTTAGAAAGGTATATACCGCGGTGAATGCGACATGACTTTTCATCCACGAGAAACAATTAATTAAAGGTAGCGTACGTAACAACCTGTGGATTAGTGTGGAATTTACATTACCCAATAACCGCATAACCTCGATTTTGTTTTTCATTTGATTTTAATTATTGTTTGTGGATCAAAAGATTGCGAGTAAATTAAAATTTTCAAATCTGTTCTACCCCTCGCTCCTGCAGGTGGCGATGGCGTCGCTGCAGGAGCGGTGTGACACCGGACAGGGGCCCGAGCCAGTAGCGCACCGAGAGTTTCTTCATCTCTCTCTTTTCTCCATTAAAAAACGTATGTTAGACAAAGGGATAAAACCCCCTCTTTCTGTCCTTTTCCTACTTATACATTCAAATGGGAAATGAGAGAGATGGAAGAGATCCTGGTTGCGCCAGTGGCCCGGGCGTAAGCTCTAGGTGTTGTACTTATACCACCTCCCCAGACCCAGATATACAAGTCAATTAAGAAAAGCCCGCGTGGCTCCTAAAGTTTCATTTCTAATTTCTCCTATGTTATGTTCAGCATCCAATTATTATTTCATCCTATTATTATTGTATCCTTGATTTTGTTTGCATCGTTAGTTGAAGGCGATCAACGAATCGTATTTGTGCAAAGGTCTAAAATTAGGTTGTTTACCATCAATAAGAAATTGAAATGGTGTGAGCTAGACTATAGTGGCTAAAACGAGTAATCTAGGGTGTGGTACAGTGGCGTATAGCCGGGGAGGAGGTTCAGGGGGTCGGAACTCCCCTCCCCCGCCCTTGACACTGAAACGTGTCCTAAAAAAAGGTTATTTTTTGCGTTTTCGGACAAATTTGACCAAATTAGTATCTTTGGACCCCCCCCCCTGAAAATCTTTGGACCTCGGACCCCCACCCCTCCCTGGAAAAATTCCTGGCTACGCCATTGGCGTGGTATAAAAAGTTTTAAAAGTTCGTTTCAGAGGCATAGGTGTATAGACTGCACCGGCCGCTTAATGTTTGGAATTTTTCCAACGTTATTTCTCATATCACATGATATGGGCGAATGAATGAATAATTAAATGAAATTTTAAATTGAAATTGCAATGAAATTATAACTGAGCTTTGGATTTTCACTAAAGCACGCTTTAATATATCCGAAAAATAAAGTTTTAGGCTATTTTCGTTTTCATTTGAAGGTGTAACAATTGAAAATTCTCCAAAGCTTATCGGTGAACTACGCCTACTTTTCTGAAACATTCTTTCATGCACTTTTTTTTTAAAATATAGAAATAACCTGCTCCGTCACTCCACCCGTGTAGGCAATTCGTCGAGCTAAATTTCGGAATTTACTCCGGAGCTGAAGTGCGCCCTCCTCTTTTAAACATTTCACAATGATGACAGTACAATGGCTGTAAATGGTTTTTTTTTTTTTTTTTTTTTAATATCTGTACCTATTTTTTATTTGCGTATTGCTGATTCAAACACTTGAGACTATAGCGATTCCGCAGTCCTCAAAATCAGTCGCGCAAATTAAACACTCCCTCTTCCTCCTCAGAACGTACGAAGAGGGGCAGAAAAAAAGTAGCGGCTCAAGGGGTGCGATTTAAGGAGCAGACGATAAATAGCGAGAAATAAATAAAGTCTGGTGAGATTGAAAAGGAACTCTCCAGGATTTAGAGAGAGAGAATTGAGAGAGGGAGGAAGAGAGTGCGCAGTTTAGATGTGCTTATTTCGCGCCGCTGTTGTCACTGGCGGATCCAGGATCTGTCCTTCTCTCTCGATTCCCATGAAAACGCATGTGTTGGTGAAGAATAGATGAGGGGGCGAAAATTAGGTTACTGCCCCTGCTCCGTCTTTTTCTAACACACACGTTTCTAATAAGGAAAGAGAGGGAGAGAGAGAGAGAGAGAGAGAGAGAGATAAGAGAGATGAGATGACAGAGAGAGAGAGAGAGAGAGGAGAGGAGAGAGAGAGAGAGAGAGAGAGAGAGAGAGAGAGAGGAGAGAGAGAGAGAGCGAGAAATGATAGTACAGAGAGAGTGATAGAGAGAGAGAGGAGGAGAGAGAGAGAGAGAGAGAGAGAGAGAGAGAGAGAGTGATAGAGAGAGAGTGATAGAGAGAGAGTGATAGAGAGAGAATGATAGAGAGAGAGAGAGTGATAGAGAGAGAGTGATAGAGAGAGAGAGAGAGAGAGAGAGAAAGAAAGAGAGAGAGAGAGAGAGAGAGAGAGAGAGAGAGAGAGAGAGAGAAATTCCTGGTTCAGCCTGTGACTGGTGATAATGAGGATTTTTGACTTGAACCGCGCGCGCACTTCTACCACGGGCGGATACAGGAATTTCTCTTTCTCTCTCTCCGGTCATTTGAATGATTGTGTAAGGAAATGACGGAGATAGGGGCTAAAGTCACGTGATGACCCCCTCTGCTATCCTTTTCTAACACACGCATTAAAGTGGCCGAAGAGAGAGAAAGAGAAATTCCTGTATCCGCCTATGACTTCTGCTCGCAGCCTATCAGTTTCTGTTGTAAGACACATAATTGAAAATTTGCGATACTACAATAAGGAAAAACTGCAACAATGACAGAAAAATACGAAAGTATGAAATCTAAACCAGTCCGCACTCACGCTGGCATGGATTAAAACTAAAAATAAAAAAAATGAAGATCTTTCAGAGATGATGCTTATTGCGACCACTTCAAGTAAATGGACTGCGATATTGATCTTTTACCTCGCTAATGTTATTAAATCAAAGTCTACACTGCACCACACCATACCAGACCTCAATCTGAAAAAAAAATGTAGACGCACTGCTTGATAATTATGTAGTGGTAAACATGAATTACCAGAAATAATATATACCTGATACACGTAGATTAAAAAACGTATACGAAGAAGCTCCGGCCGCGGCCGCGGTCCCCAGTCCGCCGTTCCTTCTTTTTTTCCATCTTTTATCTCCATTTTCCCTTGCTCAGTTTGAAAGCATAGAGGCGGAAACGGTTTCCATAGCCATGTATTTATTTTTGCAGACGAGTCTAGAAGTCTAAAACCCAACGATGCCGGTTGTGTGTGAAGGAGCGGGGGAATTCTCCCGACCATCCTGTGAATCCTTTTCCCTCAATTTCCCGAGTTCCACAGTCCGTGAACTCAAAAAAATTATTGTCTGAGTCAGTTGCACACATACGCTATAAAGTACGCCAGTGATGGGCAAATAACCGAATAACGAATAATCACGAATAATTAACTAAAATTATTCGCATTATTCTCATGTTATTCCTATTAGTAAATCAAAGTTTTAACACTACCAGTCCTTCATCTTATGACAGATGAATATGCTGGTAGTGTCAAAACTTCGACTTACTAATAGGAATAACATAAGAATAATGCGAATAATTTTTGTCAATTATTCGTGGTTATTCGTTATTCGGTTATTTGCCCATCACTGAAGTACGCGAAGAAAAAATGTTATTTCTAAAAATGGCCACAATGGGGCTCTTGCAAATTTTTGCTACAGGTGATTGAAGAATGAGTCTATTGCAAACTTTTGCTCTAACGATGAAGAGTGTTTAATCTAATGTCAAATCGCTTGAAAAGTCCATTGGTGGCATCAGAAAGTCATAAAATGCAATAATAAACTCACAAGAGTCGTTTAATGAAATCCAAGATGGCGGATAAATATCGAGCAATTTGTATGCATGCACCACGAACATCCAAGTGTAGCCAACCTCACAATATCGATCACAACCAATCACAACGTGAACAAACACATAACCTCTACCTCCAGTGAGGTTTTTCAAAGTAGGCCATCCTTGGGTGTTCACGGTGCATGCATACAGATTCCTCGATATTCATCCGCCATCTTGGATTTCATTAAACGCCTCTTGTGAGTTTATTATTGCAATTTATGACTTTCTGATGCCACCAATGGACTTTTCAGGCGATTTCACATTAGATTAAACACTCTTCGTCGCTAGAGCAAAAGTTTGCAACAGACCCATTGATTCTTTCATCCATAAAAAAATCTGTGAGAATGACGATGAGTAGGTACACTGCAATAAATCACAAAATTCACTCTCAGAATCGGGAGCTACGCAGGTGTGATGGGAGATTCCTATCTACTTTGAGACAAATATCTGTGTTTCCGTAAAGAAAGTGAAAAATTAGACAAGAATCTTCCATGATACCTGCGCGTAGCTCCGCCATTACACCTGTTTTCCGAGTTTATTGCTGAATTTTAGACTTTTTCAGTGTGATTTTTTGTTGTTGTTTTTACATCAGATTTTAGCATTCATTTGCTGATAGAAAACTGAAAAAGTTTGCAAGGTTCTAATTCTAATAAATAGTTTCTGAAAAGAAATTCTGGCAGTTTTCGGGAGAGTTCTGGCTTTTTAAAATAGCCTATTGGCCAAAGATTCTGGTATTTTTATCCAGAACAATCTTGCATTTTGACCAGAAGAGTCTGGTGAAAAATGCCAAAATATCCGGTTAAATTTACCTGAGTTCTACTAAAAAATTCCACAATTTTCCTATAAACTATCAGAATTTCTTTACGGGAACTTTTTTATCAGAGTTCTCTGGCCATTTTCAGTAGAAAATTTTTCTACCTGAAAAATAATGCAAAGCTTTAAGTTCACTTAAAACGTCTAAAGTTCACTCATAAATTCAAGAGCAGGAAACGAAAATAAAATCCTCTTTCTGATACTAACGCTGGATAATGATCAGGGGATCTTTCTATTTAACCCTTTCACACCGGGAGTCCATTTCAATGGACATCGGAGTCACATGTTATCTTATGGAAAACATTAAAATACAACATGCACATCAATTTAAATGAGGAGAGACAGTGGCGTCGCGTGCAATTTGGCAACACTGCATTCTACCTATTTAAACTCATGTAAAAGGTCGAATTCGGGGGGTTTGCACAGTGCCAAGGAAAATTTCGATACATTCAAGGAGTTTAAATGGAGGAATCGCATTGTTGCCAGATGGCACGCGACGCCACTGAGGAGAGAGCACTAAGATCAATTATGTTGGCCAAACATCCGTTTCTGAACAAAAAGAATTTCAGGTCTGAAAGAATTAAATGAAACATTCAAAATGGTTGTATGTTTTGGTTGATCGCATGAACAAAACCGAAAATTATTTTGACCCGCAGTTGTAACAATATAATACTAATTGCTCTTTTAATGTGGCATCTTCCAAAATCAATCTCATGGAAAATGTGTATGCAGTTGCCAATAAATAGTATTTATGCCTTGTTTGGTTATGTGATCATGCATGAAGGGATGGTTGTCTTGAATTTGTTACTCGAATATATTATCCAAAGTGGGAATATACAAGGCTAAATAGGATCCAACGGCGGTTGCATCAAAAAGTAACGTTTCATTTGCCGTTCTTGAATTTCGAAGTAATTTTCGCGCATTTTAAAGGACATATCGTTAGTTTCAAAACCTTTTCTCAAATCAAAATGGTTCTTGGAATTGATGTAGTAAAAGCTCACATGCAAAACTTATCAAACCTGAAAATTAAAGGAAATTATAAAGAGAATATCTTCTTCCAGGCCGGTATATGTACTGTCACGAATTTCAAATAGAATTTCTCGGAAACTTCTTTTGATTTGGCACCGAGGCGAAAAAAAAACTCAGCGTTCGAGGAAACTCGTTGTCGAGAGCGTCGACTTCCCTCATTTTTCTCTCCTTTCTAAAAAAAAAAAAAAAAAAAGAGAAGATAAATGCTGGAAGATTGTGTTTCCGTTCCGTTTGAAACAACCAATTGAAGAAAGGGAGAAAAATTGGATCGTGGTGTATATAGGTAAACGAGCATGTACATTGTACCGTATGTCCCTTTTGCACGGCCCATTTACAATCTGCCCGTTGATGCAAACATGAGGATAAAAACGATTTATAGAGGGGAAAAGAGAAAAACCCTGGGCAGACAGGAATCTCCTAATGGTGGAAATGAAAATCTTGCCTAATGATGCTGTGCACAATTTATGGTAATTAAAGCTAAAGCCTACATTTTAAAAGACGCCGAAGTAACGTAAGCGCCGTTCTACGCCAAAGGTCTGCAGTTTTGGCTGGTATCTTTTCCTTGCATTCCACGCAAGGTCAGCATTAAAGTTTACACCGTCAGTTTTACTCAACTCTCTTTCTGCTTTTTAATGTGATTCTCCTCATTTCCTAACGTTGTACCGTAGCTTGCAAAATAGCAACGTGGAGATACATTCATCTGAAACCATGAAAAAAATCGAACTTTTGAGTGTGTGATAAAAATCCTCGAATTCAACATCAAAATGACGAAATGCGAAGTTGTCAAATTGCTAGCGCTTCGCCACTATTTTCTTTGTGTTACGAATATCAGAAATGTTCGGGGTTTGCTAGAGAACTAATAGTTGTTTGTAAGAAAAATAATATACTCTTCAAGAATTCGGCATGATCTTCTTCTTCAGAACTCAAGACGTTTATACAATGCGAATAAGAGAATGACATTGAGAATGACTCCTCAACCACTAAAGGTCCGAGAATCTTTTAGCTATACTGGACGAGTAAGAAAAATCAAATCAAAATAATTAGAACTCATCGCACATAATTATTAGAATACGTTGTGTCGCTTAAATAGCTTTTTCGATGGTAACAAAATAATAGTTCATTAGATAACCCACCGGATTCCAATAGCGAACTGATTGTGAGTATTCGGACTTGGCTAAATTGAACCCTTTTTTGTGACGGCCTAATGAAAAAAAAATACCTCGTGAATTTCTGTGATTTTGTATCATCTTCGCCAATTTAGCACTTGGTTTTTTTAAAAGGAAACCAAGGCATACTGGCCTTTGCCATGTCACGAAAACTATTCTAAAATCATGAAATGTATTCTGGAAACTTATCAATGAAATAGAAATATGTGTATTCTTTGGAGTAAATGAAGTATATAAGAGGATACAATGAACCAATGGAATGGGAGAAGCACTTCCGTGTTGCATCCAATCAATTATGCACCTGACTTTGGATAAATCACTTTTTTGAGTGAAGAGGTGATTTTGCCTACACGTGAGATTGAAGGCGTTATGTTTTATGCCCCGATCGCGTAACTGCCCATTCCGCGGAATGGGCGAAGCTGACTGCCCCGTTTGCGGAATGAAGAAGTTTGGTAAGAAAATGCATCAAAAAGCATATTTAATAGAAAAGAAAAATATATGCACTCCCATTAGGGTCGTGTCTAAAAAAGGTAGTCTATATAGTGTTAATCATAATTGATGATTTATATTTTCACTCTATAATGCACTCATTTTGTTCTTGTGAAACGATTTAAAGTACTTTTTCATGCACTGTTCAGTCATCACTTTGTTTTTCATTTTCAATCCAAAATGAAGGTCAATTCGATCAATAATTTCCATTCATTAATTCAAAAACTTAGGATCGCCTTGTCTGCAGAATTGGGTATTTTTATGACAGCCAATTTTTAATAATTCCGCAAAACAGGGCAGTCAGTTTGGCCCGTTGCGCGGAATGGAGCTGTTGCAAACTTTTGCTACAGGCTTATTAATAGTTGATTATGGGGTAATACCCTGTAAAAATAACGATAATCGCACTAAAAAATCACGAAATCCACTCCTAAACTCACAGAATGCTTTTAAACGCGAGACCGTAATGGCGGCCGGGGCCGCGGTTTGCATTGGGTTTCCCTATCTTCAATCAGCGCCATCTACAGGAGGTAGTCTCGCAACACCACACAAGAAGAAGAAGAAGCACACAATTGCCATAAGAAAACCGCGGCCTCGGCCGCCATTACGGTCTCGCGTTTAAAAGCATTTTGTGAGTTTAGGAGTGGATTTCGTGATTTTTTAGTGCGCTAATCGTTATTTTTACAGGGTATTACCCCATAATCAACTATTAATAAGCTTGTAGCAAAAGTTTGCAACAGCTCCATTGGGGACACATTCGGGGCTTAACATATACAATGGCCACGAAACAGTGCTGCCATTTCAGGGAACTTTTAGAGAGTCCATATTACGTTCAACGAGCGATAATATTACAGATATCTCATAATTTTCTTTAAATATACAGTGCTGTGTTTTAGTTGAGAGTTGTAATATTTTCGCACCGGTGCGGTGTAACCAATCATCGGTGAATTTAGGAATTCTGTAGAGGATCCGTATAAAACGGCAGCATTGACGTAAAAAACAGTTTGCCATGCAGCTTCATCTAAATTCTGTCTCGTAACGCGCCACTGGATTATTTAGAGGGTGTTACGGACGAGCCGATGGACACGAAGGTTTTTTTTTTTTTTTTTTTTTTTTTTTTTTTTTTAATCTCCCCCCCCCCTCCCGGTTCGCAGATAGAGCTCACAGTTGTTGTTAATTCTTGCTACAAATTATTCCTCTTTGATCGACGAATAAAATTTGACTACGATTTATTGATTTCCAGCGGTCAATTCAACGAATCAACCGAGCTGTTTTCCCCCTTGCGCAGTATTATCGGCGAGTAAAGATTCGCGGAAAATATATCACTTGATTTCTATTTGTGATGACATCATCTATATCATCTACCTTTTTTGCCAAGTGTCCCCTCACATATCCCCCCGCGACCCCTTTTCGCGACGCGACGCGACGCACCGGCGAATTCCGTTCAGTAAACGAGTTTATTATGATTCCTCCACTTTCGTCCGCTCGACGTATCTCTGGTAAAAATCTCTTTGAGGCTGCGAAAAAAGAAAAAAAGAGGTGTTCCTCTTCTTGTTCTTCCGATGGATGGATCATGTTTTTTTCCCTTTTTATGCGTGACAGTTGTAAATTTGAAGTCATTTTAGCGACCCACCAGAAAAACACTCGACCCCGAGGTTACGTTGCCAATTTTAAACCGAATATGAGAGATCGGAAAATTCAAATGTTAGCCGTCTTTTTTTTTAATGTTCGCAGTCGTTCAAATTAGAGTCCCTATATACTATGAGAGTTGCGCCATTGCTGAATCCATTTGTGATTGGCTCTCAGATTTAGGCTGTCAAGAAAGCCCCAAAAGGCAAATGCAAAATGGCGAAGGGTTTGTTTACTTTTCACGAACTCGCTTTCATCACACATTTGAAGTGACAGTGACCGCGGTAATTCTTGTGAATTTTTCCTCTGCTTGAATTTTATTACGGCGAACATTATCCCTTTCAATAACGATCGTTACTGTCAAGAATCTGAACCTAACCTATAAGAGATAGCGAAATAGTGGCAACAGCGCAGAGGCAAATGACCATCCGCCATTTGCAATTTGCCTCTTGGGGACTCCATTGATCCGCTTCTTCTTCTTCATTTTGAGAGTCTTGTCGCTACTCTCATAGTATGTATACAGGGACTCTAGTTCAAATGGAACTTTCTGGAGTACTGAGAACGGTGTGAGCCCTTAGTTTGGAGCGTTCATGGGAGCATTGGCGGATCCACCTCTCGAACGGGGGGATTTGGGATTTTCGCCCCTGTGACCACCCTTTTCTTCATTCTCATTTTCGTCCCCCCTTCCCCCTTAGTTGTCCCTCTTTTACCCAATTTTTGTTCGAATAAGGGGTGGAGGGTGTCGTCGCCTTCTTCCCCCTGTATCCGCCAGTGTATGGGAATCAGGGCTGCCGTTTTGCGTATAATCAATGCTATTTTTCAATTCACCAATGATTCCACCGGTTGAGAAAAGATTACACAGTTCAGTTCAGTGCATGACTGTAATTAACTAAAATACTCGCATCTGTAATCTTTTCTCGACCGGTGGAGTCGTCGATGACTTTAAAAAACTTGCGGATATTTTAATTAATCAACGGAGTTTCCACCGATTAAGGAAAGATTACAGATCAGAGTATTTTCGTGCATTATAGTCATACACTGAACTGAACTGTGTAATCTTTTCTCAATCGGTGGAATCATCGGTGAATAGAAAAATAGCATTGATTATACGCAAAACGGCAGCCCTGATGGGAATGACTATCGTTCACATGCGCTGAAGCTCGTGCCCTTGTGGGCTGTAGCTCGAATTTGACACACAAAAAAACCAAAAACAAAAAAAATTGTTTTTTTGTTTGTCAAATATTTGTAATTGTGCTCGAGAACAATTTCCTCGACAAATATTGTCCAAAAAACCCCCCAAAACCTGATAATTTTTTGTTTTTGTTTACATCCGTCCACAACCGTAGATTCCATGCAAACATTTTGTGAACCGAGAACGGATGGAAAAAAAAAAAAAAAAAAAAAAACACGACCTTCCCTACGCAGTTTTGGCAAATGATCTGTTCTGCAACTTCGTAAAATTTATGTCGAACAAAAGTTTCATTTCAATATGCATTATGAAATGGTTTAATTGAAAACAAGGACGGGGCATTATATTTATACGTTCTAAGGGTTCTGAACTACTGAATGAAATTTTGGACTTGAGCCCTTCATACTCTTATACTGAAAAATATGAGAATTTTACATTATTTTCAGAAGAACCGCAACACGCGCGCACTAAGCAAACTCAATGTCAACCATGCCAGGGAAATTAACCACTATAGTTTCCTGAACAACTCCACACACCATGTCAATAATATAGGTCAGTATCAATCACTTAGCAAATACAAGTACTGGTGTTTTTTTCTTTTTCTATGTGTTTTTAACTACCGACTGATGAAGATCTTGTAATTTTGAATCGAAACGTTTTCGGGTTTTAGTTGCCTCTCTCGCTTGGTTCCCATTTTCCGTCGCATTTTATAGTTATTTGGCAAATTTAGTTTTAATGTTCTCGTACTAGTAGAATATTGATAAGGATACTATACCAATATTCTAGCAAACACAAAAGTTTTGACTATATCAAGAATCCATCGACATATCTACACAAGCGTCGATATTTTCTTAGGAAAAAAAAAAAAAAAAAAAAAAATATGTAATCCATCTTCAATAAAGTTGCAAAGATAATAGTTCAGCTCATTACACAGTCATTATGTTGCTATTCATTGCTCATAATCTTGACTTATATTACTGAAGTTATGATCCAATTCATAGGCGGCGCGTGTAAGGGGCTATTGGGGTTATAACCCCCCACTTTCTTGGGAACGAGGAGCTAAAAAAATTTTTAAACGAGAAAAAAAGAAAAAAAGAGAAAAAGGTGTCAAACGTTATTTTGAAAAAGGGAAAAAAAAAAAAAAAAAAAGAGTCTGTTGATTTGTAGCCCTCCCCCCCCCACTTTTTGACCCCACGCGCCGCCCATGATCCAATTTTTCGATATTTTTATTCTTTGTGCACCATCGCACAGAGGCCCTTGGCTTTTTCAATCTCTACCCTCTAGTCTAACGTATCGGGACGCTAATTAAGATCTCGTGCAACTGTCAATTTTTTGTTTTTTTCCCCCCTGCCAAACGAGGATAATAATTAGACTAGACAACGCTGCGTCATTAATTCTACGTTTGACAAGGTGCGCGGAAAATGGAGGGCTCCGGCCTCCGATGTCGGCGCGCGATTCCGGGAAATCGCCGTACGGCACACCGCCGCGGCCGCTCACCGCGCGAGCCGGCCAGGCCAATAGACACAAAGCGCAGAGGTTAAGCGCGCCAAGTATCAAAGTACGAAAGATATCAAAGCGATTTTATACGAAGAAGGAAAGGCGGTGAGAAAAAGGGAGGGGCGAGAGGAGAGGAGAGGAGAGGAGAGGAAGGAGGGAAGAAGAGCATTGCAAGCGGGTGACGAGTCGAGTCCGCGCAGTGTCCAGTGGAATGGGCGATGGACGAATGGGCGAGCGACATCAATCCCTCCAATTAGACTGAGATTAATCCCCCTAATGGCACTAATAAATAACTCGACCAAACTTCATATTTATTTAAATGAATATATTATTATTATTATGTGGGTATATACGACTATGCACGAGAGTCGAGTGAAAAAAAAAAAAAAAAAAATTCTATACAATACGCAGACACGGGACGACTCTTCCAACCCCCCCCCCCCCCAAGTCTCCTTCTTCCGCCACCTCGGCCGCCGCCGCCACCGCACGGCCGCTACTCCTCCCGCGTCGCGACACAGATTATACCTGCATAATTATGTTACTTCAGTTGGAGCAAAAGGAGTTAGAAAGAGAAGGAGCGAATAGAGGTTGAAGAGAAAGAAAGAGATAGAAAGAGAGTGGGTGAGGGAGAAGGAGGGAGAGCGAGAGAGACAGAGATAGTCAGAGAGAGAGAGAGACAGAGGGAGTGAGAGACAGAGAGAGAGAGAGAGAGAGAGAGAGAGAGAGAGAGAGAGAGAGAGAGAGAGAGAGAGAGAAAGAGAGAGTGAGAGAGAGAGAGAGAGAGAGAGAGAGAGAGAGAGAGAGAGAGAGAGAGAGAGAGAAAGAGAGAAAGAGAGAGAATGAGCCAGAGAGAGAGAGAGAGAGAGAGAGAGAGAGAGAGAGAGAGAGAGAGAGAGAGAGACAGAGAGAGACAGAGAGACAGAGCGAGACAGGGATGAGAGACAGAGAGAGAGAGAGAGAGAGAGAGAGAGAGAGAGAGAGAGAGAGAGAGAGAGAGAGAGAGAGAGAGAGCGCCAGAGAGAGAGAGAGCGCCAGAGAGAGAGCCAGAGAGAGAGAGCCAGAGAGAGAGAGAGCCAGAGAGAGAGAGAGAGCCAGAGAGAGAGACAGACAGAGAGCCAGAGAGAGAGAGAGAGAGAGCCAGAGAGAGAGACAGAGACAGACAAAGACAGAAGGGGGGGACAACTATAAGTTGACTAATTTACAGAGAATTCACTGCACTCTCGGATTGGAATGCCCGCTCTAACTTACGGAAACCGTCGTTGCCGCGCTAAGATTAATTTGAATATTCAGTTTACCCGCCAAATGCTCGCCATAGCCGTCTTTTAACATTCGAGTCGAATACACAGTCCGACCGTTGGCGATGGTCATTCGCTGAATCTTGGAAACAAAAAACATGTTTCCGATTATCCGCGAGGTGGAGAGATTTCTTCGATACCTGCAAATGTTGGATCAGACCTGTTCCTGCTTGATCGATGTGCTGGCAATAAAAATGCGTGGGTTCGTCTGAGGGAGGTAGGTGGCTTCTCGCAGTGGATAATAACTTCATTGTGTAACGAGGACAATAGATGTCAGGATGCCCCGCTATCAATTGTCACAGAGTATGCAACACGTAACGCACCAGGGTAAAATAATGTGTCAAATGTAATAGGATACTGAAGCATCGCGTGCTGCAAACGCAGTCCTATAGCCTGTCTGTGTATGCCTTCTCCAGTTTACCCAACTGGCCAACTACCGCTTAAACCTTTCATTACGGGGCGCGAGTTATTTCATTTCGTACCCCTATCTCTCATTGACTGTAAAAGCTTCTCCAAATCGTTAACACTTACAAAGTGATGTTTCGTTCGAGCGCCTCCAATCACCGGAATAGGCAAAATAAACACCGCAAAGTACGAATATTTAAACTACTCACTGAATTTGAGCGGGTTGTGACTTTGATTTATTTTAGTAACCTGAACCAGGTAGTAAAAGGGTTAACATTAACACAGGAAAAAACACATTAAGAAATGAGACAGCTAAAGGTTCTTAGTTGAACGCACTAAAGTTTTGGTAAAGTGCACAAAAAGGGTCGGTATGCTCAACTAAAAATCTTTTGCTGAGTCATTTTTGTGTATACTAAAATTTTAGTTGGCGCAACTAAATCGTTTTTTTTCCTGTATGAGCACTGAAAGCGTGAGTAAATTGTTCGCTCAGCCGTTTTTGTAAAACTTTGCCCATTTTTTCTAGCTACCATGATTGTTACTCATCATATACTATATACTTTTGATAAGACGCTTGGACGGACAGTTTGTTGAAATACAAGGAAAGTAAGTCAATTATAGTAGTCAAAATTCATAAAGAGGCAAAGAAAAGATCGAATGCTCTCATTAGCCTCATTTGACCTGTTAATCCCTTTAATTGGCTTTTCCTCTTTAATCAAAGAGACGTCCATGTAGTTTTGTAGTTTCCTCAGCAAAAGATTTTTAGTTGAGCATACCGACCCTTTTTGTGCACTTTACCAAAACTTTAGTACGCTCAACTAAGGACCTTTAGCTGTCTTATTTCTCAGTGTGTTTTCCCCTGTGTTAATGTTAACCCTTTTATTACCTGGTTCAGGTTACTAAAAGAAATCAAAGTTACAACTCGCTCAAATTCAGTGAGTAGTTAAATATTCGTACTTTGCCGAGTTTATTCTGCCTATCCCGGTGATTGAAGGCGCTCGCTCATTTTTAGCGCCCTCACGCTCACCTCCGAGAAATCCTACCGGAATAGTTAGACGATTGACGGCTCCGCTACGTTTGCGTCTCCGTTTGATAACTCAATTCATCAAAGTAGATCATGTATGCTCTTAATATGCAATTATTCTATCCGTGATCGGACGTTTTCACGTTTTAAAACGACCATCTATGTAACACTGCGTATAATTTTGGCCTGATCACAATATTCTAGATTCTGCAGGACAAATTAATCAAATTTATGATCCCAATCTTTTCCTTCAATTTATTCATCAAATAAACAACTGAGCTCAAATGGTCAGATTGTGAAGACGGGCGGTCTCCAGAGAAAAAGTCCATACAGACATGATAACGCATACAGCATGGATTATTCTTTAAAATTGTCATTGCGGCTGGACTCTGAATTGCCACAGAAGAGCACACCCCATATTTTATGCGTTCCAGCGGCGCCTGGTGAACTATCAACTATCCATCCCTTCCATTTAAAACAATGCCAATGTATCGATTGTTTCATGGATTGATTCAATTGATTGAACCGACGCAAGATCGATACTTCGTCATAAATTTTATGGAAGAGACATCGAATCGTATCGTAATTCATGAACCTCAATCGTCGAAGCACAATAGACTGTTTCAATAATTCGATTCAAATCGAGAAATGAGTCTGTTACGTACTTTTGCTTTAGCAATATGACACATTGGTTGGTTCTAATGTTAAATGCGATGAGAAGCACAATGTGCACATTACAAACTTTCAAAACCCACTCATTGGCTCAGGAAATCACTTCCATACCAAAAAAACCCGAGCTAAACTAAACACAAGTATATCACCGACCGACATACCTACAACTAAATAGACGGAACCACCGCGTTAATGTAAACAATGTAAACATCAACATGACAATTCTTACAAATATTTAAATGTTTCATTTAGATGCGCAAATTTCTTGGATTGTTTTGTATTCTTTGATAAGCCAGCCAGAAAATACTAGACAGCAAATTTCCAAGCCAATTTCCACATAACTTTACCAACAATGGGGCTCTTGCAAACTTTTGCTATAAAGGGATTGAAGAATTGATTCTTGCATAAAACCTGTAAAAATGACGATGAGTGCACGAAAAAATCACAAAATTTACTGTCAGAATTGAGCTTGATGGCGGAGAGACGCATGTATCATGGGAATCTAAATTGAGACTTATCTCTGTGTTTCCGTAGAGAAAGTGACATAATAGACAGTCTCCCATGGTATCATATGTTGAATTGCCATTACAAAACTTGCCGATATAGTAGTTATGTGAGTTTATTACTGAATTTTAGACTTTCTTCGTGTGATTTTCGTGATTTTCGCTGGTATTTACATCGAATAGAGCTATATTAATTTGCTCACATCATAAGTTTGCAAACCCTTTCCACTCGTATGTCGGATCTCGTCCGACATTTTGAATTTGCCGTTCCAGTCGTATGTCGGACCTCGTTCGACAAAAAACTTCGCGACGCGTAGCTCGTATGTCGGGCGTGATCCGACCTCTCCAGCTGGTGGCGCGCTCTACGGACATCTTAGAGGAACTAAATATTAGGTTGGCAGCATTTTTGGCTGCACTGCATGTCATTTAATGACAGGCAATTTTTCACCCGAGTGGAAAGGGTTAACCCTATTAACCCTTTAAAGACCAGTTTTGTTCACAAGAACGTCACTTTTCCGTTTGTATAGGGAAGGTAGTTAACTGTTCGTACTCGGGAGAGTTGGAATTGCATATACGACGGATTGAAGGCGCCAGAAGAAATCTTATCTTTTTTATATTACATCGAGAATTGTGTTTATTCGAAATCCTGATACTGGAACAATGCGAAATAGACTAGAGTAGAAAACCGAGTATATTCGGGCTTGGTCCATAAGGGGTTAATTGCAACTTTCGAGTTTTGGTTAAAAAATACAAATTAGGCAAACAAACCAGAGGGCCGATCATTTACTTCATCGTTAAACCGATCGATAAGACTGTCTATGAGTGATGCTATTGGTCGAAAATTGTAAAACTTGGTTGTTGCTATGGTAACCATCGTTATAGTGTCCGTTTTTTAAAGGTTACTCATGAGTAGCCTTTATAAAACGAGACTCTCAACGATGGTAACCATAGCAACAGCCAAGTTTTACAATTTTCGACCAATAGCATCACTCATAGACAGTCTTATCGATCGGTTTAACGATGAAGTAAATGATCGGCCCTCTGAATCAGATTACCCATACTGCCTCACTTTGGAATAGGACTTATAACATGTATATGTATGACCCCTGCTATTGCTATTATAGGTCGTTGATTCGCTTGGAGGCGAACCTACATAAGCGGCAACGTTGAAGGAGAGAACGGTGAGCAGGTTCCACCCAATTTCCTTTTCTCAATACGGAGCGTGGTGAGGGGGGAGTGGGGGGGACCTAAAGTAAAGAAGAGGTGAGGAACAGAAACACGCATTTCACACACCGACCGACAGTAACATGAGAAGCATTCTTAATTTGTCATTCTTTCATCGACCACGGTCGCCGGTCGGTCCATCGCATCGCATCGCCGTTCGAGACCGCGGCCGCCCGGTTTGGCCGTGGCCGGGGCGAAAATGACCCAACATCCGATAACGCTAGAAAACTGACTGACAAAAATAAAAGAGAGTTGAATGCTAAGTTGAGTAGTCGAGTGTTGACTGTTGACTGTTGAATAGGACCCGCGATGAAAAGGACAAGATCGCGAAGGAAAAAAGTGGCCACAGCACAGCCATGCATGGGGGCTCCGTGTTTCCATTTTACAATTAGATGTGCGGTGTATCGTATATGTATACCATGCCATCATTGCCAGATCTAAGAGAAAATGATTAAATTTCACTACTAAATCGATTAGGATCAAAAGAAGGCCCTGTACGAGCAGTAAAAAACTTCGGTTCATGTGGAACGCCGAAATATTTAGTTGCACTAATCCAAGTTTTCAATCGTGACAACCAAACTTCAGTCAGATCAAATCTTTCAATTATTGTGACTACCGAACTTCAGTTAAGAGTATCAAAGTTGTCAGTAGGGTAGGGACGAAATAATATGGGTCACACTGTCACTTTTGTGTTACAAATTCTAATGGTAAACGTGGGGCCAGTGGTGTACGCGAGGGGGGGGGGGGGGCAGACATCTGACAGAGGGTCGGGGTGTTTGTTTTGGAGGGTCGGGGGGAAGAGAGGTACAATTTTCAGTTAAACTATCATCAGTGCAAGCCCCTCAACCAATAAAAATCCTGCTTACGCCAATGCGTGGGACCCTCAAAATGGTTTTGTTAATTTATAATGAAACGGATGGGTTTTTGACAACCCGGAAGGATGAATCAACGAAATAATAATGTTAAACTGTAAAACAGATTGTTAGACCAACAAAATATTTGTTAATTTTAGACAAATGTAGGTAGTCGGTTTAACAATTTATTTCGTCATTTTAAACATAATATTTTGTGGGTTCGCTGTTCCGTTTTGCTAATAAATTAAAAAGATCATTTTGAGGGCCCCCTTTGATACCATTTGAATTGTTAAATCAATAATTCTTTCTCTTTGTAGTTAAACTTACCAAAGTCTTTGGTACTCCTAACTGAAGTTCGGTACTCACAACTTGAAACTTTGCTAACTACAACCGAACTCTTCGGCATTCCGTATGAACCGAAGTTCAGCCCCTCATCCCCGAATTTCTTTCCTTCGTGAAGGTCCAGATAATATCTTGCTTCGAAAATGCACCCTCGACTGCGGTTAGCCACGAGGCTCTGCAGTTGATCGCAAGAATAACCGTATGAGAAAATTTCAGGACAAACATTTTGTCTCAAATTGGTGAACTTAAAAAATAAAAATAAAAAAAAACTGTGCATTCCCTTCGACAAAGCTGTTGTTGAAACAGCCGCGCGCGGAAAAGTTTGGAAATCTCTAGCTTACAACAAAAGAGTCATCTTAATTCGCCGTCAAGGAAAGTAGGCAACTATCAGTTTGAATTGACAAAAATATGATAAAGGCGTTTCAACCAAGCAAGTTCTAGTGATTCTTTCAATTTTTCCTCAGTACTTCTTCTTTCTCTAGTAGAATGAAACCGGACCGTTACTTTCGAAATATATCGGATTTGTGATGACCTTGATTTCAGTTTAAAGGCCACACTGCAGACTGGCAAGCAAGTACCTTGAAGAAGCATGCACACCCTCAAGATCAAAGCTTAAGGGTGTATACCACCCAAATTTAAAAAAATCGCTCCTGATGACTTAGAGCCCTCAATTTTTTTTTTTGGTAACACATACTGATGTAAATTAGAGATCCTGAAATTTTTGTGAAGCTGGTTGCATACCTGCCCCTTAAAAAAAAAAATTTCCTGAAAAAACGTTGACAACTTTCAAACAGCTTTTTTAGAGTTAGAATTGCTCAATCACCTTGGTCTTGGTCTCAAATGAAAGGTATCAGTGTCCTCTAGGGTCTCATGTATGGATTTTTTTTTTTGTCGAGAGGAAGTATTTTTTTCTTAATGTTTCTTCGATGTGACATTTTTTTCATGGTTTTTTTTTTTTAAAACATTAATAGATATTTGAGATGTTAGGTTGAGGGCAAATCCATACAAGAGTACCTAGAGCATAAAATTCTGCACATTTTAAAAAAACCTGAAGTCTCTAGCTATCATAGTACTCGAGAAAAGCTGTTTTGAAGTTGAAAAAACAAGCGAAAAATTGATTTTTCAGTACAAGCAAATTAACAAATAGTACATGAGAAAAAAATAAGAAACAGATGGTTATCAAATGGTTCTCAATTTCGCAATGTTGACTCATAAACTTTAAAATTAATTTAAAAATACTTTCCGACCTCCTAAAAATTAAAAAAAAAATATCCTCGTATTCCCTGAATTGTCCTCTACAAAATTGGTGGAAAAAAAAAAAATCAAAAAAATCAAAAAAAAATCGAAAAATGTGGGTGGTATACACCCTTAAGTATTACAGTATCGCCTTATCGTAAGAACTGACTACTTGACCACTCTCACGGTCGTAATCAAGTTGTATACCTCTACCTTTCATCCGTACAAGTATTGATGCCAGAGCTGCCGTTTTGCATACATATAATTAATGACATTTTTCAATTCACTGATGATTCCACCGGTCGAGGAAAGATTATACAAAGTTCAATGTATGATTGTAATGCACGAAAATACTCGCATCTGTAATATTTTTTTCAATCGGTGAAAATTCCGTTAATTAATTAAAATATCCGCAATTTTGTTTATAGTCATCGAGGACTCCACCAGTTGAGAAAAGATTACAGGTGCGAGTATGTTCGTGCATTACAGAGCCATACATAGAACTGAACGGTGTAATCTTTCCTCAACCGATGGAATCATCGGTGAATTGAAAAATATCATTAATATACGCAAGACGGCAGCTCTGATTGACGCGAGAGGGTGGTGGTGGTGGAGTTAATGTCGCCGGAGGGCCGATGGATTTGAGGAAAATTACGTAGAAAGAACGTTGCCTTTGTGCGGTGAAAAATGTCATTGGTCACAGTGGCGTCGCGTGCCATCCGGCAACAATGTGCCTCCTCCTTTTAATAACATTCAATATATCGAATTTACCGTGTGCACTGTGCACCCCCTGAATTCGAGCTTTTACATGAGTTTAAATGGGTAGAATACAGTGTTGCCAGATTGCACGCGACGCCACTCACGGAGAAAAAACCCGTGGTCGTGGCTGTCAACTGATTGGATAGCCTCTCTCCTCCTCCTCTGAATGTTCAGCTATACTGCAATGCAGAGTGGCAACCAGGGGCGCCATTTCAGATTTTCCTTGGGGGGGGAGACCCTCCAAAATTGTGGATAACCCTTTTTTTTTTTTGGCCGTGCATCTTGAAAAAATCTCTCTATCTCTCTGACTTGAATGGGGGGGGGGGCTCCATAAATTTGGATGACCTCTTCTTTTTTTTTTTGCCGCGCATCTTCAAAAAATCTCTCTGACTTGATTTTTTGGGCACATTGAAAATCCTTGGGGGGGGGGGCAATTGCCCCCCTGCCCTCCCCCAAATGGCGCCCCTGCTGGCAACAGTGAAAAAATCGAACGTCACGATGGCGCGTGTGTTGCATGTTGCGTGGTTGTAGTCGTGGAGAGGGGGGGGGGGAGACCCTCCAAAATTGTGGATAACCCTTTTTTTTTTTGGCCGTGCATCTTGAAAAAATCTCTCTATCTCTCTGACTTGAATGGGGGGGGGCTCCATAAATTTGGATGACCTCTTCTTTTTTTTTTTGCCGCGCATCTTCAAAAAATCTCTCTGACTTGATTTTTTGGGCACATTGAAAATCCTTGGGGGGGGGGGCAATTGCCCCCCTGCCCTCCCCCAAATGGCGCCCCTGCTGGCAACAGTGAAAAAATCGAACGTCACGATGGCGCGTGTGTTGCATGTTGCGTGGTTTGTAGTCGTGGAGAGGGGGGGGGGGCGGGGGGCGGCGAGGTGCGACCCAGCAGCGCCCATTGAGATTGAACCCAAAAGATGTAGGTAAGTATAAAAAGATCGAGTGGAGGCCGAAGCGAAAAACTGACAAATAAATGAGAGCTATTATGCCTCGCCTCCTTGCATCCTTAAGCTGACTGCATACCCCGCAGTGTATGTGTACTCTGTCGTACCTACTTAAATGGTTCCGCATTTATTAAGCTCATTCCTTCCTCTCCTCTGCAACTTGAAAAGCACTCCTTTAAAAGAGAAAAAAACAACTGGCCCCCCGAATTAAGACATCAATATGATAAACAGTTTTAAAACAGTTCTTCAAAATATAGTGACTCCCTCCCTTTCTCTCCTCCTCCCTTTACACCGCACAAAGATTCGAAAGATCTCAACAACATTCCTCCCTCCTCCCCCTTACCACCCCCCCTCCTCCCATCGTCCCAAAGCCCCGCAGTATTGAAAGCACGGATTAAACTTTCTTCTTACTTTACGTCTCCAGAAGTTAACGTTGATATATAAGGTCACCCGGGGTAACTTAATGGCCGTAGGCCTTTTCCTCGTTAGTACCCGACATTTTCCGGTTTTTCCGACTGGCTCCTTGCTCCTCACTAATAGTCACTATACATCAACTAATGACTTTAATTAGGCAGGTAGGTGTAATTTTTATTGTAAGATTGGCCTTGAAAGTTTTTTTGGTTTTACCTAGTGGCGGCTCGTGCAATCTGGCAACCGTGCACTTTTGCCATTTAAACGTATGCAAAAAGATCGATACTAGTTGAGGCGCTACGCCTCACCAAGTAATCGATTATTTTACACAGTTTTAAATGGAGGAAATCCATCGTTGCCACATTGCACGAGCCACCGCTGGTTTTACCCCATCTTCACCATCTTACCTTTGAGTGGAAGTTCCTAAAATAACTCGGAAACGCACTTTTTCACCCATAGCATGCACGGAAAAAAAAACTACGGTGAAAATAACCATACGGATACCTGATTTTGGCACCTCCTAGATGTTATGGTAATGTTAACCAGAAGTATACTATGTTTTGACTAGGTACTAGGTGATGTTACCTGATTGCATGTCGAATTTACTCAAAGTATCGGTAAATGTACCATACTTCTGGCAAAGTTTACCATAACATCTAGCAGGTGCCAAAATCAGGTATCCGTATGGTTATTTTCACTAATCTTTTTTTTCCGTGTGTCATATTATAACGATGTTATCAATCGTCGTTATAGTTGTTTTTGGTTTTTTGTTAGTTTGTTTGTTGTTATTTTGTTTTTTGTTATTTTGTTTTTTGTTTTTTGTTTTTTGTTTTTTTTTTTTTTTTTTTTTTTTTTTTTTTTTAAATATAGATATAGTTTTAAAAAAAGAGCGACAAACGATCGCATGTCACCCTATAAAAATTGTATTTACCTACTTAATTCATTGGTTTATAATGAGGAGCAATGATACTAGCCGAGAAAACCGAAAAATACCGGGTATTGTACTATAAATGCCCGCAGATAAATGCCCATGACCAGGTTACCCTTATAGTGACCTTATACTATGTGATGTGTTCCAAGCAAAAGGCCCTCAACTTACTCAAGGAAAAAAATTGAGTTAAGTACATTCTCTCATTCTGTAGCAGTAGCGCACCGAGAGTTTCTTCATCTCTCTCTTTTCTCCATTAAGAAACGTATGTTAGACAAGGACAGACAAGGGGATAGAACCCCCTCCTTCTGTCCTTTTCCTACTCATACATTCAAATGGGAAATGAGAGAGATGGAAGATATCCTGGTTGCGCCAGTGTTCTGTAGAGTTTAAGGAACATTTGGATCCGACTTTGCTCGATTTGAACAAAAACCGCCGGTTTGCCGTGGTGTCAACGAAATCATTGAACTTCCACCCTCCTCTCCCCATTTTGAGACTACTACGTTCAAAGTTTACCGACTCAGAATCACTGATATCAGCTCTGAGAACTATTTTTCATATTTCAGCAATGAAATTTCCGTATTCCCATGTAATTTACAATTTTTTTGGTACCGAATCGGAAAATTAAAAAATTATGGTTTCAATCCTTTCTTATTGTTATAACTGTCGGCAAACTTCCCCTATCATCATGAGAAATATCTTCGGTATAATTTAACCGAAGCAAGTGTGTATAAACCCAGTGTCGAATTACACCAAAAACTTAGCCCTCTCTTTCGACATTAGGTTTTTCATTAAATTTCTTCCAAGTAAACATATATGTATAGTTGCTGCTCGTGCGATTTTGCGACAACGTTTTTCCGCTATTCGACATAATGTAAGAAAATCGAATGCTGGTGAAGCGCTGCTTTACCATCGAATCGATTATTTTACTTAGAATCAAATGGAAGAAACCCATTGTTGCCAAATTGCACGAGCCACCACTTCAGTTAAGTTAAGATCCCTCACTCTGGTACATATTGTGAACGTCATAATCAGGGCTGCCGTTTTGCGTATAATCAATGCTATTTTTCTATTCACCGATGATCTCACCGGTTGAGAAAAGATTACACAGTTCAGTTCAGTGCATGACTGTAATGCACGAAAATACTCTGATCTGTAATCTTTCCTTAATCGGTGGAGACTCCGTTGATTAATTAAAATATCCGCAAGTTTTTTAAAGTCATCGACGACTCCACCGGTGGAGAAAAGATTACAGATGCGAGTGTTTTAGTTTTTTACAGTCATGCACTGAACTGAACTGTGTAATCTTTTCTCAACCGGTGGGATCATCGGTGAATTGAAAAACAGCATTGATTATACGCAAAACGGCAGCCCTGGTCATAATAACCATCAATCGGAATTGAGGTTCAAGTAAAATTGTATTGTTCAGCACAGTACTATCAGTGGTGACTCGTCGAATCTGGCAACGTTGCATTTTGTCCATTTAAACTCCTGTAATAGGTCGAATTTGAGGGAGTTCACCTCACACCTAAAAGTTCGGACTTTTGCGTGGGTTTAATGAATAAGATACAACGTTTCTCCATTGAACACCAGTGCAGCTACAATTATTTTCTTTCTGTGTGATGTTTCCGCAATGTTATGATCGTTTAATCCATTACTCTGCATGCCAAAGCCGTTTTCATCGATTTATTGTGGATGCGCTTGCGGGTTTTTGTTGGTGTTAAATTAGTGATACATCAATTACCCTCCCATGTGGTCCAGACAGGCAGTATTCTTACATCGATTAATTAAATATGACTTAAATCGGAGGACTGGAGGAGAGGTTTTAACGAGAACGATCCAGTGAACTCACGCCCACGTCCAGTTTTGTAATTAATGAAAAAAAAAATGGGATAAGGAGAGGAAAAAATAAAAAAATTAAAAAAATGAAAGAAAGCGGCAGAGAGGACGTATGGTGATCAGTGCGAGGAAAAAATCAGGGAGAGATCAAGTACAGCAAATTCTTGCTCGCCAATTTTTTTTGTTAAACTACGTTTGAAGCAGCTACGAGACTTCCGATTTTACCCGCTCTGGCAAAAAAAATAAATAAAAATATTTCACGTCAGAAATAAAACAATAGATTTCCCAACGAATGTTTTTATATGAAATATTTTGCCTCCGGCTGACAAAGTATGAAATGATGAATGATTAGAAAATCTGTTTTTAATTCTCATATTTTATATACTAAATGTATTTTCTATTTATTTGTTACTTCTGGTTTTTTTTTTTTTTTTTTTTTTTTTTTTTTTTTTTTTTTGCTAACTTACCTACTTTTAGTTTTGAATGCTAAATTTACCGAGTCTGTTGTAAAGATCTGTTTATTTTTGTTCTCTCTCTGGGGGTGGCAAAACGCGCATCCTTGATATCACCCAACGCCGGGTTCTACGGTTAATTTGTTCAGTCATAAATTATGCGGCAAAAAAAAAGGGAAATGAGAGACAAAGTCCTCGTCGACAAGGCCTTAAATTCATGTTGCCATATTTTGGCGGAAAAACGGGGTGAAAGTTGACTCTTTTGCAACAGAATTCTTTACTTCCTCTTTTGTTGAAGCAATTGAATCTCCGCTCTTTACAGGTATACACAAGCCGTACGTGGCGTCATTTCATATCTTTCTAGAGAGGGGGGGGGAAGGCAAAAATCTGATGACCCCCTTTTTTTTTGCTTCTCATGCAGTTGATCTTTTGAAGCGACCTAACCTGACCTTAGATGTCCTAAATGACCCTAATGGGTCTGTTGCAAACTTTTGCTACAGCGCTATAGAATATTCAATCTCATGAAAAATCGCCTGAAAAATCCATTGGTGGCATCAGAAAGTCATAAAATGCAGTATAAAACTCACGAGAGACGTTTAATGAAATCCAAGATGGCGGTAAAATATCGAGCAACCTGTATGCATGCACCACGAACATCCAAGGATAGCCAACCTCACAATATCGATGACACCCAATCACAACGTAAATAAACACATAACCTCTGAAGCTGTGAGGTTGTCAACGTTGGCAATCCTTGGATGTTAAAGTTGCATGCATACAGATTGCTCGATATTTTACCGCCATCTTGTATTTCATTAAACTTCTCTTGTGAGTTTACTATCGCATTTCATGACTTTCTGATGCCACCAATGGACTTTTTGAGCAATTTTACATGCGATGAATCAGTCTTTATCGTTGTTGCAAAAGTTCGCAACAGACCCATTATGACCTTTTTCACTTACAATTTGGGTAAGATTTGGGAAGAGCGCATTTTCTTTACGTTCAAAATTTCGAGAAGTGTCAAACCGTAGGGGGCTGGGAGGCAGCTCCCCTTTTTTTATTCCATCCCCTAAAAAATGAAAATAGATGACTTGCAGAGATACAAAATCAATGCAAACATTGGTGTGATAGCGAACTCGAGGCCCCTCTGCGAGATTTTTTCATGGGGCTTTAAAGTGCAAAATCTCAATTGGGGCCATGAGGGAGCCCCCTGTCCCCCTCACCCCACACGAGGAAATGTTTTTTTCTTATTCGTCACGGAATTTTCTTCGGTTATTATGGATTCAACATTTTTAACTCGTGGGTTGGATATTCAGAATTTCTCGCTCGTGGGCCTTTTTGTGGGTAAAAGGTGGAAATGTCCAACATAAAAAAAGTCAAATACTTTAATGTCCTAGAAAAGATGTCCTTCTTACTACAAAATTTTCAATAGTACATAATGTCTAATACCACTAACGTCCAATGATTCAAAAAGTTCAACATTTATCATGTCTAATAAAAAATGAAGTCCTCAACCCAATATGTCCAACCAATAATCTGTGGAATTAGTCTGACACCAGTCGATGTATTC
>VMOF01000379.1:44013551-44038455 GCA_011764245.1 Trialeurodes vaporariorum
CGGCCCGGCCCCCGAATTGCCCTGCATTGAATTCAGTTAGTTCAAGACGGGTGTCCCCGGTCTCGCCCCTCCTCCTTCTTTTAAGTTAGGGCCGAGTTGCCAGATCTCGAGCTCCCGTTTTTTTGAGTTTGATACTGTTAACGGAAAAAACGAAGTTTAGGTACAACCGTATAGGCTGTCCCAAGAATGATTGGACTTGAGAACTGTAGCTTTGAATGAAAACATCAGCTTCCATTCGCAGATAGAGCAATCTGATTGGTCAGGAGCCGTAAGAAGCTGATGTTTTCATGAAAACCATAGAAGTGTCAAATCCAATATTTTCTGGGACAAGCTATAGCAGCCTTTTAAAATAGCTTCGCAGAGCACAAGTTCTAGCTGTGTATCGGAGTAAGTTGCGGTTGCATCAAAGCACTATTTTGGTAGATCAAAAGAAATTAAAAAGGCTGTTATTGCCCTACCGAAGTAGGGCCTCGGTACAACCGCAACTTTCTCCGGTAGAGCTAGAACTTTTGCTATGAGAAGCTATATTATAACAGGCTGCTGCGGTTGTACTTGAACTTTTTCTTTGTCAGTGTTGGCCGATGCAACTGTTAAGTAGAAAACTGACGTAATAAAGGAATCCCTCGCATGAATGTTGAGGATTTCGCACTTCGGTTTTGATATCTTTCCTTCGCATTCACTACATTGGGATACATGAAATCTTCACAAAACTTGTCGTTTTGACCATTTTAGAAATATCTGAGTTATGAGAAATTTCTAATCACTGTACTCTTTAGATGAATCATACGCTTCCACGTCTAGGCAAAAATAGAGGGGGTATAATTATGATTTAGGTACAGGTTTTACGTGGAGTCTCCACAGAATTATTTTGCTCACGCAGGCAGCGCAAATTTTGCTCGAAATTTGGGTTTTTAAAAAGGAGGTTAATATTAAAAAGGTTCAGGAGTTGGGTATAGTGGGATTTTATGGGTATGTATGCGGACTCTTGCAAAAGTCCGGGGGACAATAAATGTTTGGTACAGACGGTCCCCGAAAGACGTTGGATGGTGAGCGTTTACGTGTGCTTTTAAATGATCTAAGGTGCACACCAATCATCTGGGTGCGGGAAACCGTCTGTATACCGAACATTTTTTGGTCCCTGCTTTTCTAGGGGTTGGACGAGGGCAGTTATAACCAAAATCCACAGTCTCGATCTAAATGGATCGAGAGAAGAATATGCTTCACTTAAAGATACCAAGATATGGAGCCAATTTATTAGGTTGGATTCACGAAAAAAAAAAAACCTGAGCGCGTGCGTCATAAACACTTCTCCTCGCGACGCGCGTCAACGCTCCCTCTATACATTCTATAAAGCAACGCGCAAATGGATGCTCCCCAATCAGACATCATCATGCGCATTCATTCACAAGACTTTTTGCGCGAATGTCGTAAGAAAGCTCACCCTTTTGCTACAAAAAAAAAATTTGGGTTAGGACGGCAAGGATATAGTTTAAAAAAAGTCCAACAACGGGGAAAATCTCATTTTTACTCATTTTTAAATCGTATAGGTAATTTTAAATTCAAAAGAGGATAAATGATATGCGCTGCTTTTAAAAAAACAGGGGGAAAGTCAACGCGCGCAAAGCGCGAAAACTTCGAGAGTTTTCATTCAAAATACGCATTTTAGCTTTGATACGTATAATATCCTAAAGTTAATCATATCTTTCACCGTACTGCATTCCGATGAAATATTAGAAATTGGTGAAGGGGTAGAAGTACTGTCAACTGTCTATACTTTCACTGTAGACCCGCCATATACCTATAGGACAAAAAGCCTTTAGAAACTCCTATCCATGATCTGCGAGGCCCACTTAACATAGATTTAAAGGGTCTAAAATGCCCTTTTTTTTTAGTTGAAGCACCTAGAATTGAGAGTTGAATAAATAATAAAACAGCGATGGCACCAAAAAGGTAAATTCCATCACTTCTAAGAGCATCGTTAATTTTTCATCGATCTTTCTAAAAAACAATACCCGAAATCGAAAATGGCAAAAAATTTTCAAATAGAACCATTTTAGGGAGAATGTGGTACCGGGCTGCCTTAATACCCTGCGATTATCCCAGGAAATACCTAAATTTAGAGAGGTACAGAAAAAAGGAGATAGAAAAAAATACGGTAATTTGGAAAATATGCCAAAACCCTCATTTCCTCTCCCGCCACAGCGACTAATCCCGAATTCGAAATGTTTATCACACGTTTGCGTTGGCTATTTCGATATCAAAGCGTCGATTTTTCGTACTCGGGGAAGAGAAGGGTAAAAAAGGGAGGCATTTACCGCTGTGGGGGGGCAGAGAGAGAGAGAGAGAGAGTGAGAGGGTAAGAGAGAGAGCCGCCGCGAGAAGGGGGAGGGGGGAAGAGAGAGAGGAGAGAAGGAGAAAAGAGAGGAGGGAGAGAGAAGAGAGAGAGAAGAGGGGAGAGAGAGAGAGAGAGAGGAGAGAAGAGAGAGAAGGAGAGAGAGGGGAAGAGGAGAGAGAGGAGGGGAAAGACTGTCCTGCCAAGGCATGAGAAATGCGATCCCTCAAGATTGAGAATCCAACTTTCGGATATTTTTGGGCCCAAGCGTTTAACGCTGAGTCTTTCCCTCCTTTATTTTATATAAATAGTGCTTTTTATATTCCATGCATTACCAAGCACTTCTAACTTCTTATTAGTTCGTTAGGAGATCTAATATCTCTTATTTAAAATTTTCCTCTCGCTGTCTTTCTTTATTCTACGGGCCGAGCTAACACCACACACACCCACTCGCCCAGAAAAGAACAATCATCTTACGTACATGGGTATAAATCATGGATAATTCCCTGCCCATTTTTATCCCCTTGCTTTTTTATGAAATGATCAATTAATCGGGGAAAAAGAGAAAGGAGAGGGTTTTGTCCGTCCTCTTTTGCACGCTAGTACCGTCTCTGAGAATAAATAAATCATAATTTAAAAGTTCATTGTTAGTATCTTTTTTTTCATTGACCTAAGATTGTAATCACCCAAAATATTTTAGGTACCATCTGGTACCTTGAGAAGGTTGTGAACGAACTTGCGAACGAACAATCGATTATCGATTCCCTTTCATATGAGCCTATGCAAAAGTATCGATTATTTGGAGGTCCTATTGAACCCCCTTGGATTCATTTTTTTTTTTTTTTTTTTTTTTTTTTTTTTTTTTTTTTTTTTTTTACAGGGTTAATAGGGAGAAGACATCGATATATCTCAATTCACGAGCTTCTGATTCACTGAGCCATCAGCATGATGAATCCAACATCAATTAGCATGCAAGATTTGGCCAACAAGGAGAACGTATCGAAGGAAACATATGCCTTCCATAGGTTAAAACTCTTTAAAAATGTAATGGGGATAGAGCTCCTAAAGTCCCTTGATGAAAATATTGTACAGGGAGAACCGACACGACGCTTTATGCATTTTGACAGGAGTCGATTTAGTCGACCGCGTGAACGCATTCGAAGGTTAGTTCGACAGTGGATCAGTGGTGGACTGGCGAATTTGCCGGCATTCCGGTCCGTTCCCATACGTTCCTCTACGAATCGACTCCTTTGTGGGGGCCTTTGATGTCGTCGATCCTGCTCGACTCCGTGAGAGCCTAAAACCAACGACCAAACAAAATCGTTGACTCGTATCGGTACTCCCTATACAATATTTCCATCGAGGGGCTCTAAGAGCTCCTTGCCAAAAATGCTCCGTTCTTTTTTATCACTATTTATAATGTTTTTAATGTATTTATAATGTTCCATGAAACACTTCGGACCGTAATGTTCGGATAAGAAATTGAAGATTTTTAATGGATTTTTTTTTTCGGCATTTGATTTCGGACCGACACATTTCGGGGAAAGGGGCTGTTTAAATTTACGCTTATGCAATGTCAATTATTTCTCTGAACTTCCCGTGCGTCTTTGTAACATTCGGGAGAGAAGGCGCAGTTTCAGATTGCAAACCAGGGCTGCCGTTTTGCGTATAATCAATGCTATTTTTCTACTCACCGATGATTTCACCGGTTGAGAAAAGATTACACAGTTCAGTTCAATGTATTACTGTAATGAACTAAAATACTCGCATCTGTAACTTTTCTCAACCGGTTGAGTCGTCGATGACTTTAAAAAACTTTCGGATATTTTTAAATTTAATTAACGGAGTTTCCCGATTAAGGAAAGATTACAGATGCGAGTTTTTTGTGCATTACAGTCATACATAGAACTGAACTGTGTAATCTTTTCTCCACCGGTGGAATCATCGGTGAATAGAAAAATAGCATTGATTATACGCAAAACGGCAGCTCTGTTGCAAACATCGTCGTTCCCTAAATATTATTTGAGTAGTTTTTTCTGAGGCTAATACGTAAAATGTGAGTGAATGTCTGTATCAGTGAAGGTTTGGGGATCGATTTATCGATCAAAAAGTTCAGTTAACGATTCGAAATCGACTACAGTGCAATCAACTTTGATCATGATCACATTTGGAACTATATTATTGCCGTGTGATGATTGTCTTAGTAGTTTTTTTAGTAATCAAAGATACAGTACGAGTTCATGTTCGAACCAACTGAAATAAGAATTCATCATCGCATCGGGAAAACAAGACTATGCAAATTCACACTTTGGGAATTGTCGTTTCAATATTTTAGGGGTCTTGCATATGAAAAATCTTTTGGGGACAAGGAGCAATTAAATATCATCCCGAAATTGCCTTTTTTTTGGGCACAAAAACAGAGAGTCTTCACTCCCTCCCCCTTTGCGTCATTGTCTAAGGTCGACGAATTTTCATCTAACAAGGAGAGGCTCAGAAGTCGCCGCCTCCGATTTTGAAAACAATTGCACGAAAATGTAGCTAAAGTAAAACTATTAAAACCCCTATTTCTCACTTTTTGCCAAAGGGCCTTCTTAAAACGTCAGGAAATTTTTTAAAGTTTGGGGAAATTCTCGCAAAAAAACCCCAGCGGAGAGCGTTCCGAATATTGCGTGATTTCGGCAACTTTCAAAAAATTCCTGACGCTTTAAGAAGGCCCATTGGCAAAAAGTGAGAAACACGGGTCTAACAGTTTTACTTTCGCTACATTTTTCCGTGCAATTGTTTTCAAAATCAGAGGCGGCAACTTCTGAGCCTCCCCTTGTAAGTCTCACATAACATCCTCTGAGGAACGAAGGTACAAGCAAGCCCCCGGAGAAAGTTTCGCCCCCAGAAGAAATGTAGGGGTTCCAGGATTTTTTGTTTTTTTCTCTTGTAGATTCGCATCGTGAATCAACGTCCCCGAGAACAACCCTGCAGGCTGATTCCGCTGTTTTGGACGTTACGAGACCAGTGGCGTAGCGTGCAATTTGGCAACGTTGTATTGTGTTCATTTAAACCCTTGTAAAAAGTCGAATGCGAAGGTGTTCACCGCACACCCAAAGGTTCGATCTTTTTCATGGATTTAAATGGACACTGTACGAGACGAGATAGCGGGAATCGATCCATTCCATTGGTTGAAACGGCGTCACGAGCCAGATTTGAAGTCGTTCGAGTAGTTTGAGCGCGATTCGAGGAGCAGTCGCAAATCTGTCACGTGACCCCGTTTAAACCAATGGGATTGATCGATTCGCGCTATCTCGTTTCGTCTCGTCCAAAAGAGCGGAATCAGCCCCTTTACGGGGACAGAACCGCGTGCTGGAACTTGATACCGTGACGTGACCCAAGTTCGTAAACTGTGCTATAGTTTTTTCTCGGCGCACTCATGACCAAAAAGGTAAAAATTCATAACGACCGACGCTCGATTTATATCAGTGTTGCCAGATCGAGGGTAAAAAGCCGTATCGCCCCCATTTAAATCAATGTAAAACATAGGGCTTTTTCACCCCAATCTGGCAACACTGATTTATATACAAACGGGCTCAGAATCGTTTTTTGTTTTGTTTTGTTTTTTGTTTTTTGTTTTTTGTTTTTTTTTGGCTCTAAAGTAAAATCGTCAAACGAGATCACAAGAGATCTAAATCCTTGTAGTTTTGTTTTGATGAGTAAAGACACTGCCAGTATTTAGTATCTGGAATCTGATGCAAAAACACAGGCGTTGCTTTAGCCCTTAACTGCAGATGAGCCCAGATCTGGAACAATTACTTTGAAGCCTTATCTAAAAGTAGGGGACTTGAGTTGTACTGTTGCTGCATGGGGGTCACATGTGAAACAAAACTAAACGAGTAAGAATTGTCGATTTTGTCCTAGAGCGCGCAGCACAGGATAGAAACGTGCAGAGTAGTTGAAAATAGCTTACTGAAAATCTGATAGAGATTTTCCGATTTTCATTGTTATTTTGGGAGAAACGCAGGGGTACCATATACAAAAAAAAAAACTATTGAAACTTACCATCTTTTTTTTTACTATTTTAAATTTTTTTTTTTTTAGCCTGAAAATTTTATTTTCATTTGCATGGATACCTAAATGCGGGTAAGGCCATATTTGGAACAATTAATATTCAGGCTCTTTACCATTGAAATATAATGGAAAAAATTTTTTTCACTATTTTTCCCTGTCTCAAGGATCAAAATTATACTGAAAAAAAATTATTTTATTGAAAAAAAAAAAATCATGCAGTAAAGGGTTAACACTTTGCCGCATTCCATTGTACAGTAAAACGTTTTGAAAGTTTTATACCTATTGCTCTTTCGTACATAAAACTCTCCCTCAGCAAGCTGCTCAAAAATAGAAAGAAAAACTCAGAAGCTAGTAAAAATAAAGGCTTTTGTTCGCTAAAGCGCGGCAGCGGTGATATCCCTCCTACTTCACACACACGACGGGTAACATCGGTTAGATATGATACTGCGAAAGCTAAAACTTTCGATGTGACGAGAAATAAGCTGAAAATGATTCAAAGGATATCCCTGAGGTAATACTCGTGGATGGAAATCTCTCGGCTTTAAAACCTCCTCCTCTGAAAGCAAATTGTCTTTTCGATTTGACGAAAATAAACAGATAAAAGAGTAATAAGCGGTCCAGTTACTGAATGCGATATAGCAACATAAATTTTTACACTTGTATCGTAACATTAGTCATTCAGCCAAAAAATGAGGGAGAAAAAAATTGGTCGACGAAAAAAAGAAAAAAGGAGAAGGGAAAATGTGGACTTTTAAAAGTTCCAAATCGGCCTCTTTGCTGCCGCAAATGGAAAAATTTTAAAAAGACGGGAGGGGGAAGGAATAACGGAAAGTGAGTCATGCAAAGAATATAACGAGAGGGGAAACTGTGGGGGGGAAAAAAGGGATTTATTTTCCCAGACCCGGGCCCACGCGCCGCGCCCACTGAGCCGTGTCTGCACTGAGTCTCCCCCCCCCCCCCACTCCCCCCCCAACCCCGTCGAACAAAGTTTTGAAAATTAGAATACACGAATTGCCTATTATCTCGCATCTCCATCTCCTCGGGAAAATTTTACGAACAATCACTCCTCGTACCCCCAAAGCATACTTGACAAACTTTATCAAATTTAAAATTTAGCCGTGCATTAAAAGCGATTATCCCGAAGACTTAAAAAAAAAAAAAAAAAAAAAAAAAAAAAAAAAAGGAAGACTAAAATGAATTTGAAAAGATTAACGCAAATTACTTTTTACACGTTTTTTCATAGAAGTTATACGATGGGTTTTTTTATCCCTTTCCCGACTTCCCCCTTTTCTCCTTTACTAAAGGGCAACTATAGGTATTAATCTTATAGCCTGCCTTTCTTGAGCGTATACGCAGCTTACAGAAGACCGGGGGGGATCCAAAAGGGGTCCATAGGGGCATATCACCCCCCTCCATCCGAAAAAATACATTACGTGATGACAAAAAAAACATCGGATACAGGTGGGAACAATACAATTCTAGGAAATCCCTCCTAACGCAAACAGCTCCTATACCAAAAGGGGTTCTGGGTCCGCCCTGAGGAACTTTTTTGAAACTATCATGATGCTCTCTACCGGAATCGATACGATCTATTTACAGTTTCCGATAGGTTTACGAAAACTTCTGAATAAATCCATTATCGACTACATTTCAGTTTCATAATATAGGCTGTCCCAAGAATGATTGGACTTGACAACTGTAGCTTTGAATGAAAACATCAGTTTTCCCTCCTCAGATAGAGCAACCTGATTGGTTAAAAGCCGTAAGAAGCTGATGTTTTCATGAAAACCATAGAAGTGTCAAATCCAAAATTTTCTGGGACAAGCTATAATGTTTCACGAGAGTGCGAAAAATTTTTTTCTCCAAAACTTTCGAATATATTCGATAAATTGTCATGAAAATAGGTCAGAAATTGATATAATAGCTTGTATATTATGTGACATTTCGTTCTTCTGTCCCACGTTAAGTTGAAGTTCTACTTTTTCAAGGCAAAAAATCTATTTCGTCGCAAAAATTACTGTTTACATTCATAGGCGGACCGTGACCCAAAAAAAAAGGGGGGGGGCTAAAAAGTGATGACCTCTTCTCTTTTTTTTTTTTTTTTTTTTTTTCTTCTCGTCTCTCAAAAGGGGTGTTTTCAATTATGTTGAATGTTGCCACATCGACTTTTACAGATTTTCCAGATTTTTAGCCCCTCCAACCCAAAAAAATGGCGGTCCGCCTATGTTTTCATTAACCCAGGCACTTATACAGCCTTTCTACATCATGACGATTTGAAAATATTTGCACCCAAAAATTTCGCAGCAAAAATAAAAATTAAGTAGAGCCGAAGCCTTTTTAAAAAAGCCTCGCGAAAAGAAAGTTTTAGCTCAACCGGAGCAAAGTTGTTTCCAAAACACTGCAATACTGCATTCTTCGGATAAGGAACAGTTTTTCCGATGCTTCTGCTCTGATGAAGTATGGTATGATCAGTGGCGGCTCGTGCAATCTGGCAACCGTGCACTTTTACCATTTAAACGTATGCAAAAAAAACGATACTAGGTGAGGCGCTACGCCTCACCAAGTTATCGATTATTTTACACAGTTTTAAAGGAGGAAATCCATTGTTGCCACATTGCACGAGCCGCTGCTGGGTATATTCGGCACGATCGCCAGTGGCGTCGCGTGCAGCTTGGCAACACTGTGTTCTATCCATTTAAACCCATGTAGTAGGTCGAATTCAAGGGGTGCACAGTGCACAAGGAAAAGTCGATATATTTAGTGAGTTTAAATGGAGGTGTCGCAATGTTGCCGGATGGCACGCGACGCCACTGACGATCGCAAAACTTTTGCTCCGTGAAGCTATTTTAAAAAGGGTGCTTCGGCTCAACTTGAAACTGTTTTTTTTTCCAGACGCATACTATATCCTCTGGTTCTGTATGGAACAGGGCTACCGTTTTGCGTATAATCAATGCTATTTTTCAATTCACCGATGATTCCACCGGATGAGAAAAGATTACACAGTTCAGTTCAATGCATGACTGTAATAAACTAAAATACTCGCAACAATAATCTTTTCTCAACCGGTGGAGCCGTCGATGACTTTAAAAATTTCGGATATTTTAATTAATCAACGGAGGTTCCACCAATCAAGGAAAGATTACAGATCAGAGTATTTTCGTGCATTACAGTCATACACTGAACTGAACTGTGTAATCTTTTCTCAGCGGTGGAATCATCGGTGAATAGAAAAATAGTATTGATTATACGCCAAACGGCAGCCCCGGTCTGGAACCCTGAAGATCGATCAAAGTTGATATACAAGGGGTGTCCCAAAAGTACTGCATATTTTTTCTGGGGGACGAATGAAAGCAGGTATCAATAAACGATTTATGAGGGGCGATTGTCCTAGTAATTACCTACAACTTAAGACCAAATTCAGCTCTGTAAGTTAAATATTCACTGAGTTACAGCGTTTTTAAAATGTCACGTCGAGCTGACCCCTCCAGGATTTTTAGCATGTTTTTCAAGGAGAAAAAAGAGTTAAAAAATCAAAAGTTCTCAAGAGAATGAGAAGAGAATTCTCAGAAAATAAGAGAACAATTTGACAGCCTAACACAGTGTCAAAGGGCGGCAAAATGCAAACTTCACATTTTTGTCAGTCTTGATAAGATTCTGCAAATTTTTTTTAAACAAATAAAACTACTTGATTTCTTAACTCTCTTTTTTTCCTTGAAAAACATGCTAAAAATCCTGGAGGGGTCAGCTCGACATCATTACATTTGAAAAACGCTGTAACTCAGTGAATATTTAACTTACAGAGCTGAATTTGGTCTTGATTTGTAGGTAATTACTAGGACAATCGCCCCACATAAACCGTTTTCCGATATCTACCTTAGTTCGCCCCCAGGAAAAAGTGTGCAGTACTTTTGGACACCCCATATTGTATATTCACTATAAAAATCCAGGAACATTTGAATGGGTCTGTTGCACACTTCGGCTACAGCGTTTTAAAGTATCAATTCTTATGTAAAAAGCCGAGAAAATAACAATGGCAGCATCAGAAAACACTAAAATTTAGTAATAAACTCACAAATTGCGAAAAACACTAGACACTATTCACCCCTGTATCTTTCCACCACGTGCACGATATTTCGCGAAATTAGCGCGGCACATTCAAATAATCACGGCCGACTGTCATCACAGCTGACTTCATAAACAAATAATCAGTAAACACTGACGGCGCCTGTTCGAATTCTTACGTTTCAACATCCTCAATTCCTCACAAAAGGTTGTGAAAGTTACGGAGACCGATATTTGTGTCGAAAACTTATCAAATGAAAAAATAACACAGAGGAGTTCTAAGCATGATGATCGAAGTTGGAATCATCCTTGGAACTCCTGTGTGTTATTGTTGAGAGAGTTTTAAATTTATGTTGCTATATCGCATTCAGTAACTGCTGAGCAGTTACTGAATGCGATATAGCAACATAAATTTTTACACTTGTATCGTAACATTAGTCATTCAGCCGAAAAATGAGGGAGAAAAAAATTGGTCGACGAAAAAAAGAACAAAGGAGAAGGGAAAATGTGGACATTTAAAGTTCCAAATCGGCCTCTTTGCTGCCGCAAATGGAGAAATTTAAAAGACGGGAGGGGGAAGGAATAACGGAGAAGTGAGTCATGCAAAGAATATAACGAGAGCGGGAAACTGTGGGAGGGAAAAAGGGATTTATTTTTCCCAGACCCGGGCCCACGCGCCGCGCCCAACTGAGCCGTGTCTGCACTGAGTCTCCCCCCCCCCCCCTACTCCCACCACCAACCCCGTCGAACAAAGTTTTGAAAATTAGAATACACGAATTGCCTATTATCTCGCATCTCCATCTCCTCGGCAAAATTTCACGAACAATCACTCCTCGTACCCCCAAAGCATACTTGACAAACTTTATCAAATTTAAATTGAGCCGTGCATTAAAAGCGATTATCCTGAAGACTTAAAAAAAAAAAAAAAAAAAAAAAAAAAAAAAGAGGAAGACTAAAATGAATTTGAAAAGATTAACGCAAATTACTTTTTACACGTTGTTTCATAGAAGTTATACGATGGTTTATTTATCCTCTTTCCCGACTTCCCTCCTCTTTTCTCCTTTACTAAAGGGCAACTAGTAGGTATTAATCTTATAGCCTGCCTTTCTTGAGCGTATACGCAGCTTACAGAAGACCGGGGGGGATCCAAAAGGGGTCCATAGGGGCATATCACCCCCCTCCATCCGAAAAAATACATTACGTGATGACAAAAAACACATCGGATACAGGTGGGAACAATACAATTCTAGGAAATCCCTCCTAACGCAAACAGCTCCTATACCAAAAGTGTGTTCTGGGTCCGCCCTGAGGAACTTATTTGAAACTATCATGATTGCTCTCTACCGGAATCGATACGATCTATTTACAGTTACCGATAGGATTTACGAAAACTTCTGAATAAATCCATTATCGACTACATTTCAGTTTCATAATATAGGCTGTCCCAAGAATGATTGGACTTGACAACTGTAGCTTTGAATGAAAACATCAGTTTCCATCCTCAGATAGAGCAACCTGATTGGTTAAGAGCCGTAAGAAGCTGATGTTTTCATGAAAACCATAGAAGTGTCAAATCCAATATTTTCTGGGACAAGCTATAATGTTTCACGAGAGTGCGAAAAATCTTTTGTCTCCAAAACTTTCGAATATATTCGATAAATTGTCATGAATATAGGTCAGAAATTGATATAATAGCTTGTATATTATGTGACATTTCGTTCTTCTGTCCCACGTTAAGTTGAAGTTCTACTTTTTCAAGGCAAAAAATCTATTTCGTCGCAAAAATTACTGTTTACATTCATAGGCGGACCGTGACCAAAAAAAATGGGGGGGGGCTAAAAAGTGATGACCTCTTCTCTTTTTTTTTTTTTTTTTTTTTGCTTCTCGTCTCTCAAAGGGATGTTTACAATTATGTTGAATGTTGCCACATCGACTTTTACAGATTTTCCAGATTTTTAGCCCCTCCAACCAAAAAAGTGGCGGTCCGCCTATGTTTACATTAACCCAGGCACTTATACAGCCTTTCTACATCATGACGATTTGAAAATATTTGCACCAAAATTACGCAGCAAAAATAAAAATTAAGTAGAGCCGAAGCCTTTTAAAATAGCCTCGCGAAAAGAAAGTTTTAGCTCAACCGGAGCAAAGTTGCTTACCAAAACACTGCAATACTGCATTCTTCGGATAAGGAACAGTCTTTTTCCGATGCTTCTGCTCTGATGAAGTATGGTATGATCAGTGGCGGCTCGTGCAATCTGGCAACCGTGCACTTTTACCATTTAAACGTATGCAAAAAAATCGATACTAGGTGAGGCGCTACGCCTCACCAAGTTATCGATTATTTTACACAGTTTTAAATGGAGGAAATCCATTGTTGCCACATTGCACGAGCCGCTGCTGGGTATGATTCGGCACGATCGCCAGTGGCGTCGCGTGCAGCTTGGCAACACTGTGTTCTATCCATTTAAACCCATGTAGTAGGTCGAATTCAAGGGGTGCACAGTGCACAAGGAAAAGTCGATATATTTAGTGAGTTTAAATGGAGGTGTCGCAATGTTGCCGGATGGCACGCGACGCCACTGACGATCGCAAAACTTTTGCTCCGTGAAGCTATTTTAAAAGGCTGCTTCGGCTCAACTTGAAACTGTTTTTTTTTCCAGACGCATACTATATCCTCTGGTTCTGTATGGAACAGGGCTACCGTTTTGCGTATAATCAATGCTATTTTTCAATTCACCGATGATTCCACCGGATGAGAAAAGATTACACAGTTCAGTTCAATGCATGACTGTAATAAACTAAAATACTCGCAACAATAATCTTTTCTCAACCGGTGGAGCCGTCGATGACTTTAAAAACTTGCGGATATTTTAATTAATCAACGGAGGTTCCACCAATCAAGGAAAGATTACAGATCAGAGTATTTTCGTGCATTACAGTCATACACTGAACTGAACTGTGTAATCTTTTCTCAGCCGGTGGAATCATCGGTGAATAGAAAAATAGTATTGATTATACGCCAAACGGCAGCCCTGGTCTGGAACCATGAAGATCGATCAAAGTTGATATACAAGGGGTGTCCCAAAAGTACTGCATACTTTTTTCTGGGGGACGAATGAAAGCAGGTATCAATAAACGATTTATGAGGGGCGATTGTCCTAGTAATTACCTACAACTTAAGACCAAATTCAGCTCTGTAAGTTAAATATTCACTGAGTTACAGCGTTTTTAAAATGTCACGTCGAGCTGACCCCTCCAGGATTTTTAGCATGTTTTTCAAGGAGAAAAAAGAGTTAAAAAATCAAAAGTTCTCAAGAGAATTGAGAAGAGAATTCTCAGAAAATAAGAGAACAATTTGACAGCCTAACACAGTGTCAAAGGGCGGCAAAATGCAAACTTCACATTTTTGTCAGTCTTGATAAGATTCTGCAAATTTTTTTTAAACAAATAAAACTACTTGATTTCTTAACTCTCTTTTTTTCCTTGAAAAACATGCTAAAAATCCTGGAGGGGTCAGCTCGACATCATTACATTTGAAAAACGCTGTAACTCAGTGAATATTTAACTTACAGAGCTGAATTTGGTCTTGATTTGTAGGTAATTACTAGGACAATCGCCCCACATAAACCGTTTTCCGATATCTACCTTAGTTCGCCCCCAGGAAAAAGTGTGCAGTACTTTTGGGACACCCCATATTGTATATTCACTATAAAAATCCAGGAACATTTGAATGGGTCTGTTGCACACTTCGGCTACAGCGTTTTAAAGTATCAATTCTTATGTAAAAAGCCGAGAAAATAACAATGGCAGCATCAGAAAACACTAAAATTTAGTAATAAACTCACAAATTGCGAAAAACACTAGACACTATTCACCCCTGTATCTTTCCACCACGTGCACGATATTTCGCGAAATTAGCGCGGCACATTCAAATAATCACGGCCGACTGTCATCACAGCTGACTTCATAAACAAATAATCAGTAAACACTGACGGCGCCTGTTCGAATTCTTACGTTTCAACATCCTCAATTCCTCACAAAAGGTTGTGAAAGTTACGGAGACCGATATTTGTGTCGAAAACTTATCAAAATGAAAAAATAACACAGAGGAGTTCTAAGCATGATGATCGAAGTTGGAATCATCCTTGGAACTCCTGTGTGTTATTGTTGAGAGAGTTTTAAATTTGTGTTGCTATATCGCATTCAGTAACTGCTGAGCAGTTACTGAATGCGATATAGCAACATAAATTTTTACACTTGTATCGTAACATTAGTCATTCAGCCGAAAAATGAGGGAGAAAAAAATTGGTCGACGAAAAAAAGAACAAAGGAGAAGGGAAAATGTGGACATTTAAAGTTCCAAATCGGCCTCTTTGCTGCCGCAAATGGAGAAATTTAAAAGACGGGAGGGGGAAGGAATAACGGAGAAGTGAGTCATGCAAAGAATATAACGAGAGCGGGAAACTGTGGGAGGGAAAAAGGGATTTATTTTTCCCAGACCCGGGCCCACGCGCCGCGCCCAACTGAGCCGTGTCTGCACTGAGTCTCCCCCCCCCCCCCCTACTCCCACCACCAACCCCGTCGAACAAAGTTTTGAAAATTAGAATACACGAATTGCCTATTATCTCGCATCTCCATCTCCTCGGCAAAATTTCACGAACAATCACTCCTCGTACCCCCAAAGCATACTTGACAAACTTTATCAAATTTAAATTGAGCCGTGCATTAAAAGCGATTATCCTGAAGACTTAAAAAAAAAAAAAAAAAAAAAAAAAAAAAAGAGGAAGACTAAAATGAATTTGAAAAGATTAACGCAAATTACTTTTTACACGTTGTTTCATAGAAGTTATACGATGGTTTATTTATCCTCTTTCCCGACTTCCCTCCTCTTTTCTCCTTTACTAAAGGGCAACTAGTAGGTATTAATCTTATAGCCTGCCTTTCTTGAGCGTATACGCAGCTTACAGAAGACCGGGGGGGATCCAAAAGGGGTCCATAGGGGCATATCACCCCCCTCCATCCGAAAAAATACATTACGTGATGACAAAAAACACATCGGATACAGGTGGGAACAATACAATTCTAGGAAATCCCTCCTAACGCAAACAGCTCCTATACCAAAAGTGTGTTCTGGGTCCGCCCTGAGGAACTTATTTGAAACTATCATGATTGCTCTCTACCGGAATCGATACGATCTATTTACAGTTACCGATAGGATTTACGAAAACTTCTGAATAAATCCATTATCGACTACATTTCAGTTTCATAATATAGGCTGTCCCAAGAATGATTGGACTTGACAACTGTAGCTTTGAATGAAAACATCAGTTTCCATCCTCAGATAGAGCAACCTGATTGGTTAAGAGCCGTAAGAAGCTGATGTTTTCATGAAAACCATAGAAGTGTCAAATCCAATATTTTCTGGGACAAGCTATAATGTTTCACGAGAGTGCGAAAAATCTTTTGTCTCCAAAACTTTCGAATATATTCGATAAATTGTCATGAATATAGGTCAGAAATTGATATAATAGCTTGTATATTATGTGACATTTCGTTCTTCTGTCCCACGTTAAGTTGAAGTTCTACTTTTTCAAGGCAAAAAATCTATTTCGTCGCAAAAATTACTGTTTACATTCATAGGCGGACCGTGACCAAAAAAAATGGGGGGGGGGCTAAAAAGTGATGACCTCTTCTCTTTTTTTTTTTTTTTTTTTTTGCTTCTCGTCTCTCAAAGGGATGTTTACAATTATGTTGAATGTTGCCACATCGACTTTTACAGATTTTCCAGATTTTTAGCCCCTCCAACCAAAAAAGTGGCGGTCCGCCTATGTTTACATTAACCCAGGCACTTATACAGCCTTTCTACATCATGACGATTTGAAAATATTTGCACCAAAATTACGCAGCAAAAATAAAAATTAAGTAGAGCCGAAGCCTTTTAAAATAGCCTCGCGAAAAGAAAGTTTTAGCTCAACCGGAGCAAAGTTGCTTACCAAAACACTGCAATACTGCATTCTTCGGATAAGGAACAGTCTTTTTCCGATGCTTCTGCTCTGATGAAGTATGGTATGATCAGTGGCGGCTCGTGCAATCTGGCAACCGTGCACTTTTACCATTTAAACGTATGCAAAAAAATCGATACTAGGTGAGGCGCTACGCCTCACCAAGTTATCGATTATTTTACACAGTTTTAAATGGAGGAAATCCATTGTTGCCACATTGCACGAGCCGCTGCTGGGTATGATTCGGCACGATCGCCAGTGGCGTCGCGTGCAGCTTGGCAACACTGTGTTCTATCCATTTAAACCCATGTAGTAGGTCGAATTCAAGGGGTGCACAGTGCACAAGGAAAAGTCGATATATTTAGTGAGTTTAAATGGAGGTGTCGCAATGTTGCCGGATGGCACGCGACGCCACTGACGATCGCAAAACTTTTGCTCCGTGAAGCTATTTTAAAAGGCTGCTTCGGCTCAACTTGAAACTGTTTTTTTTTCCAGACGCATACTATATCCTCTGGTTCTGTATGGAACAGGGCTACCGTTTTGCGTATAATCAATGCTATTTTTCAATTCACCGATGATTCCACCGGATGAGAAAAGATTACACAGTTCAGTTCAATGCATGACTGTAATAAACTAAAATACTCGCAACAATAATCTTTTCTCAACCGGTGGAGCCGTCGATGACTTTAAAAAACTTGCGGATATTTTAATTAATCAACGGAGGTTCCACCAATCAAGGAAAGATTACAGATCAGAGTATTTTCGTGCATTACAGTCATACACTGAACTGAACTGTGTAATCTTTTCTCAGCCGGTGGAATCATCGGTGAATAGAAAAATAGTATTGATTATACGCCAAACGGCAGCCCTGGTCTGGAACCATGAAGATCGATCAAAGTTGATATACAAGGGGTGTCCCAAAAGTACTGCATACTTTTTTCTGGGGGACGAATGAAAGCAGGTATCAATAAACGATTTATGAGGGGCGATTGTCCTAGTAATTACCTACAACTTAAGACCAAATTCAGCTCTGTAAGTTAAATATTCACTGAGTTACAGCGTTTTTAAAATGTCACGTCGAGCTGACCCCTCCAGGATTTTTAGCATGTTTTTCAAGGAGAAAAAAGAGTTAAAAAATCAAAAGTTCTCAAGAGAATTGAGAAGAGAATTCTCAGAAAATAAGAGAACAATTTGACAGCCTAACACAGTGTCAAAGGGCGGCAAAATGCAAACTTCACATTTTTGTCAGTCTTGATAAGATTCTGCAAATTTTTTTTAAACAAATAAAACTACTTGATTTCTTAACTCTCTTTTTTTCCTTGAAAAACATGCTAAAAATCCTGGAGGGGTCAGCTCGACATCATTACATTTGAAAAACGCTGTAACTCAGTGAATATTTAACTTACAGAGCTGAATTTGGTCTTGATTTGTAGGTAATTACTAGGACAATCGCCCCACATAAACCGTTTTCCGATATCTACCTTAGTTCGCCCCCAGGAAAAAGTGTGCAGTACTTTTGGGACACCCCATATTGTATATTCACTATAAAAATCCAGGAACATTTGAATGGGTCTGTTGCACACTTCGGCTACAGCGTTTTAAAGTATCAATTCTTATGTAAAAAGCCGAGAAAATAACAATGGCAGCATCAGAAAACACTAAAATTTAGTAATAAACTCACAAATTGCGAAAAACACTAGACACTATTCACCCCTGTATCTTTCCACCACGTGCACGATATTTCGCGAAATTAGCGCGGCACATTCAAATAATCACGGCCGACTGTCATCACAGCTGACTTCATAAACAAATAATCAGTAAACACTGACGGCGCCTGTTCGAATTCTTACGTTTCAACATCCTCAATTCCTCACAAAAGGTTGTGAAAGTTACGGAGACCGATATTTGTGTCGAAAACTTATCAAAATGAAAAAATAACACAGAGGAGTTCTAAGCATGATGATCGAAGTTGGAATCATCCTTGGAACTCCTGTGTGTTATTGTTTCATTTTGATAAGTTTTCGACACAAATGTCGGTCTCCGTACCTTTCACAACCTTTTGTGAGGAATTGGGGATATTGAAACGTAAGAATTCGAACAGGCGCCGTCAGTGTTTACTGATTATTTGTTTCTGAAGTCAGCTGTGATGACAGTCGGCCGTGATTATTTGAATGTGCCGCGCTAATTTCGCGAAATATCGTGCACGTGGTGGAAAGATACAGGGGTGAATAGTGTCTAGTGTTTTTCGCAATTTGTGAGTTTATTACTGAATTTTAGTGTTTTCTGATGCTGCCATTGTTATTTTCTCGGTTTTTTACATAGGAATTGATACTTTAAAACGCTGTAGCCGAAGTGTGCAACAGACCCATTGCTGGTAAATAATTTACACCTTTTTCACTTTTGCTCAATGTTTTACGTTTGAAAGGCGGCAAAACAGAGGGAAAATAATGAAAGAGTGTAACTGAACTAAAATGTTTGTCAGGAAGAGCTATAGAGCTTTTCCCTTTCTTTCTTTTTTTTTTTATTAATACCTCCGATTACAAAACTTATCCCTGGACGATTTTTTTTTTCCGTACTCCTTTTTCTTTCTTTTGCTAATTTTTAACCTTTGTCTAATCCCGTCGCCATCCGCGCCTCCCTTTTCATTCCTGTTAAATCCTCTTTTTTCAGTCTCTGGCTCGGTCAACGGTCCCTTCCTTCCTTTCGAGTTCCCTTCCCATGACTGAAATGAAGGGATTTAACAGGATTAAACCTTAGAACTGTCCATTGTAGCGCTTGCATCGCGTCCGTAGCGCCCACCCGCCCCCCGCGCCCGGCAGCGACGCGACGCCCGGGTTGGCTCACTCGGAATTATTCACACGTTTTATATCAAAGTACCATGTTTTATATCAAACCCAGAGTTGCCCAATTTCGCATGCAATTAGTCTATTTTATAAAAAAATCTTCAGCAACTTTGTTTTAAGAAGCCCAATAGACACGCACAATCATGCATACTTAACACCAACAAAAACAAACGAACAAAATTCACAGTTCTTTAAAGTTATCTGTAATATGCGAATGACGAAATCTCTCTCTCTCCCTCTCTCTCTCTCTCTCTCTCTCTCTCTCTCTCTCTCTCTCTCTCTCTCTCTCTCTCTCTCTCTCTCTCTCTCTCTCTCTCTCTCTCTCTCTCTCTCTCTCTCTCTCTCTCTCTCTCTCTCTCTCTCTCTCTCTCTCTCTCTCTCTCTCTCTCTTCTCTCTCTCTCTCTCTCTCTCTCTCTCTCTCTCTCTCTCTCTCTCTCTCTCTCTCTCTCTCTCTCTCTCTCTCTCTCTCTCTCTCTCTCTCTCTCTATTCTCTCTATTCTCTCTCTCTCTCTCTCTCTCTCTCTCTCTCTCTCTCTCTCTCTCTCTCTCTCTCTCTCTCTCTCTATTCTCTCTCTATTCTCTCTCTCTCTCTCTCTCTCTCTCTCTCTCTCTCTCTCTCTCTCTCTCTCTCTCTAATTCTCTCTCTCTCTCTATTCTCTCTCTATTCTCTTTCTCTCTCTCTCTCTCTCTCTCTCTCTCTCTCTCTCTCTCTCTCTCTCTCTCTCTCTCTCTCTCTCTCTCTCTCTCTCTCTCTGGGATATTTCCTGTCATGCTGCATCATTCAAGGCCTAAAAAAGAGTGAGTAAACATCTATTAAGAAAGGGTAGTTTTCTCAAAAATGCACCCATCTCTCTTGAGGTATACTTAATTGGTTATTATTTTGAATCTTGAAATTTTGATACATTTTTTCCACCATGCCGAAAAACATCCTGTATAGGTACTTACACCTTTGAAAGTCATGCATTATTGTCTTTCTGAACAGTCAATTGATGAGTTCCTCAGTAAAACCACGTGGAAAAGAGAGGGTTTGCTCGTCTTCAAAAATTCACGTTTCAAAGTGTCATTGTATGCGTCTTTCTGTTGACTTAAACGGGGTTTCTTTGTATCCGACAGAGATACTTGGCTCATACTATCGGGTTATAAATGACAACCCGTTCAACTCATCAGAAGCCCACACTACAACACTTTGATTAAGAGTTTTTGAGGGCAAGCAGACCCTCTGTTTTATACATGGTTTTTCTAATAAAAAAATTAAAAATTAAAAAAAAAGTCTCATCTTTTAAGGGGAGTCGGACGGCCTATCTCAGCCCATGTTAAACCATCAATGTTTAAGGAACATTTTCTCAGGAGCTATTCAACCCGATTTTCCAAAACTTTGGCTTGTCTGATTTGCCTTATTGTCCTGCACACTTTATCACGGGGTTTTTTTAAAAAAAAAAAAAAAATTGTACGTGTTGTGATTTTTTAAAATTTAGTTCCTAAAATTAATTATTTTTGGGCACTGTGAAGCTCATAAAAGTTGAGCCAAACAGAATTTGGAAAAAGCCCGTGTTAAATTGTGCAGGGCGTAAAGACGAATCAAACAAGCCTAAGTTTTTCAAAATCGGTTGAGTAGGTCCTGAGAAAATGTAACTTTTGTGTGAAAAAACACCAACTGGGAGAAAACACAATTTAAAAATTCCGGAAAAAACACTTTAAATACATAATGCACTTAACTCTGTTTTTCTTTTTTTAATGAAATTATTCTTAAAGAGTAGACTACTTATCAAAAATAAGTGAACTAGTCTTAAATTAAAGCTGATGATATATGGAACAAGATTAGCTGAAAAAACAATTTTTCAAAATTTTGACCGAAATCCTTGTCCGACTCCCCCTTAAAGACTGTAAAATTCCTTACCGTCACCAATATGGCCCTGAATTAATGAACGCCAAAGAAAGAATGGGGTAGAAGGGTCTGAAATTGTGTCTTTTTTGTTTGTATAGAAAATGATAGTACTTGATGAGCTGAAAACAATGGTGCCTTTGGTTTTTTCCCAATTGTCCCGGTTTTGGAGATACACACGTGCGAGGTTGTTAAAAAATCGTGCGCATATATAGTGACGTCACTACGCGGAATTCCCATTTAAAACAATGTTTTTGGGCCAAAATCTCATCTCCAGAACAATGGGACTTGATAAGAAACCAGAGCATCTTTGTTCTCAGCTCATCAAGAACTTTCATTTTCTGCATAAAAAATATAGTGCCTCAGACCCTTGCAACTATGCCCCATTGCGCTTAGTTTATTCCCTGGTTTACAAAAATTCGCGCACGAGACAGCTGACTTGGCAATCTTGTAAAAATTATTCGGCGGCTTACATTCTTTGAAAATCTTTTTTTTTTCTTTCTTCTTCTTCTTTTTTTTCGAGTCAGGCTCAACATGACGTCATTTGCGGATTGCGAGCGCATTAAACTTACTTTTATTGAGACTTGCAAGTGCAGGGACAAATTTATTGTCAGCTTCGAATATGATCGGGCGCAACGTGCATTTCTCCCTTTTAAAACCTGAATAATTAAAATAGTGCAAATATTTGTCAGTGTATAATAGCCCGAGCGATTTTATTAATCAGCCGTACCCTTGAGAACCATGCGTATTCAAGATCGCTTGCGAAAGAATAGGAGGAGGATTAAAATTCATTTGTGCTCGAGTACCAATTAAAATTTTACTCATGAAATAAACGAACATTCCGAAGGCGATTATTTCTTCCTTTTATATGCACTTTGGCTCACATATTGTCAGAATACTCTTGTTTTTGCGACTGCAATTCGTCTCCGCGTGTCGCGTGTGAGATCTGTGAGACGTATCGAAGTTGAATCCGTTACAACGAGAGGGAAAACTACAGAGGGCGCGTATATAGCCGGGAGAGGCTGGACCCCCCTCAGCTCCACCCCTTTGTGTTTTTAACGTTAAAAACAATTTAATGAAAAGTCTCTGAGAGTCTGAGCCCTCTTCTGACCGGAGGATTTTCTTCCTGACCCCCCCCCCCCCCCGATCGATTTCTGAATGCTAGTCTGAAAAACTACTTTTAGTGCTCAGTGATGTAGAGCGAGCAATTTGGCAACGATGCATTTTGTCCATTTGACGCCGTGCTGAAGATCGAATTCGTCGGTGTTCATTTAGCATCCGTGTTGGTTCGATATTTCTCATGGGTTCAAATGAGCGGAACGCGACGTTGTCAGATGTAACATAACGCCGCGCCGCTGCTGTGGAGCTTCTGAAATGGTCTACGCAATGTGGACCAGGACCACCGGTAAAATATAGGAGCTCTTACAGTTGTTCTAAAAACAGCCAACTCACGATTTAAGCCAACAAATTTATTTTTTTATCTTTTCAAGATTGTAGAAAAAATTCAACAAATAAATCGAAATACTTGCACGGTTCGACCAAAAGATCAGTTATTATAATTTACTGTATCTCAGGTAAATGTCGCTTAAAATTTGAGGTTTAACCCTATAAGACCTGCTGTACTTAAAATGTTACAGCTGAGCTGCTGTATATACATCCCACTTTACATCTGAATGACACAGTAACTTACAGTGTGACAGTAAAAATGCAGCATGCACATATCATATTGGATGAGAGACCACTCGCTGTTTAGCGTGGATGTCTAAAAATCCGTTGCTAGGCAAAATGCGTCACAGGACTGTAAGGGTTAAAGTATCCTAAGTCTGCAACGAGGGACAGGAAAGTGCAGAATATTGATGATCGTGCGCTTTTACCCAAAAAAGCTGTCCCAAACTGTTGGGCTACCTTGAATTTTGACTCTCATGGTAAATTTCTTCATTTGATGTTTGTTCTCATTTTTGATTCTTGATTTATTATTATTATGTGTTTTGTTGTTCACTGCCAATCTATGGTTGACAGGTGTTAAGGCGTTACCCCTGGGGCGGGGCCAAACAATGGCCCTAAGCCTCAGGGCTTAGCGCGATATATGTCGCACGACGTGCGAGGTGAGTTTACTACTGTATATTTACATTTATTTTTACGCACGTAAAAAAGGGTTTGTGACCCTTCGAAGGCAGAATTTGCGCAACTTCGTTTGCACTGCCCTAGGGAAGGGACCCTTATTATTATTATTATTATTATTATTATTATTATTATCATTATTATTGTGTATTTTTATTTCACCGCTTGTGCGGGTAATGGTGCGGACTGTGTAACCTATAGGCAGTGGCGTCGCGTGCAATTTGGCAACAATGTATTCTATCCATTTAAACTCATGTAAAAGGTCGAATTCAGGGGGTGCACAGCGCACAAGGAAAATTCGATATATTTATAATGAGTTTAAATGGAGCAGTTGCATTGTTGCCAGATGGCACGCGACGCTAGGTTACCTAGGTCACCGAGTTTTCTGTAACCGAAGATACAAAACAGGAGTTTGAGGGATGACAAATTCAAGTGAGTTTTAAAATATAGAAGTATTCGCACGGGTAAGTTATAAAAATGCATAAGGGAGGAGAGTCAAAGCTGCGTTAAAATTAACGCCAATCACATCTCGTGAACCATTTGGCAATGCTCAAAGACATGCACATATCCCTCAAGCCAATTTGCCGCCCTTTATGCCTTGTCCAAACATCACACAATTTTCCACATCTCATGCGACTGTGACCGCCTGACTCCTCATAGTAATTAACTTTTACAATTATTGTTAGTCAGCATTGGCGGATTCAGGAAGCTGTCCTTCTCTCTCTTCTCCCATTAGAACGTGTGTGTTAGAAAAGGAAAGATTGGGGGAAGTTACGTGATTCCACACCCCCCCCCTCTTCTATCCTTGTCTAACGAGAGCGTTCTTTTGGGGAAAAGGAGAGAGAAGGACGATTCCCTGGTCATAGTGTTAGTCAGCCGCTGTCTAGCTCCGTTAAATCTTCCCGCCTGGCTTTTCTGCAAATGTCAGAACGGCTCAGCCTTCATCACCACAGTCAGCATCACTTAAGTGTAGTTTTAATTGGTGGACGCAAGGTGGTGAGACCGAAAATCGACATCACGTATTTACCAGAAAATCGAGGTAAAAACCCAGTTTTTGCGCAACTGCTATACCTGAGGTAAGGCTCAATAATACGTATACATAACCGTTACACCGATGAATAGGGGCTGAATCAAATCACTTTGACTACAAAGTGCGCACTGAACAATGTTGCTAGATTTTCCAATAAATTACCAACTTTTACATTCAGGGGAGTCGGCCAAGGATTTTGATCAAAATGTTCAAAATTCGTTCCATAATATATCCTCAGCTTTAATTTAAGACCAAGTTCACTTATTTCTGATGAGTAGTCTGCTCTGTAAGAGTAATTTCAATCAAAAAATTGAAAAAAGTATGAAGTGTACAAAGCATTTAAAGAGTTTTTCTACGGAATTTTTAAATTGTGTTTATTCACACGAAAGATACATTTTTTCAGGATCTACCGAGTCGATTTCCAAAAACGTTGGATCATTTGAATCCGTAAACTTTCTTCCTTTCGCCAGATTACGGTGGTTTTCCAAAACTATTCATTGTCGTCATTTTACACCAGAAATAACCCCAAAAATATGTAATTTTTTTGTATAAAATTTCCAAGATTAGTCCTGTGA
>VMOF01000379.1:44038955-44308955 GCA_011764245.1 Trialeurodes vaporariorum
GGTTATGCTTTTCCACGTACACCCACTTTTTTGAGCTAGGTAATAAACTAATAACAGATCAGTTTTCATCGAAATTAATTCGAAAGGAGAGGAGAGGGGGAAAAGGGGGAAAGGGAGGGAGACTTGCCGTGACTTTTTTGGGGTGTGAGTATTGATGTGTGTACAGAACCTTCGTCCTATGTAAATTGAGTGATCACGCACAGAGCAAGCAAGGGTCATCCAGAACACACTTGTGGTCGAGGAAATAAGCGAGGAGGGGCATTTCCTAGAATTAGTAGTTTTCAATTGCACTAGGTCTTTGGACCGAAATAATTTATTTTATCGGATTCGCTGAGGAGGAGAGTTGCCTCACTACGGTGTCTCCCCGAAATTCACCACTAACAGCAAGGTGCAAAGATAAGGTGTTACATTGCATAGCCATTCGTCTATTATCCGTAACATTGAGGAATTTCAAAGGACTCCTTCCTGGATGTAGGCTACTTATCTTTGTAAATTTAATCCTCCACTGCATAGTGTATCACTGGTGATACATTATGTAAAAAGCCCTTTATCAGACATTATAATGTATAATTTAACTTATTTCAAATTGTATTACCAGTGTCACATTATAAGAAAACATAAAAACGGGTTTAAACATTTTCCAAAAGACTACCAGCACATCACTCATTATAATGCATTTAATAATGGAAATCATGGGGCGCCATGACTCAAATTTGCCTCCGTATCCAATTCAACCCCAGTTTCATTATCTCTAAGAAGCTTAAGGCATTTGCTTTTTAAACAATCCAATCAAAGTAGGTATTTTTTTTTTTTTTTTTATATAAAAAAAAAAATTGTTTTTGTCTTTTCCCACCATTTCCCATTACCCGTCATAATTGACTATTGTTTTAGATGGGCACCCTGAAGATATTGGACGTTATTGTTTCAATGGGGCTCTTGCAAACTTTTGGTATAGCGGATTGTAGAGTTGATTCTTGCAATAACACCTTCAAAAATGACGACGAGTACACTAAATTACCCACGAAACGAAATTACCTCTTACAGTCGGGCTTAGTGGCGGAAAGACGCAGGTATCATGGGAGATTCCTATCTAAATTGAGGCATGCCTGTGTGTTTCTGTAGATAATGTGACTTAATAGACATGAGTCTCCCACGATACCTGCGTTGAACCACCATTACGAACTTGCCGTTATAGAAGTTACCTCAGTTTATTACTAAATTTTAGACTTTCTTAGTTTGATTATCGCTGGTTTTTACATCAGATTGGACTATTCATTTGCTCACAGCAACAGTTTGCAAGAGGCACATTGCACAGGCACACGTAGGTAGTTAGACGAGAAAAAACGCCTTGAGTCTAGAGCTGGGCAAGTAGATTTTTGATGATGTGTTACAAGATAGGGGTTGCTAATTGAAAATTTTGAACTGTAGGGCCTAAACAGGGGAAACAGAGGACTGGTCTAGAAGACCTATGGCAGTAAAAAAATTTCCCTTAACTTGGAATTTTCTTGAGTTTTCTTGATAACGCAAAAATTGGGTTTATCAAGGTATTAGTAGAGCTATTTGTGATGCACAAGTTTTTAGGATTAACAAAAAAAAAAAAAAAAAAAAAAAAAAAAAAAAATGGGACAACTTTTTAGGAAATCTCGGGTCTAAACGACCCATGTTTGGCAGACTAGGGTTTACTACGTCAATGCCGGGATTTTTAAAGTACAAAAAAGTTTTAATGAGTGCAAGAGAGGCAGATAGATATAGTGTCACTCGCACTCCCACTTACTGATTTTATGGCGAAATGAATATTATAAATTACGCCTTTAATTCTCAACCAATTTGCTCTTTTTTTGGCTAAAAAAATTCATAAAAAAATTACGCAGGTCCTAGCCATCATGGATTTTAAGTTTTTCCTTTGTTTTTAATTAAAAATGCCAGAAGTGATTAGTGTCGCTGTCTATAGGATTGAAATCTGTAAAAATTTCTTCTGGAATCACCTTTATCATACTGGTATCGTGCAGCTGTTGTTGCCTCGAACGAAAATGAAGGCGTTTTTAGATTTGAACGCTATCATGTTCACTCAGTTGATTTGCGGATTAATAGACTCTTTCTTTCGAGCACAGATGCCTCTCTCACATAATCAAGATTTCTTGAGTTTTTTATTAGTCCCGAAAATTGCACAGAACAGCTTTTTAAGTACGTAATAGAGAGCAAATATTGTTCCACCGATGGTGGCGTAAATATCCAGAAGGTAATATTGGAACCAGTAAAGGTCGATACTGGCCACTTGCAGTGCATCAGCCCCGTTGTGCCTGATGACGTATTCTATCCAATAGACGGCGGTGTCCAAAGGCCCCATCGGCCGATCTCGGAAGAGAAGAGACTCCTTGACCGCTCTTTGTTTGTAACTAGAACAAAATAAGAATGAGATGAGAGTGTTCATTGGAATATTATGATTTAAAAGGACATTTTGCAAAATGAGCTCATAGATTGTCTACCTCTATGGAATGGTGAAATCTTTCGGGTAGAAGTTGTTCTGATGCAAAGAAAAATCGATCTCACAAAATTTCGTCCCGAAATAATGATTAGAAAGGGCGGAAAATTGGGGTCCAAAGTTGCAAATTAAAAACGCAAATGTCTCGTAAACGAATGTAGATTTTACACAGTGCGGGTTGCATAGAAAAATGAAAAGAGAAAATAATCTCCTTTAAATAAATTTCTTCTTAATCCGACATTTTGCGTTTATCCTAATTTCAAAAATTTTAAAATTACAAGATAGAAAAAAAAATATTCTTTAGTTTTCGTCGTCTGCTTAAAAATTCGTTATTTTGAACCAACTGCTCTACAAAATGGTTTAAACTGCACTTTGGGGGGGGGGATTCCCTATGCTTGCATGATAATCCTTACCTCGGATCATCCAATATTGTCTTCAGTTTGTCCAAAATCTCTTTCGAACTTTTGATTTCTTTTAAATTCAATTTCAGGCCCAATCCCATCCTCTTGATTTTTTCGTTGTTAATGAACTGATCGCAAACAATTGGTACGCCAAGCATCGGAACTCCGTAATAGATCGATTCTTGGGTGCTCAGATAACCGTTGTGCGTTATGAAAATCTTCGTATTCTCATGGGCTGAAAACAAAGGTAGAATAGTCACCAGAAAATACACATAGGTATATTGGAAAGAGAATAAATGGAAATCGTAGGCATATTCCTATAGATCATTTTAGATATTTGGAAATGTGGCCGGTAGGGAGGCGAATCAGACAATAGAAACAGAAATGTGGGCCTTGGAGGGGGGGGGCTATTTTTTCGGGTCGATATACATTGAAAAGGTTTCGTCAGAATTTCCATATCTTGCTCCGTTTGCACCAAAAAGATAATGAACGGGTGGTCCGAAACACCGTGTCTAGCAAGAATTCCGCAAACAAGAGTCAAAAGGAGCCGAGCCAAGAGAAATCGCCGACTCAGAGGCGTTCTTAGTTCGGACTCGGAAACACGCGGTTACATTGAGGACTGCCCAATGTAAAGTTTTCCTTTTATTGGTAAATGTTTACAAAGATTACATACGAGAATATAAAAAAAGAGGAAACTTTGAGGTTTCACTCATCAAAAACTGGCGTGTTTTCTACCTAAACCCTCAGGATAGCTTAACTGAGTGCACCCAAGGAGACAAATTTCCTGTTGCCGTAATAAAAATTCTGTTTGGTATTTACCTGACCCGGGTTCTGTTTACAGTTCCCGGACGGTAGTAGTATCCGCAAGCTTGAAGCTTAAAATGATTTATTTCAAAGCTTTCGATCGAAAGGACTTGAAGGATCTTAATTACTTACCTAAAATGTCGGTTTGAGGACACCATTTTTGGATCCTCACGTTCGGAGGGATATTCGTCAATGTGTCATCCTCGTACTTCCACAAAACTCGTTGAGGGAGTTGAGCAAAAGCATCCAAAAACATTCGCTTCCTTGCGCTTGACATGTATTTGCTCTTGAAAGTAGATCCAAGACTGAAGTAGATGACACCGTGTTTTGCTCCGGAAATGAAAGCTTCAAGATCCTGAGAAAATAATAAAGACCTTATCATCACTTACACATTAACAATGAGCTATAACTTTAGAGTGGCCAGCGGGATGGTCCACCTTGTGCCACACAGGGTAGAAGGAATCCCGGGAAAAAGCGGAATTTGGACGGCAGATTTCAAGGTTTGAGGTTAACTTTTAAAGGTCGTTTCCGGCGATGCCCGAGTTTCTTTACGGAACGACCGGAAACGACCTACAAAATTTAACCTCAAAATCGATTTTTTCGGCAAGATGGCGGCGCCCTAGGTGACAACAATGAACCAGCGGAACGCTCCTTGATGTGCTACTCTAAAGTTATAGCTCATTTGCACATTAACGGTTACTCGAGGATTCTTTGTGTCAAATTGACTGACCTGTAATAATCTACCCTGGGAGGCCGATCATTTACTTTATCGTTAAACCGTTCGTTAAGAATGTCTTTGAGTCATTCTTTTGGTTGAAAATTGTAAAACTTGATCGTTGCTATATGGTGACCGTCGTTAAAGTGCCCGATATTTAAAGGTTACTCATGAATAGCGTTTTATATAATGAGACTCATGACGATGGTTACCATGGCAACGGGCAAGATTTACAATTTTCGACCAGTAGCATCACTCACAGACAGTCCTAACGATCGGTTAAACGATGAAGTAGTTAAATGATCGGCCCGCAGGACTAATTTAGTAAGACACGACACGCAATCCCTATTAGAATGTTTTCCGGATTTTAGTGCTGATTAGATCTCTATGGATTTTCATAAAATTTCATGAAAATCTCTCGGATTTCCTTAAGAAATGTTTGTGTTTACATGACATTCTGTTCGATTCAATGGATTTGCTCAAAAATTTAGTAGAAACTCAGCTCTCGTGAAGATTATTGTGAAGGCGTTGCAAGGGTCTGAAATTCGGATTTTGTTTTGGTTTGAAAAAAATTAACTTACTCGATAAACAAAGGTGCCTTTGGTTTTTTCTTAAGTGTCCCGGTTTCGGAGATACGCGTGTGTAAAGCTGCAAAAAGTTGAATGTACGTGTGTGTTGTGACGTCACAATTCTCATTTAAAATAATGTATTTAGGGCCAGCAAGGGCCAAATCAAAGACATCCTTGTTTTCGGCTCACCGAGTACTTTCATTTCCTTTCTAAAAAAAACACCGAAATTCAGACCCTTGCAACTAACTACTCTATAGAGCCATTCTGTAGAAAAATACGATGGAATATTTTTTTAAACAACCTAAATGTATATTATAGTTGGACTTTCAAATGATTCGTTATCTTTGGAGTGATCCTTAAAACTAAATTGAAAAATCAGATGAAATAGATGAACTAATCAACTGAGAATATCTTCAAATTAACCACTTATAAAACAGGTCCTCTTGTTTTTTTGATTTTTCATTTGTTCGCTCGTTCGTTCGTTTGTTTGTTTGTTTGTTTGTTTGTTCGTTCGTTTGTTTGTTTGTTCTTTTGTTTTTTGATTTTTGTTTTTTTGTTTTTAAAGTTTAAGTGTCCTCTTCTACCAACTAGAGCCCGACAGACGAACAATTGATAATTCCAAGTGTTTTGTGTGTGTTTCTTATGAGTTGAACAGGTTATTTTTTGTATCAGATAAATAAACTAAGCTCCAATTGGCAGGTGAAAAAGAACAGCCAGTTTAATTAATCAGAAACACACACAATACCGTTTTGAAATCTGTATTTTAGAGGAAGAACATACCTCCAATTTTACACGTGGTTACAATGGCGTGGCGGCTCGTGCAATTTGGCAACAATGTTTTTCCACCATTTGACTCAATGTTATACAATCGAGTGCTGGTGAAGCGATGCTCCACTATCGAATCGATTGTTTTACATAGAATCAAATGGAAGGAAACCATTGTTGCTAAATTGCACTCCTTGCCACTGAGTGGTTGTCGTGGTTATTCTAAAGAGCTCCTCAACAATCTATTGTGTTTACTGGCTCACCTTGGGCAGAGGTTTCGGCGGCTTGATATGTAGCCCTCCAACGGGGATCGAAGCGGGAACCCTCGGTTTCGGGTGAGTGAGGCTGAAATGTTCGTCGGATAAGAACAACGAGATTCTTTCTTCAATTTGACTGACGGTCGGGTAGTAGAAACCAAAGAACTTCTGAGACATTGCATCGAGTCTCGGCAGGTAGGAAAATCGTCGCATCAAATTGTAGTAAGTATAATGGAACCAATTGTAAAACCGCTCATGAAAATTCATCTTGTCGGTGAAATAAGAGAGGTGATGGGGAACGTATGAAGGGTTATCGAAGTCACCTTCTCGATCAAAGTTTGATGTACCAGTACCAAAAATTCAATAATGCAAACAGAAGAGATAAGTTTCAAATTAGAACAGTTGATGCTGTTTGTCAATGCGTATACATTTAAAATTTGACTTTAAAATTTGAATGGTCGCCCATACTTACAGGGAGCTTTTAATCTATCCCAGGGGGGAAAAAAATCTGGTGATTTTACAGCCTAGGGTGTTAAAAAAGTGTGAAGCAGGTTAGTAACTTGGATTAACAGAACTGAGCGGTTCAATTAACACATATTTTTGTCAAAGTAACTCCTCTGACGGTTAATTTTACAGCTTAGATCTTTTGATCCAACATCCTAACCTGCTGCACACTTTTTAACACCCTAGGCTGTAAAATCAACTGATTTTTCTTCTTCTGTGTACATACATAGTATGATGTAGAAGTGCTAATTAGAGTCACGTTGAAAATCAAGTATCCTATATGTATTTAAAGGGGGTACCGTCAGCTGTTTGTTGACGAGTATTCAACTATTCATACGCAACTGTACCTTTTTAGTCTACACAAAAAAAAGGAAGGCGCATTCATAAAAGTAAGGCATAGTTTCCATCACTTTCGGAAGGAGTATCTGAATTGTGAAATATGTTGGAAGTAATTAATTACTCCTACGTGACTGTTCCGTTACCTTGTTATGGGGGGGAGGGGACAAAATAAAAACAAAAAATAGATAGAATACGATTTCATTAATCTCTGGCAGTCTCTGTAGCATAGGATGCAAAGATTTTTAGGACTACATTCTGATGAAGCGAAAGTATGACTTGACTTCAATTTTTAATAAACAGCGTGAAAACATCCCCATACAATTTTGAGTGACCCTTTAACCCTCTAAAGGCCAGGTTATTTCAAAACGACGCCAGTCCTCTTTCGTTTATAAAGGGAAGGTAGTTAACTGTTCGTACTCGGGGGAGTTGAAATTGCCTATACGATAGATTGAAGGCGCTCGAAGCCATCTTATCTTGTACGTGTTTCCATCAATAGTCGCGTTTATCTGAATGAAGACTGAAACAATGTGAAATATACAAGAGGAGAAAAAACGAGTATACTCAGGCATGGCCCTTAAAGGGTTAAAAACTACTTGGAAAAATCACACCTACCTAGTAGGGAAGGATGAACCGAGAAGTAAGCACTGAATCCAACAATATGAATATTATCGAAAACGTGGGCGTACTTTAGGAAACACTCCATAAACCCTGCATCTATAACAATGATGTCAAATTTGTGGTTCTTATATTCCCTTAAGAATCTTTTGTTCCCCTCGGAGAAAAGGAGTAACTCGCAAGCCAGTGCACCGTAATGGAACATGAATCCTGTGTTGGATAAGAGGTCATTAGACTCGGGCATTTCCTCGAGACCGGTGGAGAGAACATCCATGTCGTAGCCTCCCTCTAGATGGATAGTCGTGATGTTCTCATTTTTTCGCGTCTCCTGGTCTGGTGATAATACGACTAGCTTAAAGCAGAAACAAATTAAAATTAAACTGTGGTGGGGAAAAAAAAAGAATAAAAGAATCTGAAAGTGTATATCTAATAATATAACTAACCTAAAACCCTTTTATCTTGACAAGATATATCCAGGGTGCAAGCAAAACATTAGGTACAAACGAACGGGCTATAACCGTAGAGGCTTTCTGTTCTGGGACGTAATTTAGAAGACACTATACGGATTCAGTTATGATGGAAATCTGGTATGGACATTTTACGCAGGCCCGGTTTAAGGGTGTACCATACCCAAAAAAATCAATTTTTCTCAATTTGTCTTATATTTAACTTTCTCATAGAAGATACTCGATTTATTTGTTCCTATTATAAAGATTTGCAGGATGAAGAAACTGGCGAATGGGTCTGTTGCAAACGTTTGCTACAACGATAAAAAGTTATGATTCCAATGTAAAATCGCCTGAAAAGTCCATTACAATAATAAACTCACAAGAGGCGTTTATTGAAATCCAAGATGGCGGCAAAATATCGAGGAATCTGAATGTATGCACCGTGATCATCCAAGGATGGGGCAGTTGCAAGGGTCTGAAATGTTGTGTTTTTCATACAGAAAATGGTAGTACTTGATAAGCTGAGAACATTGGTGCCTTTGGTTTTTTCCTAAGTGTCTTGGTTTCGGAGATACACACGTGTTAAGTTACAAAAATTCGTGTGTGTAGTGACGTCACTACGGGGAATTCCCATTTAAAACAATGTATTTCGGGCCAAAATCTCATCTCCGGAACAATGGGACTTGAGGAGAAACCAAAGGCATCTTTGTTCTCAGCTCATCTAGTACTTCCATTTTCTTCATAAAAAACACAACATTTCGGACCCTTGCAACTGCCCCATTGCCAACGTTTACAACCTCATTGGAGGTAGAGGTTATGTGTTTGTTTACGTTGTGATTGGTTGTGATCTATGTTGTGAGGTTGGCTATCCTTGAATGTTCGTGATGCATGCATACGGATTGCTCGATATTTTACCGCCATCTTGGATTTCATTAAACGCTTCTTGTGAGTTTATTATCTCATTTCGTGGCTTTCTGATGCCACCATTGGACTTTTCAGGCGATTTTACATTAGATTAAATACTCTCAATTGTTGTAGCAAAAGTTTGCAACAGACCCATTACAGAAAGAAGCCTTTTCTCATCTGAATAGTTGTATTGAAATTCTGTGTTCTGTGTAAGAGAGAGCGAGGCAGAAACATTTCTGGATCCACCTCCAGGATGCAGGCCCGTAAGTAGGCATATTGTCCAGGAGAGGCTCGTGTATTTTCAGGGAGGCGGGGTGGGGTGGGGGAAAGTACGTTTTCAGGGAGGCAATTGTGAAGGTTTTCAATATACTACATGGTAAAACAAATTTTTCCAGGGGGAGCTAAGCCCCCATGGCCCATGGCCACCCTGGTTACGGGCCTGCTAGGATGGGACTGTGTGTGTTTGTGTGTTATGGGGATTTTTCTTTCTATACCTTATGCCCTCTTGCAGCGAGGGCTCTGGTGAGAGCATTCGTATAGATCGCGTGACTGTGAGATATGACAGGTGAAAGTACAAGGATGTTGGCAGCATTGACGCCATAATAGCCGACAGCACCTAGGCCCAGAGCCACAAGATGAATGTATGAGAATAAATAAGTCATCTGAAACAATAAACAATGATGATCAAAGAAGTATTACTATACAAGACTTAAGATGGACTTTTGCCAGGCCATTTGCCTCAATTAATGATTTTGGTAAGTTTATGATTGATTGATTGATTGATTATGATTTTGGTAATTTTGGAAGCAGACTTGCTTCAAGTTTTGACTGCACAACTTCCAAGAGACGATTTCACTGGCGAAAAAAGGGTTGATAAAACAAAAAGCAGGTTTGTCCTAAAAAATGACCGTTGTTTTTATACTAATTGAAGATTTCTCAGAGTAACAGACCTATATCGTGTTTCAGACCTTTGTCAATTTTTCTGATCGAAGTCATTCCGTGAAAGAGAAACATAAAACAGCATCGTGTTCAAGGTGAATGTTACAAATAAATTTTATCAGCTATCGGAAAGGTCAGTTACAGTGACCTTCATGTCGCGATTAACTGGACCTCGAATTTCATTGAAGAGATATAATCGTATTCTAAACTCTTGAATATTTTTTCTTCAGTGAATGCAACATGATGTTCTGAGTTCGTTTCTTCTCCCCCGCTCCCTCCCTAAGAATAATAACGGTAAATTGCCTAAAGTTCGTCGAAAGAATTTGAATGATTTTTTTTTTCTTTTTTCAAAAGTTACAATTTGTTCGCATAAATTTACGGCTAAATCAAGGTTTGTTGCACACCAAAAGAAATTGAGCAACAAGGGTTACGATTGAAGTTTTTCCTTCTGATTTAATTTTTAGTTTCAAATTACACATACATGAATAATTGAATAAATAAGAAAATAAAGGAACAAGCAAATAAGTAAATAAACAAATAAGTAAATCGATAAATAGACAAACCAAACCTAACCTCTCTTCAGTGATCTCTTAAACAATATTTATGTATTTCCTACGTCTGAATATGCGTCGATTGTGTAAAATTTTGGGCCCACTGTGACTGGAGATGGTCACGGTAAAATCAATCACTGAGGTATTGTAGGTAGGTATTGAAAATACGAAAAAAGTATTTTAAAGCTGAGGATATGACGTGTTGAATACTTTTTACAGATTTTCTCTTGCGTAAATAGTAAGAAAAAAATACACTTTTTTATGAGATGACCCTCGTATGATGTGAAATATTTGTCACAAAAAAGAACACTTTATATTGTTTTGTATTCTTTGTAGTCTCGCTTGGTCTCGCTTTACATATTTTCTATTTTATTTTAAGTTTCAAGAGACCAGGGCAAATTTTGAAAAAAAAAAAAAAAGAAAGGCCCCTTTTATGGAAACACTAGAAACTAGCAAATTAATTCCAAGAAATGAGTCTTGAGTTTCGGATTTTAAGCGCTCGCCCAGGATTAAATAATAATGGGATGTTTTGGTGTAGTCTGATCGTCTTTTGTTTCATTAAATGTTAACTCCTGATGTGCAACCACCATTTACTCACAGAGACAGTTGACAAAGAGCTCCATTGAGAAAGAAAAGAATTATAACATTTTTACGACCTACCCTAATCGTGTATCCTTATTATTTTTTCCCCGCCGATATCCATCCAGAATCTAGATATAACTTAAAACTTCCCGCACAAACACAGGAATGCACGTAAATGAAGAAACACTTTTATATCGCCAAATATCAATCACATCAACAACAACAAACTATTCTACCGCGACTGAAGATAATCGCGGTGCCACTTTCCGCATTTCGCTGCTGAAGAAAAGTGGTCTGAAGCCCGTGCCACACCGGAGAAGGCGGGGAGTACGTTTCCTGCGGCATCGGAAAAAAAAAAAAAAAAAAAAAAAAAAAAAAAAAAAAAAAAAAAAGGTGTTTGAATGGGTCTATCACAGACTTTAGTACAACGGCATAGTGGCGTCAACCGGGGGCGAGTAGGGGGGGGGGGGGGTTCCAGCGGGTCTGGACAGTGGACACCCCCTCCCCCCTTGACACCAACATTTGCCCTAAATAAAGGGTAATTTTTTGCGTTTTCAGAGAAGTGTCACCTAATCATTATCTTAAGACCCTCTCTTGACAATTTTCGGACCCCGGAACACCCTCCTCCCTCCTCCTCGAATAATGCTTGACTGCGCCTCTGTACAACGGTAAAGAGAGCATTTCATGAAATGAAAATCATTTGAAGTGAAAGTTAGGAGCATTGAAACGTTCCAAAACTGACTCATGTAAACTCAATAAATAATTTTAAACAAAATCCCAAGATGGCTGTTGTATAGCTAGTCATCCCTTGATGCGCTACGCTCGCTAAACGGTATGAATAATAATCACAACAAACATATGTAGATAACATGTAGCATAATTTGATGACTTGCCATTGAACAAGCAGTAGTTAAATTTTCCTACTTCACGGTGTTCGTTTTGCCTACATATTTGATTGAAGGCACTTACGAAAAAATTATGTTGCTTCCGACCTCCTTTGTGGAGCCTCTTTGAGGACTAGGCAGTGGGCAAGCCCTTCTGTCACGCCACTGAAACAACGAGCTATACATTTATCTAGAGTGGCAGTCTGCTGTAACCTGCGTAACCACCATGGGGGATTTTTAGGTTAGGTTTAAGCGAGTAACTCTTCCATTTATTCCCATTTATTTATTTAATGCAACGAACAGAGGCTGGAACAAGTTTCGATCCTCTGACCACCTGCACAAAAAAATGGGAATAAATGGAAGGATTACACGTTTAAACCTAACCTAAAAATCCTCCATTGTGTCCGTTAGAACATATCACTAGAACTACATCGCACTATGGTCTAACATCGTAAAAAAGAGGCAAAAAATCAGAGAGTAAATTTATTATAAGTTTATCATTTACAAACTTTCAAGACCACTTTAAATCTTGGAGAACACTCTAAAGATGTACTTTAAACCTAAAAATATTACTGGAAAGGTTTAGATTAGGCATAAAAGGTCTAAAACCATGATTTTCTGATGATTTTTTTTCACTGATTTTTGGCATCTTTTTTTCTATTTCAGACCTTTGAGTGTCGGTCGCATCGAATGCGTATCTTGCGTTTCCTCCGCTGTCAGTAATAGGCTGATCTAGGAATATGTCCATCTCTTTCTCCTCTCATTTGAGCGTATGCAATAGTAAATGACGCAGATAGGGGCTAAAGTCACGTGATGGCCCCCTATTCTTTCCTTTTCTAATGCATGGTCTCTAATAGAAGGAGAGAGAGAGAGAGAAAGAGAGAGAGAGAGAGAGAGAGAGAGAGAGAGAGAGAGAGAGAGAGAGAGAGAGAGAGAGAGAGAGAGAAAGACAAATGCCTGTATCCGCCCATGACGTCAGTAACTGGTGTGGCAGGCCGAATTTAATAATAAAAACACGACAGCGTGGATCTTATCTTCTGTTGTTTACGCAGTAAGCGTCTACACTGGTGTGGCACGGGCTTTAAACGGTGTCGAAAAACTGCTATGAGATCACAAGATTAAATAAAAGTGACAATAGAGCGTGCTTCAAACTCAAAAACATGAGTGTGTGGCGCTCAGGTCGTTAAAACTCAATTTTAAGTGACATGAAGATAAACATAAGATGAGGAAATTTTTTAAATATAAGTGTGAGAGAGATCAAAGCGCTTTTTAAACTAAGTCCTCGCCTTTTAACGCTTCAATCAACAAACGAACGCAAAAAAGGCTTGATGAAAGATGCTCTTGTTTAGAAATTAGAATATGACTCAATCGTTCATAGTGTGCACTGAAGTGCACTTAACATGGAATTTTATGGGGAAAAGAGACAAATTCATACGCTCATGAATTTAGATCAAAATAAATCGCTCTATCTAAGTACCTGCATCCAGAATTGAAAAATTCGTCCAATTTGGCAAAAATGTTCACGGTAAAAAAAAAGATAATAATATTAAAGGACTGAAAAGAAAACTGTTTTAGAATCATTGCAATGCTCAATTATTCTCACGATTGAGAAAAAATTCCTTTCGGAACTACCAAATTATCATTGATCCAATCGAATTTTCTGATATAATACACAAGGGTGGCTCGTCGAGTCATTGATAATTCTGGTTCGTTAGCGAGAAATTTTTCTCTGCGCTTTTCCTCATGTTGGATTGAATTTACGTAAGTACAATAATTAATAGTTGATGAAGCACCATCCTTCACTGTCGAATCGAATATTTGACCTAATTTCATACGGAGGATTAATATTTTTGCCAAATTTCTCCAGCCACCTCGCCGCTTTGGCATGAGCGCCCACCGAAAAATTGCCAGAGGGGTCAACATTTTTGAACCTCAATAGAAGGTCTAAGGAACACCATTCAGTGATAGGTAGGTCTAGACGACCCCCCCCCCCCCCGCAAAAAAGGAGACAAATTAATTTTCCTGCCAAACGGCACAATTTTAAGCTATTGCGTCGATGCATTTCAAATAGAAATACTTTTGACGTGTTTGATGTCATGATTAAAGTAACAGCGCTGATGATAATGATGGGAAAAAATGCTAACTAAAGCTGTTTCTTGCAAAAAATGAATTAAAATTGAAAAGTAAACTATCAGAATAAAGTTCGTCAACTTTTACACCTTTAATTAATATTTTATCTTCTTTTATTCCTTTCATTTTTTATCGTGATTTTTGTTTATTATTTTTTTTTTATTTTTTTTTTTTATTTTTATTTTTATTTTATTTTTTTGTTCTGAACTACATAAGGGGGGGGGGGGGGTTGAGTGCTTCCTCCTTCCAGCAAAGGGATACAATACATGAGTATGCGCGAGTTGTCTCGAGTAGAGTGATGCGCCAGTTTGCAGGTACATACTTACTTGCCTTCGAGGCTCAAGCTGTTGTAGAGTGCTGCGTTACAGGCAAGTCGAATCATCAATTTGCAGGCGCTTCTTACAACGCAACGGTAAGACAAGATCTCAGTTCCCAGTGCCCCCAGATAGTGAAGAGGCGCCTTCATTTCATAGCGACGCAAGTTGACAGCCACTCGTAAAGGAGCCGAGGCGCTATCAAGAGGAAGTGACCGTGGAAATTAGAAATCAGTTGCTTTCTTCTGGACAGGTCTTATAGTTGGACCAAAACGCTGATTATTTCTGTCTTGTTTCTTTTTGGTGTTTTATTTTGTTTTTTGTTTTTGTTTTTCTGTTGTTTTTAAAGAGACGCGCAAGCGCTCGCTGCTTTATGGTGCCGCATTTTTAATATTAAAAAAAAATAGTTATTGATTCGATTTACTGCTTGGAGAGTTTAATCTACTTATTGCGATTTTGCCAAAAAAAAAGGACTTGAACAGTTACAGACCTAACCCATAATTCAAGGAAGATGCACTTGTATTATGATAATATATTTTTGATAACTTTACAATTTTATTTGTTTTTCAAAAGAATATATAGTATGGAACACGCTCTTCTCTCAAGATTTAAATAGTTGAACTATGTGCAGGGTGTCCCGACTCCCGACCACCTGGGTCTGACATTTTTCTCGCGAAAAGCTGGTTAAAAAGTTTTGAAACAAAAAACTCTGACAGGAAATTGACCCTTAAATTTTTGCTACAGTAGATTCTCGATTATCCGCGATAATTGGGACCGGAAGTATACCGCGGATAATCGAAAATCGCGGATAATTCAAATCTACGCAACACGGCTGAAAAAAGTAATCCGAAAAACTGTATTTTAAAGGAATCAGTAAAGACACTTGCCATGCTTTAGAAAAGAATACATGCAATTATTAATTAAGAATCAATAAACGTTCCTGACATTTTCAAAAGCCCCTGACAGTCCTAATTAGGGGGTGTTTCGGGAGAGGAGGGAGAGGGTCACAAACATTTATCAAGTTTTCTCGAAAAAAATCCCTCATAAAGGTATGAAAAAAAGTTCATATCCTTTGCGTATAGAGGCAACAATTTGGACATAGATTGTTTTCGCACGAGACTGTTCAATTGTGCAAACACCGTATCCGGGCTTTTAAGGTCCGTCGAGCGCATATTTTTAAACAGCAAATTCTTCGAACAAACATTAATAATTATCTGCTAAGTAGACGTGCCTACTTTCCTAAGTTTTGTTTCCACCGCTCCATAAAGTTTGAGCTGATATAATTATACCAACGGTTAATTTGGAAACAAGCCGTTGGTACCTTGCCAAAAAAAAAAAAAAAAAAAAATTAAGAAAAAAAGAGAAAAAATATAAAATAAAAAATAAAAACTGAGGAAGAAAAAGAAGAAAAATCTTCTCAACGAAACAGCAATATTTTAATTGATGTAATTACTTAATGTAAATTGAAGAAAGGTGGAATAGTTCGTTCGTTGAGTACATGTAAGTACATTCATTGAGTTTGGGAGGACGGGGCCCAACAAGAGCATTATAGTTTCATACAACTGAGGCGAAAGAAATATCACTTGTTATATTACGTGTTCAATTCCAACACAGGTAACTTCCTCGAGATTTCCGTGAAATCTATTTAGTAATGCTAAAGACACCACACTGAAAAATATAATTCCTAAATGTTAGTAATATTACCAGAAACATGACGATATGAGAGTCTATTACCCTGTTAAAAATGTTTACTCCGATTCCGGTTATATACAAAAGCCATGATTTCTCCCGATGTATAGTTTTTGGAGGAAGATATTTTCGGAGTGAAGAATGGTGCATAAGAAGAGAAGACAGTCATATAATAGGCACTTTTCAGCAGTGGCGTGGCGTGAAATTTGGCAACAATGCAATCTGTCCATTAAAACCCATGAAAAATATTGAACTATTGGGTGTTCGGTGAACACATTCGCATTTGACATCTCACATGCGTTTAAATGGACAAAATACCACGTTGTCAAATTGCACGCTACGCCCCTGCTTTTCAGAATAATAAAATGATGAAACTCCACCTAGGAGGCGTACACACTTTCCTCGATAGTATTTCCCGGTACACCCTAAATAATCACTACTATTAATGAGAGTTACACTGAGAGAATTTTCTCTTTAATCCAAGGTGTATTTTGTTTGTGTTAAAGAATTTGCACAGTGAAATATTGACTAAGAGGGAATTCCTTTAACCCAAGGAAAATGTCTGCTGCTACAAATAAAAGATTCCTTGTTGTGACAGTGATTCTCCTTCATGGAATCAAAACTTTAAACTTCGCGCAAGGAAAACTGTCACGAGTAAACGTGTTCCCTTGTTTTCAAACAAGTGATTTTTCTCAATGTAGATGTAGGTACGTTCATCTTTAAGTTCATTCCGATTTTTACCCTGGATTTTTAGTTAATTTTTTACTCAGCACTTCTATCGAAAAATTGTGGTGTTACTATCAGAATATGGTCACAGCACCAGAATTTCTTCAACATTTTCAAGAACTATGGTACGAACACTAGAATTCTGGTAAAAGTACCACCCAGTATGGCCAGGGAGGAGGGGCCGGGAGTCTCGGGGGTCAGTACTTTTCCCCTACTCTTGACACCAACAGTTTTACTAAAAAAAAAAATGTAATTTTTTGTGTTTTCAGAGACAGTTTATCAAATGTTGACCTTCGGACCGTCTCCCGCCCCTCCCGAAAAATTTTAAGCTACGCCACTATATAATACGACCCTGTACTGAGGTTCATATTATGTCGATGTGACGCTGTGCTTGAGGGTCCCCCCCCCCCTCTGGTGTATAGTAATCGAATAAATTGAAAAATATCCTCAAAAAATCTCGCGTGAACACTCAATGATTCGTAACGGAACAAACAGCAGCTGCGTGTTAACCCTTTCAAATCTGAATATATTTTTTTTCGGGGACGTAATTTTGGCCATCGTAGCTGATCTGGTCACAATTTTCTCACATAAATCGATGTGCATATCACTTTTTTCATTTTCTTCATAAGACTCTATGTTACTCAGAGTACATTGAAATGTAGTCCAGATGAGAGGGTTAAATGGAAGAAATTCAACGTTGTCAGATTACACGCCACGTCACACACTGCTTCAGAAGGAACCTATTCGGACGGGGTGAGGGATGTGGGCGGAGGGCGGATGGTGGAGGGGGAAGAGGAAGAGGAAGAGAGGTCATCTGAGTCATTAACGATACGAGCTTGTTTACATTTGCGAGGCTTCTGGGTGAACCTCCTCATACAGAACTCCTCGTGCCAGCCCGAGGGAGGGGAGGGGGGGGGGCAAAAAAGAGTCCGCGACCATTAGCGTGGTCCCCGTTGCGGAACGAGCATTGCCACCAAAGCAAAGCCGCAACTTAGCACTGGCCTAGGCAAGCTCCTCTAGTACATACAAACTGCTCATCTGCCCGCGGGCTCCTGTAAAATCAGAGCTTATTACCTAGAATCCTTGAATGCGTGTCCTTCACTTTTAGTCAACGGCGGATCCAGCAATGTGGCAACTGTGTATTATTCCCATTTGAATGCATGAGAAACAATCGATTATAGTAAGAGGGCCATCGCCTCGTCAAGAATCGATTGTTTCTCATACGTTTAAATGGGGATGAGCTGAGTACCCATGGTTGCCAAATCGCTGGATCCGCCTATGTCTTCAGTCTTTTCCATGTGCCAGTGAGTATGGCGGGATTTTTACGAACTGCGGACATTTGCTAACGGACTCTCCTCATGGATACGACATTTGCTAACAGATTCTCCTTATGGATAAGGCATTTGCTCACAGACTCTTCTTATGAATGATTAGGATAAAGTTCGAAAAATCATCCACACGGAAAAAAAAGATTAGTGAAAATAACCATACGGATACCTGATTTTGGCACCTGCTAGATGTTATGGTAATGTTAACCAGAAGTATACTATGTTTTAACTAGGTACTAGGTGATGTTACCTGATTGCATGTCGAATTTACTCAAAGTATCGGTAAATGTACCATACTTCTGGTCAAGTTTACCATAACATCTAGCAGGTGCCAAAATCAGGTATCCGTATGGTTATTTTCACCGTAGTTTTTTTCCGTGCAGTATCCTCGGAAAAAAAGACTGATAGAATTTACCTTCTGGCATAGCAAATTTTGGAGTCTACCATCAAGTATGGTAAATTTGACCATCAAACGGTAAATGCAACGTACCTTTGTGGTTAATTAAGATAACCTGTAGGTACATTTCATCACGAGGTACGTTGAATTTACCATATGATGGTACAATTTACCATACTTGAAGCAGACTCCAAAATCAGCTATGCAGATGGTAAATTCTACCAGTCTTTTTTTTCCGCGATTACATAATAATGAGGTGACAGAAGGTATATGAGCCCTAAAACCTGAATTTTTAATCAGTTTTCCTCCGGCTTCTATCTATACGGTTTTTCCACAACTTTCTTCGTTTTTACTGAATCGTCAATTTGAGGTTATGCATAGATAATTTCTGGTTTCTGATGTGAAATTGAGTCTGAATGTAAAGCTGAAGCATACTTTTGAATTCAGTGTGCTCTAGTTCACGTTGTAAAGCAAAATTTCAATATTATGGGGCAGTTGCAAGGGTCTGAAATCGTGTGTTTTTTGTGTTTTTTGTAAAGAAAATTAAATTACTTGATGAGCTAAGAACAATGGTGCCTATGATTTTTTTCCTAAGAGTCCCGGTTTTGGAGATACACAAGTGTTCTCAGCTCATCAAGTACTTTCATTTTCTTCATAAAAAACACAACATTTCAGACCCTTGCAACTGCCCCATTCTTCTAAAAATTAAGATTTATTGAAAAGTTATGAGTGGTGGTTTATGATGACATTTTGTTAGCAAATGTCTGCAGAACCGTTTTCTTCAGTGGTGGCTCGTGTACTGCGATGTATACATATTGCATATATGTCCCCTCCATTTAAAACTATGGAAAAGACTCGATCCTCTGGAAATTCAATGGGTATGTTGCTAAAATTTTGCTGTAGCGTTACAGATGATAGATTCGCATGGTAAAATTAGGTGATGATCAAATTGAAAGCATCGAAGAATCTCGAAATCCACTCACAAACTAAACACGTTTTTACAAAAATCAAAGATGATCATCGACTGAGCGGGTCACAATGATCAATCAAGATCCGATCTCCCGAATTTCCCAAAAGTCACAAACCAAACCTCAGGCAACACAACACCGTATATCAACACCGTCGAAGTGAATACGTGCGACGCGACGCGACGCTATTTTTGGGGAAAAATATCCCGTTTCCTCACCAAAGACTGCATTTTTCTGCCGCGCTCGGCATTCAGCGGCGATTAGGCGCTTGTGTGATCTTTGCCGCGAACTCAACTCCAGTTGTTTATCAGAGCTAAACTAATTAATCCCGCATCTTCGAAGGAGAAAAAAAAAGAGCAAAGGAAAACTTAAACTGCTCGGCGCGGAATATTTTATCCGAGAGATGGAAAAGGAAACAAAGCCTCAACGTGCGGTTAAAAAGTCTTTAATTGCACCGATGTGTGTGAAGAGGGCCGCTACGGTCAACGGCGAGACAGCTTAAACGACGTGTGTATGTGTGAATGAGAGAGAGAGAGAGAGAGAGAGAGAGAGAGAGAGAGAGAGAGAGAGAGAGAGAGAGAGAGAGAGAGAGAGAGAGAGAGAGAGAGAGAGAGAGAGAGAGAGAGAGAGAGAGAGAGAGAGAGAGAGAGAGAGAGAGAGAGAGAGAGAGAGAGAGAGAGAGAGAGAGAGAGAGAGAGAGAGAGAGAGAGAGAGAGAGAGAGAGAGAGAGAGAGAGAGAGAGAGAGAGAGAGAGAGAGAGAGAGAGAGAGAGAGAGAGAGAGAGAGAGAGAGAGAGAGAGAGTGTGTGTGTGTGTAAGTTCGATTCAGTGCGATACGATAAGGATTCAAACTCAAAAAATCGTAAACTGTAACTGACGTTTAGCGCGCGTGTTTAAAATGCTAATTGCAACTTTGGATCACCGGGGGAGGGGGGGGGAGAGTGGAGATGCTCGGAGGTGGCTGCGAAGCAACCGTGGAATTACCGGTGAAATCAGACCGAGAGATTTTTTTGGTAAAACCCGGTGGCTATGCCTGTAAAGTGAATCTTCGGCGGACAGCATAAAGGTATATACCTATGTATCGATTGTTTGTAAACTACAGATCAGGGGCCTATTTTTTTTTTTTTTTTTTTTTTTTTTTTTTTTTTGCATGGAGGTCCTCGACGCCATTTTTAAGTTGAATATCCTTGATGTTCATTGGTGGGGATACAAAAATAGCGCCGATTTTGCGTCAACCTGAGGACCGCGTCCTTGCCAAACAAAATGAGGCCCCTCCTCGTTTGATGTGTAGGTCGGCAAAATCGGCACCGGTAATTAAAACCTTCAAAATAGAAAAATTCACAACATATTTTGGATTGTAAAAAGTCCAATCCAGATTGGAGTTTAGTAAAAAAAAAAAATGTGTACCTGTAAAGACATGTATAATTGACAATTCAGGGTGTGCACTTATAGCAAAACAAATGGAAAATTTATAATCTGCGTTGTCATGTTTACAAAAACTGTTTTGTAAAATCAGCAATTCCACCATTTGGTTTAACTAATCTTTTTACTTTTTTTTCGGAGTAGAGGTGGAGGTATTTATTTTACGTGTTTGTTTACTATAATGGTAGTGCTTTCAACGAGCTTCTTCTGCATAATTCTTTCGTTTTATTTTCCTGGATGGGACTCCTGCAAACTTTTGCTACAGGGGATTGAAGAGTTGATTCTTGCATAAAAACCTGTAAAAATGACGATGAGTCGATGAGTACACAAAATTCACTCTCAGAATCGGGCTTAATGGCGGAGAGACGCAGGTATCATGGGAGATTCCTATCTAAATTGAGACATATCTCTATGTTTCCGTAGAGAAAGTGACATAATAGACAGGAATCTCCCATGATACCTGCGCCGAACCGCCAATACCATCTTGCCGTTATTGCAGTTATGTGAGTTTATCACTGAATTTTAGACTTTCTTAGTGTGATTTTCGGGATTTCCTCTGGTCTTAACATCAGATGGGACTATTTATTTGCTCACAGCAAAAGTTTGCAAGAGTCCCATTTTAATTGACGATTCACTCAGTTCTTTGATAAAATGAAAAGATTGACTTGTAACCTGTGACAGAAACACCACTCCGCAAAAACCGAGTGTCGATTTAATCCCCTCCGATCTCCGAGGAAGTGAAATGTCTTCCCCGGAAGAGATTGCGGGCATCAGAAATAGCTTTGTATTATTGGTGGGAATCTAATCCGCGAATCTATTCTAATAATTTACTTGTATTTCAACGACCTCTATAGTGTAGACCCATATAAAATCAGGATCGGATGCAGATGGCGCTAGAATTGCGATAAAAACTTGAATACCATATATTTTCCGCGGCAATCATACATTCATAAATTCACACCCTCGAGCCCTGACCGTCGACCGCCCACGCATTTTCAAACGTGAAAAGTATACACAGCGCGGCAAATAATATCGCCGCTTCGCAATTTTTGATCTGAATAAAGTAAGTACAAAATTGATAATAATCATGGGAGCGAGTGAGGTCGTTTACTCGTTTCACTCTGGCTTTGCGCTTTCTCTCAACGAGTCCGTCAGTTCAAAGCTCCCTCTCCTTTCCCCCACCACCGGAGAAAAAGTGCGCACGAGCAACAAACCGTAGCGCCAAGCTTCGCCGAGTCCTCGCTAGATAGCGCTACCGCTCCGTTGTTTACGTACCGACCGGCGGCAGCTGTCTGCTTTCGGAAATCAGTCGCGATTTTTCGTTCGTTGTGGAAAGTTCGAACTCACGGTCGGCGAAAGTTCTCACTGTGCTTTTTATCATCGACATAAATTAACTGAAACTTTTCTTTATTTAATTCATTACTTTGAATTAAAGTGTTCGCTTTCTTTGACGTGATCGATATATCACCCATCTTGTCAGCATTTTGTGAGTTCGGTTATCTGTTATCAGTGTCCGCAGTCTATTTTTGTTTTGGTTCTTTATTTAGATTTTATTCGGCTCTTCTGAATCACTTCCGAGCTATCTTCCGGTGAGTTTTTGCTACCAAAATTATTTATTTTTAATCAATCCAATCGCCATCGGTCAATTTTGAGGTTAGGTTTTTCACCAGGTACGTTACCTACCATGAATTTCATAAGAGTAGAATGGCTAAGAAAATTTTGGGTAGGTATTTAGTTTGAATGAAAATCAATGCTACACTTACTTACTTTAAATGCATGTGTATTTACTTATGTGGTAAGTGAATCTCATATTGTTAACAGATTTTTGATTGGGGGAAAGCAAGAACCACCTTGCTTAAATCCGTTGTTGCTATAAAGGCATCCGTTTTCTAGCTGGCTTTGAAGCCTTTTACAGCTTTGCAGCACTTAATGAATTGATGAACCATAAAGGAGTGGTGTGGAAGTCAAGAGCTCCACATTTAGGCCCTGTGTAATCTCAAAATCAAGATTTCCAAGTTTTAAAGGCTGAAAACTTTATGATCGTATACCTTTGTCGAAAATCCCAAGCTCTTTAGTTGAAAGTGTGGTTTTGCTTGCAGTCCGCAGACATACTTTCATCGGTAATGTCAGACTTGTTTGCACTCTTGAATTTGCTACCATGAAAATAAGTATCTCCTCTTGACAGAACGTTTTTTGTTCTTCGTCTGAAACGGAGTTGGGTTAATATATTTTCCTTTCCAAAGAAACAATCAAAAGGTGTACGTAAGAAAAATGAGAGAGTTTTAGAACTTATCTGCGTTCCTGAGTCTTACACCATGAGAATGAGAAGGTGTTATAGGTATAATAGAAGTGTCTTTCAGATTGGTATGATTTTATTCTGTTGCTCCGTAAATTTATTCAGCTCAGAATGATTTTGCACGGGTCTATTTGTAATTCAAATTACTGTCTGCGGTTATACTGTAGAAAGGAGAGGTTGAAAGGAAAAATTAATTCAGTGATGATAGCGATGGAACTCCTGTGCTTTGCTCTCGTTAGGCAACTGACCAACACCTTTGCTCATCAGTCAACGTATGGTCCAGTTGGACGTTGTTTTGTTGAGACCCCCCAAAAAAAAGTTGCCACCCGATAGATAGATAGTGCATGAACTCTATTATTAACTGTCTCTGCTTTCAACCATCGTTTAGGATCTGCTCAATTAGTAAAGCACATTTTTTACGATATGAAATCGAACTACTTACTGTTAAATTAATAAGGCTCCAATGTCCTTGCAATCAGACAGCTCTAGGGTCAATCTGGTGAAACTCTCATTGTACTGTCCGTTTTATTCCTCAAAGTAATTTTATTCAGGGTATCATATTTACCATGGGAAGATTGTGTATCTTAAAATTGGTTGTTTGCTCCTTTTGTAGTAGAAATTTGTCTAGTTGATATTTATTTTATTTATTTAGTAAAACGCAACAATAAACAGAAATGATACAAAACCAACAGGCAGTCAAAAGCTATAGCTTGTGTGACAGACTGCTGTATAAAAAAAAAGAAATAAAGAAGTAGTGAAAAATACTAAAGAATAATATGTTAATAAAATTAAATTAAGAATTAACAATTTATTTAAAATTGTATCACTAAGATTATCTCATCTAAACAGAATGGAATGAATTAAAATCGGAAGTGGTCAAGCTGAAAGTGGAAGACATACGGAGGGACCAATGTAGAGCTGAGCTCGTTTCAGAAGTGTAGGCGGACCAAAACCATAATCTTTGGCGAATTTTCAACTTTTATTCCTTCAAATCAATACCGAATTTGTCCCTGGCTTTTTTCTTTTGTGTTTAAAGTTTTCCTCATTGAAAAGTGAACACTCAATTTCATTTTCATGAATTTTCATCGAGTAATATCAGAAATAATGTTGACAAATTCCAAAGATTATTGGTCTAGGTCCGCCTACACTTCTGAAACGAGCTCTAGCTTGAAATGTGATGTTATTGTCTCGGGGGTGCCGAAGCATTCAAATGAGGAGCTACACCAGCTTGTTCACCGAATAGCCAAACTAGCGGAAGTGGAAGTGGATATAGTTTTTGATGAATGATGATTCGGTAGTGTGCTGACTATTTGAGTATCTTGCCTTTCGTACGGATCTTGTTTGTCTTTGAACGCTCAGCGAGATGTGTAATTTGAAGGATTTTTTCTATTTGTAAATTTGTGAACATGTAGCTGGCAGAAACACTGATCGTAAAGCAATTGAAAATATCAATGTGCTCAGACACAGATATTTTGAATGGAATCCATGTCAGTGACTGTAAGACAAGACAGAAAATGTTTAGTAACTGGGATGTTTGCTTGAAGAGCATCAACTTTTCAAAACTTGGCAGTACTGGAAAAAATGGTTTTTAATTAAAAAAAAAAAAAAAAAAAAAAAAGCAGCGCCTTAGAAAAATAATGATAATAATAATATTAAAAAAAAAAAACTGCCTACTGCACAACTAGAGACGATTGAGTGTCTTAAAGTAAAAATTTTGTAATTCTAGAGAATTATTGATCTTGAAAAAAGTTTACTCGAAGCTGTTGATTGTATTCTCTTTGATTAAAAACTTTTGCTGATAGGAATACCAGCCAATGTTATATTATTATGTAGCTTCAAAATTATTACCACTTCGAGTATGGTTTAAAACCTCATTTTGAATTTGAATTTGAATTTATTTAATAAATTGAAACAGTATAATAATAAAAATGAAAATAATTCAGATTCACCACCTGAAAAAGTAAAACTTGAGCAGAGGGGCTCCAAAAACAAAATGAACTTAAAATAACAAAACAAAGTAATAACTAGATTGATTGACTATTGGTGATTTAAAATCACGTTGCTCTGAAAAAGTGGCAAAAATACCAGAAGCACAACGATATGTGAACCAAGGTAAGGGATGGTACTTTTACCAGAATGTCTTAATGTTTGCACCATAGCTCTTGACAATTTTGAGGAAATTCTGGCACTGTTTCCCTGATAGTAACACCAGAATTCTCTGGTAAAAGTACTAGGCTCTCCGCAGCTCACATTTAGTTGTGCTTCTGGTGATATCATGCTAGAATTTAAGAATTATTTTCTTCAGTGATGCAATCATGGGCTCCGACAAAAAAAGGTCCTTTTGGGAGACAACATTTCAAATTCAAAGTCTAGAAGGGGGGGCCCTCAATTTTCATAAATTTGTGTAAGTTTTCAGCTCATTTTTAGGAAAATTGGCATGAAAATCTATAAGTTCCTAAGTCTAGGGGAGGTGGAGGGTTGGGATATGATTGCAACTTAATTAATTTTGCAACATAAGGTGAAGTTACATCTCTTTCATTTGGAACTTTGCTGTTTTTTTAATTATGCGCCAGATTAAAAAGAGAGAACAAATAAAAAAACAATTTCTCAGAAATTGACTCTTTATGTTTGATAATTTGTCTCTCTGCGCTCGATTGGAACTTTTTCTGCCAGTTCAAGTTTTGCTGTTTAATGAACTATGGAAATGAAAAAAGACAAATACAGTAACGCCAAATCTCCCTCCGGAATAAAAACGAAGGGAAGGAAATTCAATAAATTTTAAATTCGTTGGTAGGCGGATTTTCATCTAAAAAGAGGATGAGGAATAAATATTGGATACTCGTAACTTTCACCCTCTTCATTCAGCCCTCGGTTAGACTCAAATTTAACGCTTATTTATTAATTATTTTTACGAGAGTCATGGGACTTTATTTCTTGTCTCCTGCTGGACCTCCTACTACCGTTTTATGTGTCGGCGCACATAGGATGGAAAAATAGAGTTTACCGGACAAAAAATAGTTTTGGTTTCTTGTTTTAGTCTTTTGAAGCAAGAACCCTGCAGTACGTCTTATTTCAAGCTGCATAAGTTTTATCTGTCCCAGTTTTTCAGACATTACATCTCGACTTTTATTGTTTAAAATCTCGATTTTTGTCGCTGAGCTGGTCCAGACTTTTTGTTTGTTTGTTTTGGTCTTCCTGGACCACCTCCTGCGTTTGCGCACATCGGATCGAAAAACAGATTTTACAGGACAAATAAAAAGTTTTGGTTTCTTGTTTCAGAAAATATTTAGTTTTAGTAGTTTGAAGCAGGAACCCAACAAAACGTCTTATTTCAAGCTGCATATGTATTATTCGCTATAGTTTTTCAGTCATTGCATCTTGACTTTTAGTGTTTAGAATTTCGATTTTTGTTTGTTTGTTTGTTTGTTTGTTTTGATCCTCCTGGGGACTGATTCTGCTCTTTTGGACGAGACCAACGATGCAGCAAAAATCGATCATTCCCATTGGTTTAAACGGCGTCACGTGACGGATTTGAAGTCATTTGAGTCTCCCATTTCAGAAAAATTACTTCTCTACTAATCGAATGATAAGAAATATGTCACGTGAAGCCGTTGAAACCAAATGGGAATGATCGATTCTGCCTATCAGTATTTATATCAGACCGCCTTTCACTTTTACTTATAAATTTATCTTTATGAATTATAGTAATAATCGTAAATTTTAAAATAAAAGAAGAATCAACATTTACCGTATTAATAGCAACTATCACCTCTCGTCTCGTCTCGTCTAAAAGAGCAGAAAACGTCCTCTGGACCTGCTGCGTTTGTCACATTTTACCGGACAAAACATAGTTTTGTTTTCTTGTTTTAGAAAAGATTCGGTTTAAGTATTTTGATAAGCAAAAACTCTTCTATACGTCTTACTTCAAGCTGTAGAAGATATAGTATTATTTATCTCAGTTTTTTAGTTATCAATTACATCTCGACTTTCAGTGTTAAAAATTTCGATTTTTGCTGCTCCAACTGTCCGGAATTTTGTCTTCTTTTGGTCCATTTTGCGCTGTGACGTTTCATCTTCCCAGCTCACAGCGAGCGTGGAGTCTGGAACCATCCGATTCCTCGCTCGTCGAAGCTCGCGTTTGAAGTTTCGTAATAACTTCGTAACATTCTCGCAAAACTCAATCTTCTCGAAAAGTTTCCGTAATTTATCTCGCGCGGGCGTCTCATGCTGTATCGGAACTAGAGAAGCGTATAAAATCAATGGAAAACTTGTGGCTTCGTTCAGTTTGTGTTCGTCGGCGGAAGGGATGAATTTTGCATCATGAATTGAATGAATACTCGTAAGAGCACTTTGCTTGCTTGAATTGAACTATTTGTTTTTCATCTGTTTTATCCGACGCTGCACTATGGTCTGAGATTGTCAAAAAGTGGCCAAAAATTAGAAAGTAATTTTCTCTTCGATTCATTTTTTACACTTATACATGGGCGGAGCCAGCAATTTGGCAACTGTGGATTCTATACATTTGAATGTATGAGAAACAATCGATTCTTAAGAACGCCGCGCCATGGCCCAATTTCTAATCGACTGTTTCTCATACATTGAAATGGGAAGAATCCACAGTTGCCTAATTGCTGGCTCCGCCAATGCACATATAAACTTTCAAGACCAATTTTAATCACAGAGGATACTGTAAACCAGCGATTAAAATTTAGAAATGACATTGGAAAGTTTATAATTTAACTTAACGGTTCTAAGAAGATGATTTTCGATGACTTTTTTTCACTGACTTTTTTTGGCTAATTTTTTTGTCGATTTCAGACTATATGGTGTGCTGTTGCAATGCACGGAGAAAAAGTTCTTTTAGTTTATTAACTTTGTATTTTTCTATTAAAATTGTTCAGAATTCTGGCAAAAAGTACTAGTGGCGCAGCGTGACATTTGGCAACCCTGCGTTTTTTTTTTTTTTTTTTTTTTTTTTTTTTTAAATCCTTTCAATACCACGTCTGAGTATTCGTTTTTGCTTCGGTAGACCTACTTCATAGCGTTTTAATTTTTTATTGACAGAAGCTACTTCAAGTTGTTGACTTTTAAAAAATAATACTTTGTTGTGCGCCTTCAATTTGAGGGATAGGCAAAATCAACACCCCAGAGTAGGAATATTTATCTACCCAGTTAATTTGAGAGATCAAGCGGAGATTTGTCTTCGTAACCTGGGAATGAAAGGGTTAAACGATCGAAAAATCTTTAACTGTATATTTATCGTGCAGTGAACACACTCGCAGATGCAAGGGTCCGAAAAAGTTCCTTTAATTTATTAGATGTTTATTTTTCTATTAAAATTGTTCAGAATTCTGGCAAAAAGTACCAGTGGCGCAGCGTGAAATTTGGCGATTCCGCGTTTTTTTTTTTTTTTTTTATTTTTTTATTTTTTTTTATTTTTTTATTTTTTTTTATTTTTTTATTTTTTTTATTTAACCCTTTCAATGCCACGTCTGAGTACCTATATTCGTTTTTGTTTTGGTAGATCTTCTTTATAACGTTTTAATTTTTTATTGACAGAAGCTACTCCAAGTTGTTGACTTTTAAAAGATAATACTCTGTTGTGCGCCTTCAATTGGAGAGATAGGCAAAACCAACACTCCAGAGTAGGAATATTTATCTACCCAGTTAATTTGAGAGATCCAAGGGAGATTTGTCCTCGTAATCTGGGAATGAAAGGGTTAAACGATCGAAAAGTCTTTAACTATATCTTTTTCGTGCAGTGAACACACTTGCAGTTGCAAGGGTCTTACATTTTGTGGTTTTTTGTTAAAGCAAATGACAGTACGCCACGAGCTGAGAACAAAAACGTGCCTTCGGTTTTTCCTAAGTGTCTCAGTTTCGGATCTGATACACTCGTGTAAAATTGTAAAACAAGCGTGTATGCTGTGGCGTCAGAACGTGGAATCTCCGTTTTAAACAATGTATTTTGGGCCTTTATAGCATCTTCAGAACTATGAAACCTAGTTAGGAACCAAGGACATATCCCATCCTTGTCTTTTTGAGGCGGTGCGGTGGCTGGAATAGGGGCCCATAAGCAAAAATCGAGTTTTGAGAAAGGCGCAGCTTTAAAGTTTTCATTACCAATATAAATGATCCAATACTCACTATCTTCAAACTGCTCTCCTGCCCTCAAAACTTCAAAAAAAAATTTACGATATTTTAAGGATGACTACTAGAGGGCATGACAAATCGATTTACGTGTTCTCCGCAAAAAGGGCCCACGCCCCGGCAAAAAATGAATCGCCCGGTTTGGTCCTAAAAGCGCCCTGGCCGTTTTTAAGACCAAACTGGGCGATTCATTTTTTGTCGGGGCGCCGATGGGCCCTTATTCCAGCTACCGTCTCAATGAGTCTGTTGCATACTTTTGCTACAACTATATAGAACCTTGATTCTTATGTAAAATTCGGCGAAAATAACGATGCGCACATTAAAAACGTTCAAAATCAACTCATCAACTCAGGAAATCTCTTCAATTTCAAACAGCCTGCGCTACACTAGACACTATTTGCACCGGTATACTACTACATAGACGGAACCACCCTGCATAAGTAAACAACATCGTAACTACAAAATGATGGACTTTCTTTTTTAATACGTAAAATAGAAGCTGCATTTGCTGTCTGATCTTTTCGGACTATCAAAGATTACAAAATAATATAAGAAATGTATGCATGTAAACGAAACATTCCAATGTTTGTAAGTTCTGTTCATGTTTACATAAACGAGATGGTTCCATCTATGTAGTTATAAGTCGGTGATACAGTGTCTAGTGTGGCGCGGGTTGTTTGAAATGGAAGGTATTTTCTGAGTTAATGAGTGGATTTTGAAATTTTTGAATGTGCGCATTGTTATTTTCGCCGAATTTTCCGTCAGAAACAATGAGTTATATTGATGTAGCAAAAGTACGCAACAGAACCATTCAGACCCTTTGCACGTAACCGCCCCATTCGACATTTTTGACGGGTTTTTGTATGGCCTAAGTGCAACGTTGCTAGATTGGACGCTACACTCACTACGTCGTCTAAGCGTACTCGCGGGAACGCGACGCGACATAAGTATAATTTCTCGGAAGGATTCGCTTTGAAAATTTACCTACAAATTACGTTTGCAAAAACTAGTCACGTGGTCATAGTGCGGGCGCACTTGCCCGCACCGCCCGGTTGTTGATGGACCAACCGCGGTGACCATTACTCTCAGCGACAGGAGCTTAAATCACCGGACAAGTTGAACAATTAAACCGTAAAATCAGTAAATGATGAGGTTTCATTTACACAATAAACTTCGCCTCGTCAGACGCGTTTCGGCGGCGCGCGTGCGTGATCGCGCGCTGTCTTTTTTTTTTTCAAGAGAAGCGCCCGTCTGGCCACACGCAATGTTGCCAAATTTTCCGAGGGAAAATACACCATAATGGGTCTGTTGCAAACTTTTGCTACAACGATAAAGAGTGTTTCATCGTACGTAAAATCGCCCGAAAAGTCCATTGGTGGCATCAGAGAGTCATGAAATGCGATAATAAACTCTCAAGAGATGTTCAATGAAATCCAAGATGGCGGTAAAATATCGAGCAATCTATATGCTTGCGCACCTTTAACATCCAAGGATTGCCAACGTTGACAACCTCACAGCTTCAGAGGTTATGTGTGGATTTACGTTGTGATTGGGTGTGATCGATATTGTGAGGTTGGCTATCCTTGAATGTTCGTGCGGTGCATGCATACGGGTTGCTCGATATTTTACCGCCATCTTGGATTTCATTAAACGTCTCTCGTGAGTTTCATACTGCATTTGATGACTTTTTGATGCCATCAATGGCCTTTTCACGCGATTTTACATGAGATTGAACACTCTATATCGCTGTAGCAAAATTTTGCAACAGACCCATTTTACGGTTGATAATGTAGAAATTAGATCAATCTGTCACGTCATCTTGCAAATCTTTGGAAAGTCTACCCATTTAATATCAAACTTGTTGGAAGTGAAAATATAATTCCAAAATTCTAGAAATATTGCCAGATGCAGCGATTTGTGAACTGCTGAGAGTCTAATACTTTTACCTGAAAATGTTGGTGTTACTATCAGAATACGGCCACAGTACCACAGCGGCGGCTCGTGCGATCTGGCAACAATGGATTTCCTCCATTTAAAACTGTGGAAAATAATCGATTACTTGGTGAGGCGTAGCGCCTCACCTAGTATCGATCTTTTTGCATGCGTTTAAATGGCAAAAGTGCACGGTTGTCAGATCGCACGAGCCGCCACTGCAGTACCAACATTCCCTCAACATTTCCAAGAACTATGGTACACAAACACTAGAACTTTGGTAACTGTCCATATTTTACCTCTGTTCATATCGTTGTGCTTCTTGTCGGTTTTTTCTTTTTGTTTTCTTTCTTTTTTCGGTCTACTAGATCTCCATATAACGCGATTCTGATTCTGTAAAAAAGCACAAGTAAAAAATAAAAAGACTAACCCATTTTTTTATTATTATTTTATTCTAAATAATTCTGTTTCGTCTGTCTTAAAACGACCGAAGTTTTCTGTATTTTGGCCTTTTCAACGATTTTTTACGTCAACTTGAGGGTTAGAGAAGACGGTTTTTGAAAACTGAAAAGTGTATTTTATGGAAATAACCCTTCACTGTGGCAGAGACGAAGAAAGTTTTTTGCTGATATTTTGCAAAACTGCAGAGTAAAATCAATAAGATGCAGAAAATTAGTGATGAAGAGGGGTAAATCTTCGCGATTCTGTGTCTGGTAACTCTGCAAAAATACGAATGTAATAATTTGTGGCAAAGATTGCAGGTAGAGCTGCTGTTTTATGTTGTATACGCATTTTTCCATTTAACTCGGCGTGCGAAATGTTTGAATTTTCCACCAAATTTGGCAACACTGACTGTAAGACTTCTAAGTAAATGATGTTCCTTAGACGCGCAGGCGCGGAGCTTGTAAAGTTTATTGAGCAAATGAAAGATAAGCGGTTGTAGACTAATTTCCCCGCGCCTCGTTTTTCGACTCCCAATATATGCGTGCATAGATAGAACTATAGCAGTACATCTGCTTAATATTCACTCTAATTTATCATTAGCGATTAATCATTTGATTCTTTCCTCATTGCGTCATGACTTTCTTTTGCATATCATGAACCCTTTAAGTGCCAATCTTGAACATATTCGTATCGTGTATCTTAAATCTGTTTCACATGGCTTTAATTCATCCGTCTGGAGAAAATAACATTGAGTTTTGGACATCAGGGATTACGAACTGGAGCCACAGCTATAATATAATCAAATTTTGTGTCTTCCACGGCAGAAACCCATGTAAAAAAAGGATCTTAGATCAAAACATCATCGTTCCGTAAATGATTTCAAAAATTTGTCCCATTTCAGATTTTGATTCCAAAGATAGCGCAGTTCAGTGTATGACAACACTGTTCATTTAGTTCAGCGTTATTTGCAAACATACGTTGATCTGTAATCTTTTTCTACAATCGGTGGAATTATACACTTAAATTATCGAAATATCCGATTAACCGCACACGTTTCTACTCTGAAAAAAATATTACCAGAAGCATGACGATTTGTGAACCAATGTAAAAGGAAAGTATAATCTATTGACATCTGTTTACGCTTTTAAAAATTCTTTTGGGCATTATAGACACATACTTGAGGTGCATCATGATAAAAATTAACAAGTTCGTCGACAATTTACTCTTTTCATTCGTAGAATACCGTTGAACCTCTTCGTTTCTAAACAAATACATTAAAAAAAAAATGTGCAAAAACGCCTCCAATGGTGGCACCCGTAGAGCCTAAAACTCATGACCAATCAGAGGTTAACTACAGTATTGTCTTTAACTCTCTCCATACTATAGGATTCTGTTGAATTCGAAAACTTCATTAAAATATACACAAAACTGCAGCTTTGATATGCTATTAAGTATGCATTTCATTCCACAAAGAATCTCAATCTAATTTTTTCATACCGGAAGTTCGGGACAGACTCATTAGATACAATTAAAACGATAATGATCTATGATGGGGCTGTGATGGGTTCTGATTAGACAACACCGCTTTGTTTCGTGTTTAGACTGCGCTCGTACTCGAGTCGAGGGTCCTGGATCCGCGTTGCCAGATCGAGGGTAAAAAGGCCGTATCGTCCCCATTTAAATCAATGTAAAGCGTACGGGTTTTTCACCCCAATCTGGCAACACTGTACTGGATGCAGATGGTATCTTTAGAGCGGGGGGGGGGGGGGGGGGGGACAGTGCGCGGGGTGGTGGCTGGAGGACCTTCCACAATTCAGAAGGGATTGGGGTGGCCCGCGCTAGGCCCACCCCCCCACCCCGCGGGCTGCGACGGGACCTGCCCCGCCAACGCAGCGCATGGGGCGTGAAAAACAGGAGGGTCGTGCGCCACTCGAAAATGACTCATGGGTGTGAAACCCTTTTGATGTAAGCTCCAGCACGGATCAAGTCGAAGAAACGAATAGGAGTCACTGGGGAGTTCGGTCGAATAGTCTTTTGGGGTGACATTTTTTTTTGCAACGCAGTACGTGCAGTGTTTAACTGTAAACAACTTGGTGAGTTTGCGTCAATGAGTCAGTAGCTCGTGGACTTAGAAAATTGATGTTAGGTGTTTGGGGGATACCTCTGTCAGAATATAGTCTGCGACCTTGCCAAAAATTATGATGGGGGGGGGGAGGAAATGCAGGCGGCTCCGTGCTATTTGGCAACAATGGCTACGCTCCATTTGAATCCATGGTCAACAATCGATTTCTGGTGGAGCGCAATTCACTATCAAATCGATTTTTTTACATAAAATCAAAAAATTGCACGAGCCGCCACCGATGAAATGATTCATCTGCGAGCTTTTTGTTCTTTTTTATCGTAAGGACGTGATCGAGTAGGAATTCAATCCCCCGTTTATTTGTTTTTTTTTTTTTTTTTTTTTTTTTTTTTTTTTTTTTTATATCTTTCCACTTTTATTTGATTTCTTTTTCTTTTTTCAGTATAGCTACGATTCTGTCCCTATAAAGATCACATTTTCAAAATTTTTTGGTTGAAGACCCAGTTTTCATTTTTCTCTTCTTTTTCGTTGCGTAAATCTAGCAACGTTCCATTTTGTCCACTGTAATCAATGGAACAGATCAAACTTTTGGGAGGAAGGATAGCACTCTTGAAATTGACCTTTTCCATGCGTTTAAATAGAAAAAATTCAATCCAGCACTCTTGAAATCGACCTTGTTCCAATGAATGCTCGAGATGACGGACGGTTCCCGAAAGACGTTGGATGATGAGCGTTTACGTGTGGTTTTAAATAGCCGTTAGTAGTGGCTCGTGCAGTCTAGCAACAGCGCTCTTTTGCCATTTAAACTAATGCAAAAGGATCGATTCTAGGTGAGGCACAACGCCTCACCAAAGAATCGATTATTTTGCATAGATTTAAATGGGGGAGGAACCATTGTTGCCATTCTGCACGAGCCGCCACCGATGGCCGTACGATGTACGTGCTCACTAGTCATCTGCGAGCAGCATAGCCGTAGCCAGGATATTGTTCTCTCTCTCTCTCTCTCTCTCTCTCTCTCTCTCTCTCTCTCTCTCTCTCTCTCTCTCTCTCTCTCTATCAGCCCATTTAAACGCATGTGTTAGAAAAGGATGGATATAGGAGCTGTCACGTGACTTCAGCCCCTCTTTCTGTCCTTTTCTAACACATGCGTTTAAATAGTCTAAGAGAGAGAAAGACAATATCCTGGCTACGCGGCTATGGCAAGCAGGACCGCGTTCATCCCGAACATTTATCGGGCCCTTATCCAAGGGTTTAAATAGAAAAAATTCAATCCAAAAATCAACTTGCCCGCTTCGCCTCTGCGTTATTTAATTTCGTATTTTTTTTTCTAAAATTAGCTACAAATAACTCCTGTGAAGACTAAATTTTCAACATTTTCAGGAAGAGTACTTCCAGACTCTTTTCTGCAAGAAGTCGAAATCAAGTCGAAATTTCATAGCTTTTTAACAGTCAAAACAGGCGGAATGACCATTATAATTCCGTCATGACAATATGTACTAATGGGGACAAAGATATTCCTGGCCAGAGTATGCAACACGCAACACACATAATACGTGTGTTAAATGGTATGCTGTGCATTGCGTATTGCATATCCTGGCCAGGTATCTTTGTCCCCGCGCTATTACTTTTGACTCTTCGCAAAGCAGTGTGATTTCAGTGTATCATTAAATCCGCACGGTTTATTTGTGTTGAACTCGCGAATCGAAATAATTTTGACCGAAAGGTTCATTCGTTATTTTCGTAACTTTTTAAATGTTCTAATGACCTCAATTGAGGCGTTTTATGTAAAAAGGGGTTCTTCGCGAGGAACCCAATTTTGCGTAAAACGCATTAATCGATCTGTCATATCAATAGAAGTCTCTCACCAAAACCTCAGCTCAATATATTGAAAACATAGCGATTATACGAGGTGTTTTCGTGAATCGATACTTCGTTAAATGGGCGTTGTGATGCGAGTTTCAAGTTCTCCAAAAATCGCCGAAAACTTATATCGCGATTTTGAGGGCTTAGGAGTCGTCGGAGCGTATAAACGCAAAGTGTCTTTCATGTTGGAAACTATTCCAGATACATGGAAAGCGTATCAATTTTTCGATTCAATCGATAGTTCTCGATATATTTCGATATAAAGGCATTTTGGGCTACATTTTTGGATATATCTGGCAACGCCGGCAAGATATGTTAAACTACTTTTTTTTGGGTGAAAGTACATGCCATAAGGATCATCCCTGCCAAAAATCAGCTAATGCTTATTTGTTCCTGCTATTTGGTGGTGTATTTAAGGCGGCGAGACCCGTTTTACGTACAAAGGGGTTCCTATGAGTCAACTTCAAAATACTGTGTAAAACACAGAAATACACGGATTTTAAAAAACTCTAAGCCATTATGTCCGTAAATAAGCCTAGTTTTGGAAAACAATTTACATTAGCCATCTACATGGCCAGATCGGTAGAAATCAAGTAACAAAACTTTGAATGCGTTTTTCTTCCAATTACAAAACTGCAAAGAACCCCTTTTTACATAAAACGCCTCAATTCCTAAGACGGCTATCAGCTTCAGCAAAAAGTCCTGTTATCGTGGAACTACCCTCGCACACTAAATGACAGCCTGCCTCGAACATCGGAACACCTACAACACTTATACCTTACCCATACCTGTTCTTCAATGCACCGTCTTTTTACCAATAAAGCTGACTCTCATCTCATGCAGACAATGCTTTTTTTATGGCCACTTGAAAAAAAATAAAATCCTTTGTGACTCGTCTGTCCATCCGTTCAGTCTACCTTCGAGAAACTAATTAAAATAAAAATGCGTACAACAGATTCATTTTGAAATTGACTTTACTGCTCGTATTGGAGCACGCGCGGAGCGGCGTACATTAGTAAGAAAGATGGATTTTTCAGGACATGAAATTTTGTTTTTGTTTTTGTTTTGGCTTCAAGAACATTCTATGATTGGTATTTTCTTGCAAAAACCATGTTATTTAACACATTTTAAGCTCTAAACATGAATGATTTCAAATATTTTCAAGTAATCATGCTATTTATTGATTATATTTTTGATTTTCTTTTTATTCATAAAATTATGTCCAGGAAATTACATGTTTAGTGGATCAAAGCGTGGATTTCCCGGACATGAATAATAATTGTTGTCTTCTTGCTTTAAAAACATGTTTTAGGGGTGATATTCTTGCATTTGACTCAATGGGGCTCGTGCTAACTTTTGCTACAGGAAATTGAAGAGTTGATTCTTGCATTAAAGCCTGTGAAAATGACGATGGGTACACTAAAAAATCTCTAAATACACTATCAGAATCGGGCTCAATGGCGGAGAGACGCAGGTATCATGGGAGATTCCTGTCTAAACTGAGGCAAATCTCTGTGTTTTTGTTTACTGAATTTTAAACTTCCGGAGAGGGTGATTTTCCTGATTTTTGCTGATTTCTACTTCAGATTGAACTATTCATTTGCTCACAGTAAAAGTTTGCTAGAGCCCCATTTAACTTTCTAGACGAATCATTTCACCCGTTTTTAAGTTATTTTGCCGTGCATTGTTCATAATCTTAATTTTGTTTGTAAAAATTTTATGTCCGGGAAAGTTCATATACTGCACCTTCGAGAACCTGGAACCACTGGAACCGCTGGAACCACTGGAACCACTGTGTGGAGCGCCACTGTAACGTTTTTATTTCTATCTGCAGCGTCTTTGGTCCTCCCATTTGGAGTCGGGAGTCCGCTAGCCGCGAAAGACCGCGCGCATCAGAAACGTAGTGACATTTTCGATCTCCGGAACTTCCTATTATTATAGTTCACTCAGTGACTCTGATGACCGATTTTATACGAGACGGGCGGCGATGCTGCTCCAACCGCACACTGGGCCGGCCACAAACCATTGCTCCATTCACGCAGAGGATTTTATGCTCTTTAACCCTTTCTGTACCATTCTCGAGTACATAGACGGTTTTAGTGCGGCGTTCCAGCCACAGGATCTCAGCGGTCATACACGGCCCGCGAACAACACTCATCGGTTTGGTAGCAATTAGTCGTGACAAAACTTGCGTAGCGTTTTAACCCTTTCACGGGAACTGGTATACATTCTAACCATTTTATGTAACATGGGATTCAACGAAATAAATGGACTTTTTACAAACAGTTGTGTGACCCATCAAAGTTCTTAGAAAGTTGTCCTCTTTTGAATGGTCTAAAAATATATACAAGCCGCTAAAAAGCCGAAGTAGCCGCTTTTAAAGCAGAAAAAGAAGAAAGTTCAGGCAATATATAGGGGGAATCTGTCGTTTAGTACGAACAAGTATGTTACTGCTACATAGCTATTTCGGGGTGTCTGTCACTCTAACATCTGTTTTTATTTTGATTTTGGTTTTTCTGAGCTTGTTATATTATGCTGAAAGTATGACGATGTGGTCATTCAAATGAAACCAAAAGGTCTGAACTTTCATTTAATTTAAGCCGATATTGTTTGAAATCCGCTGAGTTTATCGGAAGGTGTAGGTAGACCAAATCTTCTGAAAGCTCTCTTAAGGTGAATCTTCAGCGTTTAGTGCCGATTTCTGCCACCAGATCGCTACCGTTCGATTAAAGTCGAATCACAGGCCGAAAGTAATTTATTTTTAAGAAAACGGAGTGTCAGTTATTAGATAATCATCTGAAGAGTAAAAAATCTCGTCAATAACTTCAAAAATAAGGCTGAAAGTACCAAAAAATGAAATATCGCATTTCGATACAAGAATCGATTTGCGATATTTAATTTTTTGGTACATTCAGCCTTATTTTTGAAGTTATTGACGAGATTTTTTGCAGAGACACTCTTCAGATGATTATCTAGTAATTGACAATCCGTTTTCTTAAAAATAAATTACTTTCGGCCTGTAATTCGACTTTAATCGAACGGTAGCGCTCTGGTGGCAGAAATCGGCACTAAACGCTAAAGAATCATCTTAAGAAGGGTGTCTGTTACTGTTGTGTTCACCTAAAAATGAAACCCAGTAAGAATCGATTCTTTTCTTTATGTTTAAATGAAGGAGGCATTGCGATACATCGCAAAGAAAATCCCATGTTTCGATTCAACCGTGCGTCGTCGGGCCGCGGCTCCGGCCGGTGCGTCTTTATATTACAGGATGTTCCTTCTTTCGATTCTCCTGCCTTGTTAAACACTATACACTATTCATGAACGTAAAAAAAAAAAAAAAAAAAAAAAAAAAAAAAAAAAAAAAAAAATCATTATTTTTCCTCGCCGCGCAGGTTGGTGTCCATGGATGTACCTACATAGGATTGTCGCTTTCTTCCCCCCGCCATCCTTTCCAAACCTCCCTCTCCTACCACCCTCCGTCGCTCATCCCAGCTCCTGCAGATTAATGATACTTCAATTCAGCGCAAATGCTAACGGTTTCAACTGAATTGAATATAACCTTAACTCTTAAGCGGAGGCCGGCCGGCTTCTGCACGATTCGCTCAATGGACAAAAATTAAAATTTGGCGGACCAAAAATCAGCAAGTTAAAATCGAACCTCAAGACCTTAGACTCTGTGTATTTGTTCTTCAGTTAGAATCATTGGAAATATAGAAGTTGTTGAAGTGAGTTACACGGAGAAAAAAAAATCGGTCATAAGAACTGAACTTCGGCTCATATGGAACACCGAGGTGTTTGGTTACAGTAACCAAAGTTTTCGGTTGTGAGTAAAGAACTTCAGTTAGGAGTACCGAAGGTTTCGGTAAGTGTGACTAACACTATGACTCACATTTTGTTCCTACTGAACCACTTCGGTGCTCCTAACTGAAGTTCGGCACTCACAACTGAAAACTTCGGTTACTGGAACCAAACACCCTCGGTGTTCCATAAGAACCGAAGTTTTTTCTTCGTATAAATTTACTGCTTTGAAAGCTTTTTAAAGGAGATAGTTTTAGTCAATTTTGTTTCCTATTTTTGACCGCAAAATCAGTAATTTATACCCACTGTGAGCCTTGGCCATGCAGTTTAATGGTTCGGTTTTTGTTCATTTAAGAATCCGAGCTGCAAACATTAGCATGTCCACTGACGCCGTGGCGGATCTAGGAATGTGTCCTTCTCTCTCTTCGCCCGTTTAAAACACGTGTGTTGGAAGAGGAAGGATGAGGGGGTATTCACGTGACTTTCGCATTATCTTTTATCTTTTTCTAACACATGCATTCGAATGAGCGAAGAGAGATAGAATCAGTCTTTAATCCGCCTCTATGAACATGACGCATGTCCAAGATTTATCTTATAGGATGCTTGTGGATCCCGGATGGTCTCCTCCCTTGCTCCTGATGCAGTGTTGCCAAATTTGGCGGGAAATTCAAAAATAATTGAACTCGCGTTTCCCGAAGAAGCCCCGTAAAACGATGGGTATGATCTTCCTGAAAATTGTACATTGTGAGCAAATGGAGGGTTTTGGCTGAAGAGCGTACCTGTTGTTTTGCGAGCTCTTCTTTAATTTAATATTCTGGCTTTAATTATTTTGAGTTAAATGCGGGGAAATGCGCATACATGAGAGTCTATTGCTGAATTTTGTAATAGCTATGTATATAGAGATGGTTTTTTCTGGCTAAAAATCGCGTGAAAATCTCATTGAAAGCATTGTTAAGTCTCAAAATCTATACTATCAAACTCAATAAATGCGTTTAGCGAAATTCAAAGATGGCAGTCGAATGACTGGGCAATTCCCATCTAATTGCAGCTTTCTTTATGGTGAATAACTTTTCTCAGCATAGGAATTGCGATTAGATGGGACAAGAATCAGCAAATTAAAATCAAACCTTAAATAATCATAATCTTGAATCCGAGCTGGAGCCGAATTTTAGACTCTTGTGTTTATCACAGACAATAATATAGGGAGCATGAAGGAGCACCATCCAACATGGACTATACGTTGACCGATGCAATTTCGGTGCTTTGGATTCACTTGGCAAAAATCTCAAGAACGTTTCTCATCAGTCAACGTATGGTTCATGTTTTCGGTGTTCTGTTAATGAGACCCCGAAAAAAAAGTTGCCACCGCGTGCAAACACGGGCGAGACAGATAGTGCGTGGTCTCTATATTATACATTGTCTCTGGTGTATATGTTCTCCAGCTAGAATCATTGGAAATATTGACTGGGTCAAGATTCTTGACTCACTCACTCGGCCGCTATCTTTCAATTTTGTTAACCCTTTCAAGGACGCATTTTTGGATTCGACTTTTTTTAGATTTTACCGTTTAAAAGCGGAAAATTTTCTAAGAATTTTAATGGGTCACTCAATTTTTTGCATGAAGTCCATTTGAATTCCATTGAATCCCAAATGTTACATAAAATGATATACACATGTGTACCACTTCCCGTGAAAGGGTTAAACGCATTTCTTGAGTGAATAATTGGTCGAAACTTGGCTATTGCTATGGTTACCATCGTTAAAGTACCCGTTATTTAAAGGTCTTAAATATAGATGGCTTTAAAAAAACGGGTACTTTAAGGATAGTTACCATAGCAACCGCCAAGTTTTACCATTTTCGACTGATAGCATCACTCATAAACAGTCTTAACGATCGCGGTTCGTCGATGAAGTAAATGATCGGTCTCCAGAATAGACTATCTCTATAGCTATCTGTATAATGTTTGCGACAGACCAATTATACGAAAAATGGCAGCTCTGTCCCGAAGAGAGGTAGAAATGAAGTTTTTGCAACGTGTCTTGGCCGAGCTTTTAAAAGCAATTAAAAAGGATTTGAATAGCTTGGAATGCTTTCGCTGTCGTCCATATGTGATGGGTCTGTACTCTGTACGAAGGGCAAGGTCCTCTTAATTTTTTTCTGCAAAGTTCTTCTGAGAAGCTAAGCTATTTGAATTTGCGGATGGAAGAGGTAGGATGAGTGACTGTAAGTGGGACACTGCGCACGATTGGTGCGCACCATTTAACGAGCTGTACTGTAAACGATTTAAATTGACATTTTTCAAAAAGCCCGCGGTTGGTTTTACTCGCAGTCGTAAAGCGAGTTTTGTTTTGTGTGGAATACGAGGGACGGTTTGAACATTGCATATTGTTATTGTAGTAATGAGTCACTTGCTATTGTTTTGATCAGTATGGCACACAGTGGGTAGGAACCAAGGTTATAGTTTAAAGAGGTATGCTCATTTGACTTTGCGCCACAGATTCAGTGGTGCGCAGTTCAAAATCACTGCAGGCAGGATGACCGACAAAAGCAGCGAAAACATATACTCATTGCAGGAAACATTTTCTGCTTTCCTGCAGAGGGCAGCCCAATATTTTCTGCAAAGAGTACACGTTTTCTGCCTTTATCGGCCATCTTGCCTGCAGTGTTTTTTAACTGTGCGCCACTGAATTTTTGGCGCTAAGTTAGATGAGCATACCTCTTTAATCTATGACCTTGGGTAGGAACTTGAAATTTCGAGGCAAAAAATCAATATAGGTTAAAATTATCGTAGCTAATTATAATTTGCAAGCTGAAATGTTTTTAGACTCTCTGTTTACATTTACATGCTAGAACCGTTCGGTGGAAGTAATTCAAGTGATTAAAATTTAGTCCTGATGAAAGGTTTTAAGCGAACAGTTTTAGCAAAATTAACTTTCTGATTTTTGACCGCCAAGATAGCTTATAGATTTTTCGGTTTTTGATCATTTTCCTCAACTAATCGCTCAGTTGGTTTTAGCAGTACAAATCAGGCTTGTTGATTTCAATAACCGTATTGTTATTTGATAGCGAACACTTTGTTTCATTTTAACAGGTCAAGAAGAATTTAAACAGAGATTGTGTCCGCTGTTTGAAAAACTTCAAAAGGAGACCAAAAAAATGATTCCAATGCCCATTATTGTGGTAGTTTCCATTCTGATTGTGTTATTATGTGTTTAAACCCCTTCAATTCTTATTTTTTTTTTTTTTCAACACAACATAAACCAACCGGGATATTTTCAAGCATAGTGGCGGGCACGTGTGTAATTATGTGCAATCTGTCACCGTTGCAGATCGTCCATTTAAAGCCACGTAAAATATCGAACTAAAGGATGCTCACTGCTTAGTGTATTGCCGCAAGTTCGACTATTTACACAGGTTTAGATGGAAAAAATACAACGTTTACAAATCGTGCGCTGCGTCACCAGAGTCGCGACCGAGCCCCGCGAATCGTGATCCGCGGGTGATCCCCTCCGCAAAGAAATCGTCCCTTTAAATCCATGTTAAATATCGAATTAGTGGGTGCTCAGTGTACGCACCTGTAAGTTCAACTTTTTACACAGGTTTAGATGGACGTAATTCAACGTTGACAGAGCGTGCGCTTTGTAACCAGAATCGTCACCAAGCCCCGCGAATCGTGATCTATGAGGGTGATCTCCTCCGCAAAAAAAAAAAAAAAAAAAACTTGCTAGTTGCTAAGCGCGAATCAGTGAATTATGGAGTAACGGCAGCTTCAAGGAGACTGCGACAATTAAATCACAATTACCGGTAATTAAACGTCAAGGCAATTGAAGCAAAGGAAAGAGAAAGTGCGAAAAAAATACAGCTTCACCATTACCGGGGGGGGGGGGGGAATGAAGCTCAGAAGAAGAGGAAAGTGGAACTGTTTTTTTTTTTTTTTTTTTTTTTTTTTTTTTTTTTTTTTTTTTTTATATGAGTGAAAGCCTTTTTTTGCGCTGGTCATCTTCGCGCGTTTCTCTTGCGCTATGATTTGCACAACGCAACGCGCACGCAAAGATCGCGCGTAAAAATCGTTGCACTCGCGAAACCGCGTGCGCGGTTTTGCTTCTTATCATTTTTCGCAATAAAAGTCAAGGTCGTTGCTATAGGCCGCCTGCTGATGGCCGCACGACAGCTTATGATGTCTTGCCGGCCGGCTGCGGTCGCCGGTTCGGCCATGGCCGTGCTTGTTGAGTATGATCACGGCTTCTGTATGTACTTACTATTGTCATACATGCAAGGACATTTAACTTTTCTTCCTGCTTACGTGGGCGCTTACGGCTTACCGGACGGCAAAGTCAGACACCTTGAGTATGAAAATTTGGAAGTGACTACTTTTTTCCCCCACCTTTCCTAAAAAAAAAAAAAAATTAAAACGGTTTGTTTGAACGCTTCTCGGTTCGGTTAAAAAAAATTTCTGGCCTTGCTTACAAAGTAGTTTAACAAATTAGGTCAAATGTGTTTGAAACGTTATTTAGTGATCAACGCAACTCTTTAAATGAGGCCGAAAATCGAAGAAAATTGTTTTGATTGTCTAAGGAGCTCCAGAAATTGGTCGGTCATAATGCTCCGCAGTTATCTATCGGGCCAGATTTCACTCAAATTTTACTCTGTGTCACGGCCGGTTGGAGCTAAATAATTTGACATTCTGTTCATATTTTCAGGTGGCGCACTCTATACAGTTCAGTTCTAAGCTTTAGGCAGTTTCTCTGTAATCAAACGTTCCTGTTGTCTATTTTTCGATGGATACAGTATAGACGGTGGGCCAAAATTCATTATTGAGCTATTTCTTTTTTTAAAAAATAAATCCGTTCTTTTGGTGATTATATAGGATTCATCTATACTATAGATTGCTATAGATTCTATCCTCATTGCTATGGATTCTATAGCAATGAGGCAGCGAATTCGGTGCTGTGAGCAGTTTTAGTTTCACGGCGCATAGAGGTAGTTTCAGAAGTGTAGGCGGACCTAGACCGATAATCTTTGGAATTTGTCAACATTATTTCTGATATTACTCGACGAAAATGAATGCAAATGGAATTGAGCGTTAACTTCACAATGAGGAACACTTTTCAAGCCAAATAATGAAGTCGGAGGCAAGTTCGGTCTTGATTTGAAGGAATTAAAGTTGAAAATTCGCAAAAGATTATGGTTTAGGTGCGCCTACACCTCTGAAACGAGCTCTAGTCAGCCCGAACTAGAGTATTTGGTCCTAAAATGTCATGAAAATCTTAAAATTCTGAGTCGTGAAAAACAAAACTCAGGATACGTTTTCTACTTTCTATGACTCATTCCTTGATGTGCATAAAGTCAGTAAAGTTGCTCAGGTGTGCGTCCCACACAGCCGAACTTTACCCCTTTTGGAATTTGAGTTTTATGGACATTTAACGAATCCGCTTCCACAACTCATTTCCACACTGTAATAATGAAAGTGTTAGTGTGTCATGGTCAAACTAAAGGAAGGTATGCACTAACCTTTCCGACCATTAGCCATTTCTTAAAGCTCAACATTACTAGCTTTACTAAGGCCTAACCTTTCGGTATGATATGTCTACTATTCAAAAGTGCAAAAAAGTTAGTTTCTATGATCTTTGAGACTGGTGCTGCTGAAAATGGGCGGCACTTTGAATTTGAACTTGTAAGGAATCAATTTTTGACGAGAAACCGAGGTCCATCAATTCCCCTTTGAAAAAATTCCATGAAATGCTATGACCAAAATTCCGTGTGCATTTCATGGAATTCCATGAAATTACCTGGAAAAGCTTTGAAATCCCGCGAGCTGTCCACGGTCCGGAGATATTCATCGGATGTGGATTATCACTCTGATGACTAATTACTCGGTGAATCATCCTTGTCAGCATAGAAAGAGTGACGAAATTAAGATAGGAATCTCCTATTGTTACTGCCCTCGGTCACCATTACGCCCTCGTAAATAAAAGCGTTTATTGAGTTTAAGAGTGGATTTCGGAAGTTTTTAGTGCTGCCATTTTTATTTTTTGAGGTTTTTACACCAGAATCGACTGTCAAACTGCTTTTAGCAAAAGACAGTGTGCAACAGCCCCATTTGTAAAAATAACGTTCCCCAAGCGCCTTCAATCAACTGTGTATGCAAAACCAGCACCGTGGTGTAGGAATATTTAACTACCCCCTTCATTTGAGCGAGAATGGCTTACGGAACTTCACCGGAACACTCTAACTGTAGTAAGGGTTCTAATCGGTGAATTTTCAAACAAAAGCCCTAGCGACCAAAAAATGACCAAAAATTATACTTCCTTGTGTTCCTCTTCAGACTGTACTCCATTTCACGAAAAATTTTGCTAACCCTCCCAAAACTTCTCCCAATTCAATTCAATTTAGTTTAATGTCACTAACACTGGAAGGTCCAAGCATTGTAATATAGTTTTGTCCGCGTTTTCCGGCCCAACATTCCAGTGTGCGGCCAGCCCTGCTCCGGGTCGTTACCGATCGTACCCGTCATAGTTCGCGTGAATTTATGGACAAATTTATGAAAGTAGAATCGGCGAACTCACATTCACGACTAATAGAATTCTGGAATGTTTTAATTAGAGTTTTCTGATCTCCGAGAGCTAGGCTAGTATGCTCGTATCAGCGAACTAATATGTGTTTTAATGTTTTTAATTACCTCTAATTTTCGTGTGTATCGTGCTCTTTTGCGTCCGAGTTCGTCGTTATGGCGTGGCAGTTATTATCTGCTTGATGAATTCATTCATTTCTTTATTCATTTACTTATTTATTTTTTAATTTATCTATTTGTTTGTCTTATCTTTTTCTTTCACATTAGTGAGATGGAGGGGGTGTTGACGCCGAGACAAAACCAATTAATGGGCCTAAGTTACGGGGTTTAGTGCGGCAAAGTGTCACTACAGCGCATTTGCAGTTGCTTGCATTTGTATGTTTGTTTTGTTTTTTGTTTTTTTGTTTGTTTTTTTAAAGAAAACAGTGATTATTGAAATTAATGTAATTTTCGTAACGCAATGTCCAAAATTTATCATCCCATTCTATGCATTTAACAACGTACAATGTCATAACTATTTTACAAAACTTTGAATCAGATAAATGCTTCATTCGGCGTTTGACCTTTTAAGATATAATCACAGAATAATACAATCAGAACGGAAACTCTGTCGGATTTTGAAGCAAATTCATTTCGCGTCCGCCATGTTGGGATATAGGATGTTTATATCTGGATTCGCGCTCAAAAAAAAAAATATCGGATATGATCCGCGAAATTTTCATTCTGAAATGCCAAAAGAATAAAAGTGAGGGCGGAAACTTAAGATTTCTTTCCAGAATTTACAGAAATAAATGAGTTTCAACACAAATCACACACGTCCGCCATGTTGGGATATAGGACCACAGCGTTGCCTATATTGGTGCCGTTAAATTCCAAACTTGCTTCCATTGGCTTTTATGGGAGTTTCCGTTCTGATTGTATTATTCTGTGATATAATGACTGAAAGATAATTCATTTTAGTTTCGAAATTCCTTTGAGGAACGAATTTTTTGTTTTATCTTTCTTTATTATCATGATTTGGAATCAAGTGCAACGAATTAAAAAATAATAAAAAAATTTCACTACTCATCCATCACTGCGTTTTTTGTTGGATGTGTTTAGAATAAGTTCGTTTGGATTTATTTTTGTGATTGCCGGTGTGGCAACCATGTAGGAAAATTAAACGGAGAAATCTCATGTTTATGGTCTCTTAATTTTTCAAGCTTTACTTTCGGAATAAGTAGTTTTAATATTTATCAGCTTGATTTATCAGCATTAATTGTGTACATACGGAGGTCTGCTAATTATTTGAAATTTAAGGGGGAAAACATAAAACCTGCAGAACTTCCTTCAGAATTAATTTAATAACGGGTGTTGAGAAAGTGCGCGATTGATATATGTATATTGTATATACAGACCTGGAAATGTCAATTTAACGATTTTTTTACTTGTTGAATATTTTTTGAGAATAATCTCACTTTTGAAAAGTTTACTGACGACCTTGTTTTTCACATGCTTTTTTTTTTGGGCAACTTCTCGCAGATTTATTGGGAGCCGTGGCTGCTTTGAAACAATAAAATGTCGAGTTTAAGTAATGTTAAGTTTAATGTTAAAATTCGAAAATTCGAAAAATTACAGAACAGTATGCTGTTTGGACGTAGCTGATGTAGTACTCATTTCAGATAAGTCAGCCGATGTCAGTCCTCATACATACAATGTTCTTGCGCAGTTGACAGGTTCCCGACTTATGCGCATCCAAATCAAAATTTTTGTCGATTAGAAATATCTTAGCTCGGATCTCTGATCACGTGTCAAATCATTTGAGGCCTACTTCTATTGAGATCAGTTGCATTAGCTCAGAAACAACAAAAAAGTGGGTACCTTGGCGCCCATTGCGGGGACTTCATAATTGTTTATTTCAATTCCTTTTCTTATACGGCGCTGTGGTCCTTATATCCTTTTGATCTTCATAAGTAGGAGAGTATTATTGCTCCCGTTAGAAATCTATCTAGGATATAGATTTTTTGTGCTCTAATTAAACTTTTTTATTTTTTATTTCTTATTTTTTATTTTTAATTTTTATCTAGAGCAGCGCGCAGCGGGTTCGAGAATAAGAGGTAGCAAAGCTCATCCGACCCTTTGATCAGAGAGCACTGACTGTCATCAGCGGCACTATACAAGCGATCAAAAGTCTGTTCCAGTATTTTCATCTTTTTATTCTCGAGAATTTTTAATAAGTATTTTAAGACCGGCTTAAATACCCGCTTTAAATTCTTCGAAATTCGAAGGCTTAAATCTCTACGGTGCATGTTGTGCCGCTAGCCGAAAGACGCTGTTTCCAAATCTCTCCACCGTAATGCCGTGGCGCTGCGGACGGCGGCGGCTTGGGAATCGATTTATCGATTATCGCTTTCTCTCTTTTGAACCTTTGCAAAGTATCGATTATTTCGAGGCTCGATCGAGTTTTTTTAGAATCGTTTTTTTTTCCCCACAGGTTTTTATGAAGCCGATATCTATTATTTATCCATCTCAACTCAGAAACAAGTTCAAATTCAGGTCGATTAAAATGTACGCCTGAGTAATTCATAGCTAGAACTTGTTTTAGATGTGAAGGTGAAACCGATTTATAATCTTTGGCAAAATCGAAGAATTTCTTCCTTTGAAACAAGATCAAAGATCTGCGCAAAATCCGAAAGAAACCCTTTAGTCGGTCTAGTCATGAAGTTTTAAACGTTTTGAAATTAAAATGTTCGTTATTTCTCTCCGAGTGTTTTGTGTTCATACGTATTCAAGAAGAGTGTCAAAGATTGTAATCTTTATCATTATCTTTAAATATTGTATTAATTTTGTTACAGGTCGGTGCCATATCTGAAACGCCACCAGTGTTTCACTACTACACATAGGTATGTACCGTAATCTTTTGTTTTTGTTTTTGTTTTTTTTTTTGTTTTTTGTGAATGTCTTAGTATCTTAGGAACCCTCAGTTGCGGCTCGTGCAACTTCGCAACCATGAATCTCCTCCATTTAACTCAATGGGAAACAATCGATTGTTCGATTCGATGGTGAAGCAGCGTTTTACCAACAATCGATTGTTGTAGACGGATTCAAAATGAGGAAAAACAGTGCTGCCGAATCGCACGAGCTGCCACTAGGAACCCTAAAAGCGTATTTTTGAGAATGATCTAGTGGAACATGATAACCCAATCCGCATCGATATCGTATTTTATTTGGACCCGATCCCACGTTTTTCGATGTGAGAGGTTGTTGGGGTTCATTATGGTCTGAGATAGTCTAAAAATGATCAAAAATCAGATAGTAAACTCATCAATTTATCATTTTTTTTCAGACGAATTCCAAGCCATGAAAACACTGTCTTCAAGTTATTTACTTAAACCTTGAACAGTCACTAGAAAGTTTAAAATGAAGCTTAAACGGTTGAAAACAATGATTTTTGATTACTTTTTTTTCTGACTTTTTATCGATCTAAGATCATAATGTTAATGGGGTCCTTCTGTACTCTATTTTGTGAAAAGGGGTTTAAACGAGCCTGATGCACGGAAAAAAAATAACTGGTAGAATTTACCATCTGCCTAGTTGATTTTGCGGAGTCAGCTATTAAGTATGGTAAACTTTACTAAATGATGGTAAACTGTACCAACAAGCTAACTTAATTTACCATTATGTACGTTGCATTTACCATCTACTTGATAGCTGACTCCAAAATCAGCGCAAATGGTAGATTCTACTAGCCTTTTTTTCCCGTTAGCTTGCTGGTTTCCAACAACTCCATCGGGTCAAGAATACACGGCAGACCATTTCAAAAAATACGCTTTACGTGACGGATCAAAATGTCGGGTGTAATGCCATCTCTGCGAGTAAGAAATTTCAATGTTAAATTATTATCAATAGCTGATTTTTTTGTTTTTATTTTCATGACTTGGCAACCATGGCAAATATTTCGTCTATATTTTTACTGCACGAAGAAAATATAGTAAGGAGAACACATTTATTTATCGGAGAGAGAGATTTAGGAGGGGGGAGGGGTTAAGCCTTCTAATTACCTCACAGGATCTCAATTCTGACCGCTGCTCAATCCAACTTGACACTTTTCAAATTTCAAGGATTATATCTTCGATCGAACTACTGCTCCGTCTTTATTTTGTGGCCTCCTTAAGACGATGAAGTTATCGTGCAGCCACGGTTGCCAGTTTGCATGATAATATTCGCCTTTTCTACGTTGAGTCAAATGGGGCGAGAGGCGATTTTTCACCCTCATTTGGCAATTATGCGTGCGTGCAGCTACTATGCCACCCAATCAAGTTGTATCTTTAAATCGGGGCCGATGTGTTGGAACCATTTTTCTCCAAAGTTTCACGTGAATCATGTTTGAAGATAGGATTACCGTTTTGACTCATATTGAGGGTGCAATGGGGCTCTTAATAACTTTTGCTAGGTATAATCGATGAAATAGTTAAAAATAACAACAACAAACCGTGATCAAAGTTAATAGTAAACTCCACTGGAAGTTGCGATGAGCGCTCAAACAATTTACGGAGTTCACTCACAGACTCACAAAATGACTTTAAAGGAACCATTTCTCCAAAGTTTCACGTGAATCAGGTTTGAAGTGAATAACCATTTTTACTTACATTCAGGGTGCAATGGGGCTCTTGCTAACTTTTGCTATAATCGATTAAATAGTAAAAAAAAAACGAAAAAAAACAGCATCAACTACAACAACAACCGTGATCAAAGTTAATCGTAAAATTCACCGGAAATTACGATGAGCGCTTAAATAATTTACGAAGTTCACTCACAGACTCACTAAATGACTTTAAAGTTTAAATGAACCATTTCTCCAAAGTTTCGCGTGAATCAGGTTTGAAGTGAATTGCCATTTTTATTTACATTCAGAGTGCAACGGGGCTCTTCCTAACTTTTGCTATAATCGATTAAATAGTTTAAAAAAAAAAAAAACAAAAACAAAACAAAAACAAAAACAAAACAAACAAGGACAGGAACAATTACAACAAAAACAACCGTGATCAAAGTTAATAGTAAAATCCACCGGAAATTACGATGAGCGCTTAAACAATTTACGAAGTTCACTCACAGAATCACAAAATTACTTTAAGTTTAAGGAGTAACGGCGGTGCTACTCTGGTATTACGGTAGATTCCTATCCAATTTAAGGCAATTCTTTTTGCGTCTTTATTGAGAGAGTGACAATTTAGACAGGAATCTCCCATGAAACCTGCGTAGCTCCGCCATTTAAGAGCAAAGATAGCAAGATCGCTTTAAGAGCGCCTGAAGAGGCGCATGGATCCGAAAAGGGGGGGGGGTTGAACTTCGCGATTTCTTTGTTTTGGTTTTGGTTTTTTGTTTGTGTTTTTTGAATTGGTAGATAAAAATGTCTTATCCACTTGCCCGGACTTCCTGAAAAAGTGATACGCGCCGCCATTGGACGGTGGAGCTACACAGAAAAAAATGGTCGTGCTCCAGACACGAACTTTCCGCGTTCTAGACACGTGATTCGTGCTGAATACGGAGTCACAGTGACGCTGTGACCTTGAGCGTGATTTGACTTGGATTAAATTGAGAGCGTACTAGGCATGGGCATCTAGTGTAATATTTCCTTTTTTTTAAACTTTATTGTTTTAATTTCAGAAGGAAATTAACTAGCCGGGTTTGAGATGATGACAGAATAAAGTAGCAAAAAATTGCAACGTTGTAAATGCTGAATTTTTGTGCTATTTTATTTAATCGATTTGAATAGTTTTTATTGACAGATGTGAGTCTTACTGTGCATTTATCGTACAGTGCAAAATTTTGAAATGAATTAAACACGCGGGTTTATTAATGGATGGATATTTACCGTGAGAGAATGAAAGTCATACGGATAAACCGTGCATGCGTATAAAAAAAGCTGGGGGAAAGAATAAAAAAAGTAATAAATAAAATTATTATTTAAAGAGGGACACGACTGTGCATTTCACTTACAATCGCGTTATACTTACGAAGAGGCGAGCTCCAAAGTGTTATGGAACACTAGGGAAGAGATTGCTCTAAATAGCCTTGAGAAAGGCTGTTTTAATTTTGAAGAGAAATTATTAGAGATGAGCTGAAAGAAGAGAAATGGGCAATTGCTAGTTGCAGAAAGTCTTAAAAAAGACTGTTTTAGATGTTTAGAGATGAGCTGGAAAAAAGAGAAGTAGGCAATTGCTAGTTGCCAATAGTCTTAAGAAAGACTGTTTTATTGTTGAGATGAGCCAAGGTTCTGATGGGGCTTGACCATGAGAATTGCGGACTGCTGCGCTACAGGAGCACTTGATCCATTTAGCAGTGGAAATACTCAGGGTCCAGATAACTGAGTCCAAGAGAGAGAGAGAGAGAGAGAGAGAGAGAGAGAGAGAGAGAGAGAGAGAAAACCTTGAAGAGGTTGGAATTAAAGTTGAGTCTTGAGATTGAGCAGCAGATCCGAAATATGAGAGAGGTCCGTGTCCTGGAGAGTCTGCTTGGCATGTGACTATTTTGCGTATAATGGACGCTATATAAGTATTAAAAATTGCTGGATATTTGCACCAATGAGAAAATAGTGTTGCGCGAGAAGGTGCGAAAAGCGCGGGAAATGGTTACCGCGGGAGTACGTCGCGGAGTTTGAATCGCCCGCCAGAATCGGGCGGGAAACTCGGCCAATCAGAGCGAGAGTGCGTGCAAACGGACTGTCCAATCGCGGATCCGTTATTCGGATCGGTCGTGTTCATAAAATGGAAGGCTCTGATTGGCTTAGAGTGCTCAGTTGAGCTTTATCCATGTTGCTAGGTTGAATTTGTGTCTGAAACGCATTCCGTCATGTCCAGAATCTGAAAAGTTCGTGCTCTGAGCACGTTCCATACTGGTGTGTACATAGATCGTGTCTGGAGCACGTGCTTTTTTTTCTGTGTATACAGATACCATAAGAGATTATTGTCTAATTTTTCTCTCTCTGTATGACACACCCAGATGAAAGCCTCAAATGTGATAGGAATCTCTCATGGTACTTGCCAGTGGCGAGGCGTGCGACCTGGCAACGTTCTTTCCCCCCATTTAAACGCAATAAAAAGGTCGAAATGCCTGGTCATCGCCGATGACTGGACCGTTCGACTTTTTTGGTGAATTTAAATGGAGAAAATACATTGTTGCCAAATTTCACGCTTCGCCACTGGTACTTGCGTAGCTCCGCCATCACGCCTTAAACTTTAAAGTCATTTTGTAAGTCTGTGAGTGAATTTCATGATTTTCCATGGTCTTTTTTCAGGGGTTTTTCTCCTGTTTTGTCGTCAGTTAGGATTCTATCCATACTGGGCAAACTGGGTGGCCCTATAATAAACCCCCCTTCACCAATACAACTGTGAATCGTAGGAATATTAATTATCCATTACATCGATGTATTAATCGGCCTATTTTCCTTATGTTTCTTAATCATTTTTTTTTTTTTTTTTTTTTTTTTTTTTTTTTTTTTATAGCGGTGCTTTTAGAAAACAGGTTGACTGATTTTGCTCTTCGTCCGCCCCTTGTTTCTGCGCGAACTGATTCAATTTATCATTATCAGGTGAAAACCCTTCACTTGCGCTGCACTGCTCCGACTTCAAAACCGACCAGAGCGGTATATCGGTATAATTTGAGTGTAACAAGGTGTATATTTTCTCACTTGAAGGAAACGGGGCATTTAGACTCGTCTGTGAGCCCCATCGCGCCGCGCCGCATTGCTCATTGCATACCTTGAACGGCGCACACTGGAGCCAAACGTGAATTTTCCCAATCATTCATGTAAAGTCTCACTATAATAGCATCCTCTTTAGTGATCACGATCAAAATTGGATCCAAACAAATGCTCCATCTCGCTCACTCTCGTGGAATTACCCATAAGAAATCAGATCCAAATTTTTGAATGCAAATTCATGCTAGTTAACAACCAGTTTTCTCAAATTGTATTGCACCATTAGATTCCACGTTTGTATCTTAACGTATCTTCCCACTCGTACATAATTCCTGATGAAAGATCACAAGTGAATTTACGATCACCGTTATACCGAAAGGTGTTCTATGTTTTTCCCTTGTCTTACACCCACGGCGGTCTCTTATGGGCGTATCGCCGCCATGACACTCAATCATCTTATAACCTCTCTTTGTATTGAAGCTTGTTGGAGGTATAACACGTGGTGTGATGGTGGCAATGAGCCTGTATCCTAGAATTCGGTGCCCGCATATAAGGAATTGTGAGTGGGACAAGGACAAAGCATAGGACTTTCTACGATACAACTGCGTGATTCTAAATTAATGCATGATGTTTCGAAAATGTTATGGTAACGTGCACGGAAAAAAAATAGTTGATGAGATTTACCATCATGATGACTGATTTCTGCACCTACCAAAAAGATGGTAAACTTTACCAGATATTGGGTTGAAAAGAACAATTGTCTAGTTCATTCAATCCGATATATGGTCAAGTTTACCATCGTTTTGACAGATGCAGAAATCAGTGATCATGATGGTAAATCTTACCAACTATTTTTTTTCCGTGTGACTATATTTTACGTTACGTGGAATCCAATGGGGTTATAAAGTCTGAGAGAACTTCTTGTTTACTAGCACAAATTTGTATTTGAAAATTTGGATTCCTTTCCTTATGGGAAAACCCACGAGAGCGAGTGAAATGGAGCATTTGTTAGGATCCAATTTTTTTTTCGTGACGTCACTGGTACTAGAGTCCCTATACGTAGAGACAAGTAAAATCATTGGCGCCGCCATTGTATGCGATTTTGCACATTTGTTTACATTTGGTCCATTGCAAAGATTACAGTGCTGCAGAGTTTCTAACGATGTAATCTTTCTCTGCTTTTGTTGATCAATAATATCTATTTACACTTTGAAAGATTCTTTTGAGAATTAAATACATTCTTGAGATGCATCATGATTAAAATTAATAGATTCGTCGAAAATTAACTCTTTTATCCGTAAAACAATTGCGATTGTGAACAAAAGTGCAAAATCGCACCCAAAAACGGCGTCCGTAGAGCCTAAAACTCACCGACCAATCAGAAGTTGACTACCCTCTTGTCTTAACTCTCTACATGTAGGGACTCTAACTGGTACCAGTGTAACCAAAACGCTGTAGCAAAAGTTAGCAGCAAATCCGTTGCGACTCTGGTTTAAATGTTAACTCGTTGCTTCGCATCGTGTGAAATGTGCAATGGATTTGTTCACTAGCTTCTGAATGGCGAATACAATCAAATAAAAAAAAAGTATTGGCAGTTTCAACTGAATCTCCAATTAATAATCGATTTTTTTGCATTGATTCAAATAGGATACAAACGATTATATCGACTGTTCGATCCACTGTGCGGGCAAGAAGCGCGCGTTGAGTGCAAGTGATTCTTTGCAAAGTTAGCTTTCTGCAATGAGTGTGCAATGACTTGCAATCGGTTCTGGTTGGTTCGGGTTCCGAGGTTCGGTTTCGATGGAAGTGAGCAGTTAGCGGAGCAGAGCTAAAGCGAAAGTAGCTCGGACGAGGACGAGTCGGTATGTCGTATGTCGAATCTCGACCAGTAAGAGCACCGAGAGCAACCCGTCGGACGTCACTGTACAGTGTATATAACAACAACCACCCAAGTAAAGTAAATGAGCTTTTGCACCGACCGATGTTGTATGAGTGAAGTGAATAAGTGATCGAAGTAAGCACTTGTTGCGAATGTGAGTACGCTCTTGACAGAATAATGTATTCATACAATGTGCGGTGTTGTCAGAAGAGAATGTTGTTGAGCCGTTATTTTTAAATGCCGCAAACTACAAAATGAGGAATGGGTCTGTTGATGCATAGAGGTTGTTTCAGAAGTGTAGGCGGACCTAGACCGATAATCTTTGGAATTTGTCAACATTATTTCTGATATTGATCGATGAAAATGAATATAAATAAAATTGAGTGTTCACTTTTCAATGAGGAAAACTCTGAACACAAAAGAATAAAGTCAGGAGCAAATTCGGTATTGATTTGAAGGAATGAAAGTTGAAAATTCGCCAAAGATTATGGTTTTGGTCCGCCTACACTTCTGAAACTACCTACCTGTGCTACAGCAGTATATATGACACATTAATTCTAATGTAAAATTCGGCGAAAATACAACGATGCGCACATTAAAAACTTTCAAAATCCACTCATTAACTCAGGAAATCACTGCCATTTCCAACGACCCACGCTATACACGAGACACTTTCATCAATGAGCTATAACTTTAGAGTGACCAGCGGGATGGTCCACCTTGTGCCACACAGGGTAGAAAGAATCCCGGGAAAAAGCGGAATTTGGACGGCAGATTCCAATGTTTGAGGTTAAATTTTGTAGATTTTTTCTGGTGATGCCCGAGTTTGTTTACGGAACGACCGGAAACGACCTACAAAATTTAAGCTCAAAATCCATTTTTACGGTAATATGGCGGCGACCCAGGTGACAACAATAAACCAGCGGAACGTTCCTTGATGTGCCACTCTAAAGTTATAGCTCATTGACTTTCATCACCAACATACATTTACATAGACGACCATTTACATTTAAAGACATTTACATGTACTTTTTTTTTTTTTTTTTTTTTTTTTTTTTTTTTTTTTTTTTTTTTTGCGTTTATGTAAACATCAATATAACTTACAAAACATTTGAATGTTTCGTTTAGATGCATATACTTACAGTTTTTTGTTTTTTGTAATTTTTGATAAGCCAGAAAAGAACATACAGCAAATGCAGCCAATATTACATGTATTTAGAAAGAAATTCCATTACTTTGTAGTTACGATGTTATTTACAGTTATACATGGTCGTTCCGTCTATGTAGTAGTAGTACTATGTCAGGTTTAAATAGTGTGTAGTGTAGCGCGAGCTGCTTGAACTTTAAGTGCCGAGTGGTTATTGAACGTTTTAAATGGGCGCTTTTTTTATTTTTGCCGAATTTTACCTAAGAATCAAGGGTCTACATAACCGTAGCAAAAGTACGCAACGCAAACCCATCGTTGCGTTTTTTGAAACTGTAATTTGCTCGAAAAATAACCATGTATAAAATATCCAAAAATTAGTGATATGTGATGAAAAAGGGTTTAAACAATTTCAAGTTATAAATCAAATAATAACTAAGCCTCTCCATTGAAAATCCGTTTGGGGTATTTTTGGCACCCCCCCCCCCCCGATACCATACGTTGGTCCAATAGCTTTAGCTATACTTTAGCTTAGCTGCTTGTACTCACAATGGTAACGAACAATGAACCTTTCACCTATTATAACGAGTGCGCAAGTTTATTTTTAACTTCATTAAGTCTTCATCGGTCAGTGCGAGTTTTGCTACTACCTTTGAATAATGAATATCTCTTGCAATGACAGGAAAACTTTCTGCTTAAAGGAGCCAAGTCCATTGTAACGAAAGCCCTGTAATCTATAAGAAAGCATTTAATCCAAAACTCACGTTAAAATGGACGTAGGTCTTCGTACAGCATAAGACCGATTAGCTACTGGTCGCCGGTGTGAGCTCGAGAGGAATTATTTTATTGGTCCAATGCCAGACGAAGACAGAGTTTGCCAGTCTCCTTGTCATCCGGTTCAGCGCGCTGCGGAGGACCACGTGTGGCGAAGCCAACACCATACGTGCGAAACTAAGCTTACATATTTACATTACAAGAGTAGATTGTTGATTATGTTGACATCGCGATGATCCGGTAATCGATCATCGGATGTCTTGCTTCTCGGAAAAAAAGAGGGTGCGTATACGCGGTTCGTATTAAAACTTTGTACCTAGCTCATGAGGGGGGTAGGGTAGGCAACTTGGAATGCATGTAAATCCTGGCTAAGCCGGAAATGAGGGGGACTGGCTAATTTTCTTTTCCGTCCTAGCTTATCTAGTTGAAAAGCGGAAAACCGGGCTTTTAGTGTTAGAAGAAAAAGAAGAAAGAAACAGCAAGGAAAAAACTTATAATGTTGATAAACGTCAAGAGTTTATCTAAAAAATTAACTTCGAAAGTTTTAAAAATGCGTGAATGCCTAACGTAAGTACAGCCAGGGACCAAAAGAATATCTGCATGGGGCCAGATCAAGTTGAGCCGCTCTAAGTCATACTTAAGTTAAACCGATGTCAAATCTGCACCACCGACCAATCAAAAGCAAGCATTCGTTAAAAGTGAGGTAATGCTAGTTTACCCTAGCAAAAATGTTCCATGAACTCTGTTCCAATTTTCCATGTGGACACGGAAATCACTGTGATTTCCGTGTAATTTCACACGGAAATCACATTTCCGATTTCCATGTCGACATGGAAAATTGGAACAGAGTTCATGGAACATTTTTACCAGGGTAAGTCAAGAGTCCGACTTTTCGCCCCCCTGATCGGGCCCCAGACGATTCCAGTAGCAGGAGGTAGGCGGCAACCCGCAATATTTGTCTCGATGAATTTAAGAATTGTAGATAATGGAACGAAACTTATGTTATTACGAAAGTCGTGCAAATCTCAAAGTTTAATGTTTTCGGAACGACATAGTAGTGTAGAAAACTCTAAAAGGCTCTCTTCGCCTTTAAGAGCAAAGATGACGGAGCTCTGCACGTAGCATAGGAGCAGGGCTGCCGTTTTGCGTATAATCAATGCTATTTTTCTATTCACCGATGATTCCACCGGTTGAGAAAAGATTACAAAGTTCAGTTCAGTGTATGACTGTGATGCACGAAAATACTCTGATCTGTAACCTTTCCTTAATCGGTGGAAACTCCGTTGATTAATTAAAATATCCGCAAGTTTTTTAAAGTCATCGACGACTCCACCGGTTGAGAAAAGATTATATACAGATGCGAGTATTATAGTTTATTACAGTCATGCACTGAACTGATCTGTGTAATCTTTTCTCAACCGGTGGAATCATCGGTGAATTGAAAAATAGCATTGATTATACGCAAAACGGCAGCCCTGCATAGGAGACTCCTACAATTGTCACTCACCACAGAAACACAGAAGGAAGTCTCGGATTAGATCGGAATCTCCCATGATACCTGATACCTCTGTGCAGCCATTAGCGCCATTCCGTCGCCATTACGCCTGTAATTTTAACGTAATTTTGTAACTATGTGAGTGACGTTCGTATTTGGTATCATAGGATACTCATATTTAATTTGTCACCACCCCCCCCCCCCCCAATAGAAACACAAAATTTCAAACTAGATCGGAATCTGCAATGGTACCTCATCTATACAGCCATTAACGCCATTTCCATTGCCATTATGCCTGTAACTTTAAAGTAATTTTGTAACTCTGTGATCGAATTTCGTAATTTTTTAATGTAATGATCGTAATTTTCGCTGGATTTTACTCTAAGGTTCACTATTCAATTGCACATAGCAAAAGTTAGCAAGAGAACCCCCACAGAAAAAAAAAAAAAAAAAAAAAAAAAACAGCTGTCGTAAGATTTACCATAACTTGGTTTAAATTTTCGACAGTCCAAGAAAATTGTAAATTTTACGTTTTCCATGGTTTGAGTTCAAGAGGTTTTGGTTAGATTTAAACGATGTAATGGTTAAATTTTGCGAAGACATCTTTAACTCAAACCATGAAAAACGTAAAACATACAATTTTCTTGCTTGTAGAAAATTTAAACAACACGGAGAAAAATTTATTTTTGGGGCTCCCAGAATTACTTCTACGTGATAGTTAAATGTTCATTCGCGTATCCTTAATTAGATTTCTGGTAATATTCAAAATCCATTTTTCGTTGAAACCAGCAATATCTTCACAGATAGCAGAATTTACATTTAACAATTCCGTAGAAGTGATTCTGGTAGCCCCGAATATAAATTTTTCTCCGTGCAAGTTATGGTAAATCTTACGATAGCTGTTTTTTCAGTGCCATTTTAGTCATTTTACTTGCCAGTGGCGGCTCGTGAAATTTGGCAACCGTATCCTCCTCCTATTTAACCAATGTAAAACAATCGATTCTCCCGGAGGCTGTCAGCCTCCGCAAGAATCGATTATTTTATCTACGTTTAAATGGAAAACTTGCATGGTTGCCAAATATCACGAGCCGCCACAGTTACTTGCACGGAGCGTTGTTTTTGTATATCATCACTTCGACAATAGTTCGTGACAGACCCCCATTGGCAACCCCGCAATAGACGCGTCATTTTCCCTTTCGCGGTGCACCATCGCGGCTCCCGCGACGCGACGCGAAAAAAAAAGGCAGACGTCACGACGCGAAGGGAGCAAAGCTAATGCGGCTGTGTGGACTATCACTACTCACAGTAACAACTGGCGGCCAGCCGTTGCACTATGGTCTGAGATAAGAAAAAACTGGCCAAAACTCGGTGAAAAAAGGCATCAAAAATAATCTTTTCTAGTTTTTGCGCTTATTCTTAAAACCTGTCTATGTCATTTCTAAGTTTAAATTACGTGTTCAAAGTGTTCTCTGTGCATAAAATTGAAGCTGATAGTTTATAAGTGACGAATTTATGAGAAATTTACTTTCTGACTTTTGGCCAATTTTTGATGATTTCAAACCATAGTGCGTCGGTCGCGTCGAGAGTGAAATTGTGTGAAATGTAGCGTGAGTAGTGTGTTTAATGAATGAGTGTGTGAGAGTGTGTGTTTGTGTTTACGGTATTTATTTACACGTATTAGTGTATTGTTTGTATGTGTGTGAGTATATGCACCGCTCTGGATGGGATCTACGGACGGACGGACGATCAATTCATTATTCCGATCCTTGGTCGATTCCGATTCTGCGCTGACGGTGGATCGGTTGTGGGGGGGGGGGGGGGGGGTACGGACGTTGGATACGGCCATTGGGCCACGCGGCCACTCGGTCGACGAAAGGTACGTTAAACGTATCTATCCTCCGTACGTCATCTCATCTCATCCCGCATCAGTCATTGCCGCTGCATTGCCCGTTGCATTGCGGCCGGGGGTGGGGGGGGGGGGGTTGGTGCCAGTCGTGCTGCGCGGAGTAGTAGATACTATACGTGACGTGTCTAATATTGCCGATCAAAATCTTTCATCCTCTAAGATTCAGTTTGATCCGATTTGATTCGATTCCTTCTGAAATGAATCGTTACTTTGTGATTCCTCTCGAATGAATCCATTTCATTTGATTCGTTTCGATTGAATCGAGTAGGTAGATTCCCGTAGCTGTGTTCTTTATACATGTGTATAAAGAGGTGGTTTAAGAAGTGTAGGCGCACCCAGACCGATAATCTTTGGAATGTTTCAACATTATTTCTCTTGTTTTAAAAGGAAAATGAATTAAAATGAGTTAGAGCATTGGCTTTTCACCGAGGAACACTTTTAAATTAAAAGTTCAAAGTCGAAGGCAATGTTTTGTTTAGTTGTGAAGAAATGAAAATTGAAAAGTCACCAAAGATCATGGTGTAGGTGCGTCTACACTTCTGAAACGAGCTCTAGTGTGACGTCATTATATGCAATGTGATCCAAAGAGGGACAGTCGCAAGGGTCTGAAATATTATGTTTATTATTATAAAGAGAATGAAAGTACTTAATGAGTTGAGATGAGAGCAAATGTTCCCTTGGTTTTTTTCCCAAATGCCCCGGTGTAATTCGGAGATGCACTCGTATTAGATTGCGAAATATCGTTTTTGTTAGGATGTCATAACGGAGATGCACTCGTATTAGATTGCGAAATATCGTTTTTGTTAGGATGTCATAACGTGAAATTTCTATTTAAAACAATGTATTTTAGGCCAGAATAAGAAACCTCGTCAGAAATTAAAGGTATCCTTGTAAATAAACATAACCTTCAAAATTAGCACCAACAATTGAGTATGTCGGTGTATAGACGCTTTATATAGACTTTAATGGAATATTTTATTGATACCAGAAAGGCTGTGTATATATCTTGCACGCAGGGGCATGCGAGTATGGTCCTCTAGAAATTTAGTCGCTGAGTCCCAATTTGCCAGTATAATCCCTCTTTTAGTATTGATTGTTTTTCACAACCTGGAAAAAATATTCTGCTATAAATGGTCAGAATTCAGATAAGAAGCTCCCGAAGAGAAATTCTGGGAGTTTAAAGGAGAATAATGGTCTTTTTAAGTAGAGTTTTGGGCAGAATTTCTAGCACTACTCCAAAGATTATTCTGATCGAAATTGCTCGATTATTATTATGATCAAAAATGTTAGCGATTTCGGTCCAAACGGCTACATTTGTTCTTAAATAAACAACCCCCTTCCCTCTCTTGAAAACTTTTGAAACTAGTGTGTTTTTTTTCAACCCGCAAGGAACATTTCAACCGGCAGAACACCTCGAATGGGTCTCTTACAAACTTTTGCTGTGAGCAAATGGATAGTCTAATAAGGTGTAAGAACCAGCGAAAATCACGAAAATCACAATGAGAAAGTCTAAAATTTAGTCAAAAACTCACATTACTGCTATAACGACAAGTTTGTAATGGCGGCTCAACGCAGGTATCATATGGAAGATTCCTGTCAATCATGTCACTTTCTCTACGGAAACACAGAGATATAAGCCTCAAGTTAGATAGGAATCTCACATGATACCTGCGTCTCTCCACCATTAAGCCCGATACTGAGAGTGAATTTCGTGAGTTTTTACTTCTCAGTGCACTCATCGTCATTTTTATTAGGTTTTTATGCAAGAATCAACTCTTCAATCTCCTACAGTAAAAGTTCGCAAGAGCCTCATTTTGCTGTTTTAAAAAGCGAGTAACGCTCTTAGCAACCCCCCCCCCCCCACCCCAAATCACTCCACCTTAATTACGTGTATATGTTTTCCGACTTGTCCGCGCTTCCTCTATACAGTATACGTATCCGCCCGCTGTATGTACATACATTCGCTCTAATGCATCTATCTGTACTGGATATTCTGTATTAATCAACGTAGGTGTCGTTCCCTTTATCATACTCGGGTCTCATTAAAAAAGAACAACATATTTCCTCAACGACCGACTCACCGGCACCATACACCATACGCAGTGTGAGGTGCATGGATGGTCGTCGGATGGACCGGACCGGACCGGACCCTCCGTCCCTCCGTCACCAGCCTAGAGCTCAGCCCTAGCCCCCTCTGTATATACATATATACTCGTTCCAATGTTCACTGTTTCAGTCTCCTTGTCATGGCAATGGTGCTTGACCCAGTTCCCGCCGTTCCCTGTCGACGACGCGACACCGACGTCGCATCGCGTCACCCGTCCTTTCCGTTCCGTTCCGTTCCAAGTTCATGTCCACGGCCGAAGCACCGCTCACCGGCATCGGCGTCACCCAGCACCGGCCGGCGGTGATCGGGTTTGTTGACTGCTGTCCTGTCCTCGCCGCGCCGCGCCGCGCCGCCGCGGAGTCAGTACATATTCTATAGTGCATGTGCATGTGGGATCTGAAGTACTGAGAGAGTAAGAGAGAGAGAGAGAGAGAGAGAGAGAGAGAGAGAGAGAGAGAGAGAGAGAGAGAGAGAGAGAGAGAGAGAGAGAGAGAGAGAGAGGGGGGGGGGGGGGGGAGAGAGAGAGAGAGAGAGAGAGAGAGAGAGAGAGAGAGAGAGAGAGAGAGAGAGAGAGAGAGAGAGAGAGACAGACAGACAGACTATGGGAGTACAGTAAAAACGAGGTACTTATACTCGCAACGATGCTATTGCTCTATTGCTATACGCCGCGCGCCAACCGAGAGGACCGGTGCATAGATGGTTGTGGAATGTCAATGCGCACACTGGATCATACAAAAAAATGCGGCTCTTGCAAACTTTTGCTATGTAGGGGATTGAAAAGTTGACTTTTGCACAAAAACCTGTAAAAATGACAGCGGGTACACTAAAAAATCACAAAATTCACTCTTAGAATCGGGATTAATGGCGGAGGGACGCAGATATCGTGGGAGATTCCTATCTAAATTGAGACTTATATTTCTGTGTTTCCGTAGAGAAAGTGACATAATAGACAGGAATCTCCCATGATACCATGTGTTGAGACGCCATTACAAACTTGCCGTTATAGTAGTTATATGAGTTTATTACTGAATTTTAGACTTTCTCAACTAGTGTGATTTTCGTGATTTTCGCTGCGGTTGTTACATCATATTAGACTATTCATTTGCTCTCAGCAAAAGTTTGCAAGAGCCCCATTATTGCATGGTATGTGCTGAGAGAAAATCGTGCTCTATGAAGCTGACTTGAGGGATGGTTAGGCAACCGGTAATACATATGCACTATGACTTTCAAAAGAAAGTACCTTGATCGAAATTATCAATATTTTTGTCATTTATTTTCAACGAAACTTTCGATTTTTTATGACGCACTTGAAAACGGGCGTTCTGATTAGTCCTTAAACACGTGAAAACCACAAATTCTTTTAGAGATTGCCAAGATTTAAAAGAGCAAAAATTTCGACCAGGGTATACTTTCTTTTGAATGTCATAGTACTTTTCTTATGAGAGTTTTAAAGCACAAGCGTACCGTGTTGCATACCCAATACCCATTTGTCGAGTCAGGTTTCTGATTCAATTTGCTCTACTACCGTGCCCTATATGAAATTGACTGAAGAATTGCATGAGCGGAGCCAGCAATTTGGCAACTGTGGATTCTATCCATTTGAATGTATGCGGAACAATCGATTCTTGAGAGGGCCATGGCCCAATTTCTAATCGATTATTTCTCATACATTCAAATGGGAAGAATCCACAGTTGCCTACTTGCTAACTCCGCCCATGAAGAACTGCACATCAGACTGCCCTTTGTGCGTCGAGAATGCAATTGCCGGCAGGTGCCTTTTTGCCGTGAAGTCGTTTTCGATGTTCGATTGCTCATCAACACCGATGCGATTTACGAGCGTGCGCGGCCTCCGGCGGCTCGAAGCGTGTTTCTTCGATCAATCGATCGCTATTTCTATATTCGGTGGGAAAGGTCTATCGTAAAACGTTCATGTGGGAGGTTCTGATATTATATACTGCATGAGAGAGTGGAAATTTTGAAACGGAAAGTGAACGTTCACTGAGACGGCAGGTCGGTTTATGCTCGCATACTTCATAGTTTGTTCCGGTTCCGAAAAGGGTCCATTAAGGCTTTGCAAAGTTTAACCAAGATTTTCTTCCATGAAAAGAAACAATTTTCCCAGCTACGAATTTGTCAAATAAATGAAAAGATTGTCTAGAACTAAAGCTAAAAATTAAATTAAATGTCTGCTGTTTCTTCTTTAAATTTTTAGTTCAGTTCCCGGTAATTTTTTTTTCATTTTTTGTTTCTTCCATGGTACGAGTAGTTTCAGAAGTGTAGGCGCACCTAGACCGATAATTCGTGGAAATTGTTAAATATTATTTCTGATATTACTTGATGAAAATGAATGAAAATGAATTTGAGTGCTCTCTTTTTAATGAGGGTCACTTTAAAAGCAAAAAAATAAAGTCAGAGGCGAATTCGGTTTTGATTTGAAGGAATTAAAGTTGAAAATTCGCCAAATATTTTGGTTGTGCGCATACACTTCTGAAACGAATTCTATGTATTAATACCCTTCAAATAGTAAAAATTGTAATGCATTTGGACCATCGCTGATGATGCCCGGCCTTGTCCGCGCAAAACGCTCTTCCGACGTTAAAATTTATTCACGCATAAGTGAGTCTTTCTTTCATTTTTAATTTGAGCAATAGAATTTCTAAATGTTTCGTTTAGATGCGAACCTTTATTGGCTTTATTGTATTATTTTGTAATATTTGATAAGTCAGAAAAGACCGTACAGCGAATGCAGCTTATAGTTCATGTATATTTAGCAGGAAATTTTGCAATTTTGTAATTCCGATGTTGTTTACAGATAAGTACTCGGTGGTTCCGTCTAAGCATTTTAGTACGCCGGAGTCTTTTCCTGAGTTAATGAGTGATTTTTGAATGTTTTTAATGTGCGCATCGTTATTTTTGCCAAATTTTGCGTAAAACAAAGAATCAAGGTTCTATATATTGTTGTAGCAGAAGTACGCAACAGACCCATTGACAAATGACTTCAAATTTACACAACACGGCAGCTCTGCAAATCTACTTTGCTGCAGAAACTCGTATTTATGCGCTAGCAATAAGTCCTTACGTTGACATTTTGCATCGAGCAATTTTCCTTTCCGAGGGAGTTATCGCAAGCTCTCATGGCGCACACCTAAAGACGTAAAAGTGGATGTAGACTGAGGACGACTGAAGAGTCATAGCCGAGATGGAAGTGGTGTCTGTCAAGAAATTCCTGACGTATCTCTCTCCAATCTTCACGTCTGCAATCTCCCGCGCGTAAATGTCAACTGGTCTGCGTCAACATTAAATTACTTTATCTATGAGCAATTCATTTCACTTTCTTTGAAGTTATCATGATTTCCATTGGCAGAGAACACTTGCGTAAGATAAGGTGAAAAAACTCGTAATGCTTCTTTTTCTCTCTCTCTTTTTTTTCTCTCAAATCGTCGCATTTTGAGACATAATTCTCCGTATCATGAGAGTCGGCGTTATTTGGTGTTAAAGTGAAATAGTGGCGCAGTCAGGATCGTTTCTATCTCTCTCCTTTTCCATTTGAATGTACAAGTAGGGAAATCATAGTAAGTGATGATTTTATCTCCTTGTGTATGTCCTTGTTTAACACGTTTCAATGGAAGAAAATAGAGGGATAGAGAAGTGATGCAACCAGGATCTCTTCCATCTCTCTTGTTTTCCCTTTGAATGTATTTGTAGGAAAAATATAACAATTGGGAGTTTTATCCCCTTGTGTATCCTTGTCCATCATACGTGTGTTAATGGAGAAAAGAAAGAGATGAAGAATTAGTGGTGCAACCAGGATATAATATCTTCTATCGCTCTCATTTTCCCGTTGAATGTATAAGTCGAAAAAGAATAGAAAGTGAGGTGTTTATCCCCTTGTCTGCATCCTTGTCTAACGTACTTGTCTCCATGTAGAAAAGAGAGGGGTAGAGAATCGCAGTGATGCAACCAGGATCTCTTCCATCACTCTCATTTTCCCTTTGAATGTGTAAGTAGAAAAAGGATAAATATAGGGAGTTTTATCCCCTTGTGTAGGTATCCTTGTCCATCATACGTGTTTCAATGGAGGAAAGAGAGATAGTGAATCAGAGTGGTGCAACTAGGATCACTTCCATCTCTCTCATTTACCTTTAAAATAAGTATCAGCACATAAAGGATAGAAAGTGGAGGTTTTATCCCGTCTGTCCTTCTCTAACACACGTGTTTCAATGGAGAAGAGAGAAAGAGAGAGAGAGAGAGAGAGAGAGAGAGAGAGAAATGAAGAATCAGTGGCTTAATGGCTTATCCAGGATATCTTCCATCTCTCTCATTTACCCTTGAAATGTATCAGTACACAAGGGACAGAAAGTGGGGGTTTTATCCCCTTGTTTGTCCTTGTCTAACACACGTGTTTCAATGGAAGAAAGAGAGAGATAGAGAAATTCTTGTTGCGCTACAGTGAGTAAAAGGTTCCTCCGTCCGTGAATTTTCATTTTCATTTCCATCAATGCTTGCATTTTATTCAGACCGAAAGTCCATCATTCATCAGCATTTTTTTTTTTTTTTCATCAGACGCGGCTTCGTTGGTGAATACTTGGAAATTAAATGCGTCTGAGCATGTTGATGTCGATGGTCTATGGTCTATAGGCTGAAACGTCACTCATTTCCATAAAGTAACAGGTCTGCTCGTAATTTTGCAACTGGTAGAATTTCTCGTATGACTCAATGGACGATTCTGTCAGCCGACCTTTAACAAGCAGACCTGTTATTCATTTAAATGAGATGCTCGTTATAACAAGCAAATATATTTAACCTAGCCCATCGAGGTATCTATCAAGACCTAACCAGAAGGTGGGGGGGGGGGCTAGAAAAACCCATTTGGCACTCATTGAGGGTACCTCATAAATGTGTCAGCCCCCCGTCAGTATCCTCTCCTCCTCCTTGTATATGCAGTCCTAACGACGCAGGGCGCACTATAGTCTGAGATCGAAAAAATGGTGGCAAAAAAATTTAGTGAAAAAAAATCATTAAAAAAAATCATCGTTTTTTCATTGTTTAAGTTAATTTATAAAAAAAATTACGGTGAAATTACTAGGTTTTAATTACTTGCTTAAAGTGTGTTTATTGTGATTGAAATTGGCCTTGAAAGTTTTTAAGCGATAACAGTGGCGGCTCATGCTACTTGGCAATGGTGTCTCCGCTCCATTTGAATCTATGTAAAACAATCGATTGCTGGTGAAGCAATGCTTCACTTTCGAATTGATTGTTTTACATATGATCAGATGGAGGGATAACATTGTTGCCAAATAGCACGAGCCGCCACTGAGCGATAAATTGATGAGAAAAAGTTCTGATTTTTGGCCACTTTTTGAAGATTTCGGATCATTGTGTGACGGCCGCGTCACGAGTTAAATACTTGTCCCTCCAGTAAGTTTTTAGGCCAAAAAATTCATTCGGATATTTCACCCATGCACATTGCACTGGGTCGTTCACCTCTTACCGAGAAGTATAGACATTTTTGAATGCATAATGAAGATGTAGTGAATATATTGCTGAATCCACTGTATCTATCTTCGAAAAGTATCGATTGTCAGACTGGTTTATAAAGTACCTACTCTTGCCAGTTTGATTTAAATCGAGATTTTTGACTTGTAAAAACTTACCTCAGCCGATACTTCTAGACGCATGGGTCGGAAATGCAATCCATTTTTCTCCTGCCTGCGTTTTTTAATGCATGAGTCACTATATATGTGTGTGATAGAGTTGAGCTTGGAGACATAGACCAAAACATTTAATTGTTGATATTTTCTTGCTAAAAGAATGTTAGATAATTCAATTTAAGCCCTAAAATGAATGATTTTAGACAGTGTTTAGTTGCCTTGCTGTTTATTGTTTATATCGTTGATTTGTATTTGTGCTTTTAATGGGGCTGATCCAAACTCTTGGGCGGGTACAGGGAATTGTCTTTCTCTCTCTCCTCCCATTTGAAAATGTGCGTTAGAAAAGGACAGAAGAGGGGGCAAAAGTCACGTGATGGCCCCCTCTGCTGTCCTTTTCTAACACATAAGTTCAAATGGAGGGAGAGAGAGAAAGACAATTCCCTGTATCCGCCCGTGTCCAAACTTTTGCTACAGAGGTGATTAAAGAGTTGATTCTTGCACGAAAACCTGGAAAAATGATGATGAGTACACTAAAAAGTCTGAAAATTCAACCTCTGAATTGGGCTTAATGGCGGAGCTACGCTGGTATTATGGGAGAGTCCCGTCTAATTTGAGTCTTATCTCTGAGTTTTCGAAGAGAACATGACAAATTATACAGGAATCTCTGATCGCGATACCTGTGTATGGCTTTGTCATTATACGATCTTGCCGTTTTACAGCTGTTTTCTGAGTTTATTATTGAATTTTAGACTTTTTGTGTGATTTGAGTCATTTTAACTGGTTTTTACTTCAGATTTAACTATTTATTTGCTATTAGCAAAAGTTTACAAGAGCCCCAATTTGTCTATGAAATTCGATTCTTTGATCCACTGTGGGGCGCAGGCTTCCTTCAAACGACCGCAGTAGCGCACCGAGAGTTTCTTCATCTCTCCCTTTTCTTCATCAAAAAACGTATGTTAGACAAGGATGGACAACGGGACAAAACCCCCAGCTTTCTGTCCTTTTCCTACTTATACATTCAAATGGGAAGTGAGAGAGATGGAAGAGATCCTGGTTCCGCCAGTGAACGACCGGATGAAACTATCAAAGAAACCAACATCTTCTGACATTCAAAAAGGAAAACTAACTTTGTCTAGAGATAGTAAAATTTTGCACGGAGCTTTTCACCTCTCGACCTTTTTCGGGTTGCGTCTCTATTGTCATCGGTGCTGATATGGGACACTCGGGACTCGGGTGAGTTCTCAGCTCGGGTTCTTTGTGAATTCCACCGCTTTTCGCAACCCCTGCATCGATGAACTTTCGGGGGTGAAAGGTCACCCTCGCCCTTTCAGTAACCACCTTTCTCTTCCTTTAAACAAACTTTGTCTTCACACCCCTGCGTTTCCTTCCGTCCGCTTTCCATGTGTCACGTGTCTTCCCGCTCGGCCTGTTCGTTGTTCGATTCATATAGGGGAAAAAACTACAAGGACGGATACAGGGAATTGTCTTTCTCTCTCTCCTCCCACTTGAAAATATGCGTTAGAAAAGGACAGAAGAGGGGGCCAAAGTCACGTGATAGCCCCCTCTGTTGTCCTTTTCTAACACATAAGTTCAAATGGAGGAAGAGAGAGAAAGACAATTCCCTGTATCCGCCCATGAAAAACTATGTTCGGGTATCGAATCTGCGGCTGTGCTGTTAATAAAAGTTACTGTGAGGTGACCTTGACTCTATACAGTGCTGCCGCATTTTTAGAAATTTAAAGGGAATTTCTATTTTTAACGATGATTCCACTGATGGACAAAATATTAATTTCATTAGGTGAATATAGTCTGTAAACCTGTGACTGTATTTAAAATGAAGCCGTCCTATCTACGTAAGCAACCCTTTTGTCTCTAGCTGGAATCATTTTTAGATCATATATTAGGATGATGTATATTTAATGGCATTTTTCAATTCACCAAAGATTCCGCACTCGGTGACCAAAATATTACAAAGTTCATTTAAGGGTATTATTATTTTGTTTGTTTGTTTGTTTGTTTGTTTGTTTGTTTGTTTGTTTGTTTGTTTGTTTGTTTTTTGTTTTTTTCTTTTTTTACTTTGTCAAAAAGTAAGCGCTATGGCAAAACAAACACGTCAATACAAAACAATTTTGTTACAGATCATTGATTACAAGTACATACTTAAATAATTGAATGTTTAATAGCATTTTTCAATTCACCAAAAGATTCCGTACTCGGTGACCGAAATATTACAAAGTTCATTTAAGTGTAATATGATCTGATCTGTAAACTTTTCTTAATCAGTAGAGTCTCTGTCGCTGACTTAAAAAAAAAAAAAAAAAAAAAAAAAAAACATTTGAGGAGGTCGGAAGAAGAGGGGCGTGAGTGCACTCACGCCGTTTTTCGGGAGAACGGCTAAATCGATTCTACGTATCCTAGTTTACATGCGTACCAAATTTCATACCGATATCTCAAAAATTGAGGGAAATATAGCATTTTAAATCTCAGTTGGTAGCACTTGGTTGGTAGCAGTTTGAAATATTCAAAGCTGATTATCTCAAAACTCGATTTTTGCAATCACGCCTCTCTTCCAGAGAACTCCTCATTTGCGAAGATTTTGATAATTTAATTTATCGTACGGCTCTCGTGATAATGGAATCGCAGGGGGAAAAAAATGAGACGGTGAAAGATCTTCAGTAGCGCATGCTAGAGCTTAAATAAGGTGCACAAAACTTTTGGTACTTTCAACTGTAAAGTATTTGCTGGGTCATTTTATCACGAAATGTTTGGTTAGCGCAACAATGGCGTTTTTTTACTGTGCCCTGAAAAAAATAATCTCTACATTTTAATAATACTATACCATGCGAAGCACAACTATTTTCAGCAGAGGAGTTTTAGTATTTTTACCAGAAAATTGAACTATGAAGCAGAAATAACTATGGTACAATTACCAGGCTTCTGGTAAATATGATACAAATTTCCTCGGTTGCCATATCGTAATGCTTCTATATAGTTGTATTTTTTTTTCAGTGGACCGATTGAGAAAATATTACGGATGCGTATAATTTCATACATCGCATTTTCATATGAATCGCTAAATCTTTCGATCGATTGATCGGTGGGACTATCAACGAATTAAAAAATGTCATTAAATCTACACGAAGCGGCAGTTCTGAATGGTTTAAGCGGGAGTGGGGGGGGGGGAGGATTGAGAGTAGATTGTTCACGTTCAGTCATCAGACTCGACGTTCCTACGATGACAACACAGACCCAGACGTACAGATGCAACATGACAGCGCACAAGCGACTGAGAAAAAAAAAAAAGAAAAAGAAGAAGAAAAACGTCGGAAAAATGAAACGAATGCGATGCGATAGTGATATATACAGAAGTCATCGAGACAGACAGTGTGAAGAGCAGGCGGGAGGGAAGGGTGGGGTGGGGGGGGGGGGTTAGCTAAAGAAAGTATTGAGATGAGTGAATTAGCGGTGAAAGTAATGCGCTAATGAGCTAATGAGCGTGGTAAAGCAAGGCCCCCTTCTCCTTGCTCGCGATGCCTGATGCCTGCCTCCTAGGATCCTGACTCCTCACACAATCAGCGAGCGCGAGTAGTCAGCGCGGTGCAGCCGAACATGACGCGCTGACTCCGTACTGCTGCGCTGCGCACCGCATCACCCGCAATCAGTCAGCGCACTCACAGTCCCAATACCAATCAGTCGCCCCTTGAGCAATCAGCTATTAAACGCTCTCGGTCGATTGATTGTTTATCGTTGCAATGTTGCACTGCAGCGATTAGTGGAGGAGGATTGTTGTGGGAAAATTCGCCCGTTTTTCCGCATTTGCGTCAAGGTTGAAGGAAATGAATTTATTTTTCGGACGGACGGACGGACGGTCCTGCAGCGATGATTGCTGATTGCTGATGGTTGATTGTTGGAAGGGAAATCGCTAGTTTTTCATTCATACGTCTGTATCTCAGTTATCTGTAATTAAGAGAGCTAATTTTTCGTCTGGTTTTCTTTTTGCGTCAATGTTAAAGGAAATTAATTTTTCTTCCGGACGGGCGGACGCCCGGATGGTCCAGGTCTTGCAACGATGATTGTTGACTGCTGATTACTGATGACTGTGAGAAAAAAAAGTCTCTCGTTCTTTATTTTTAATAATATGTCGATTAAAAGAGCCGGTTTTTCCGAAACACATCGCGTAAGACTCAAGGCAGCGGTGACTTTCGAACCATACGATTTGGTAATAATGTTTTTCCTATATTTGGTTCTTTGTAAAACAATCGATCCGATAGTGATGCTGCGTTTTATCAACAATCGATTTTTGTACATTAAATCAAATATAGGAAAAACGCCGCTGTTGTCAAATTGCACGAGCCGCCGCTGTTTTTTTCTCTCATTTGAACCTATGTTAAAGTATCTTTCTATGTAAAGGGCTGTAAGGGAAAGACTCTGAACTCTAGATGTTACAAAATTTTGGCCAAAATTAATGATTTTTTAAGACCTGCGACCTAATCGCTGAGTACTTGAATATACTGGCAGAGTAAATATTGTTTTTTGAAGTAATTTTACTTTGCAATTTCCGCTGGTCTGGAACGTTGTTTTATTTTATGTTTTATTTATTTTGTTTATTTTATTTATTTTATTCATTTTATTTGTTTTATTTATTTTAAGCATTTTATTCATTTTTCTAAGAATCAATGTCAGCTACAAGTTTAATTCAATGACTATAATAACTACTATAAGCTAATTGCTACTTATTCATGGCCATATATTCCGTCATTTACACTTCATAGCCAACTTCATGCGATCGCAGTTACAGGCGTATAAATAGTCAATTTTACACAACACTGCATGGGTATTATTTCACGGTCGAATGATTCCATCCGACAAAATTTCTGAGAAAATTCGGGAACAACACCAGAGAATAAAATCTTGCGGCTCGTTGATCACTTCTGCGATAACGCGCAACCCTTGAATTCGTTTGATTGTGTTCGCTTTGATGACTTTTTCTTGAGTACATTCCACTGGCGCAACCAGGATCTCTTCCATCTCTCTCATTTCCCATTTGAATGTGTAAGTAGGAAAAGGACAGAAAGAGGGGGTTTCATCCCGTTGTTCATCCTTGTCTCACATATACGTTTTTTAATGGAGAAAAGAGAGAGATGAAGAAACTCTTGGTGCGCTACTGGTACACTCTGCGGGAGGGCCCGGGCGGCAACTCTGTGGAATGACGCCATTGATGAAATATTGCTCGGAAAATCACACCCCTCTACGAGCAAGAGGGGGATTCTCGAAGCTGAGCAATAAATGGAATAATAATGGCTTTAATCCGATAAAAGCCTGCATCCATTTAGATTTAGAGAGGAGCAATATGTTTTTTGGAATTTCTTTCCTCTAGTACTGCTCGTGAGTCTAGGGCGAATGAGGGGTGGGGATGGAGAGGGGGGAGGGGGAGGAGAGGGGGAGGGGACTCGCAATTGGTGTTCGAAAACTAATCCAGATCCGGTTGTTTTAAAATTGAAAATAATTGGGAAGCAGATTCGTTTTGTCTTTTGCTGCGAGAATTCAATACACTTGAAAACACTCTCTGTAACTTTATATTTTTGACCGTTCGGTGAAATTCTGATGCTTTCTGACCATTATGTGTTTTCTTGAGAAAATATCATTCGCATGTGGGGGTCATAAGTAATCCCTATTCCTCCTCCGATGTGTCAACTTCCCATCTTCGTTTAATTTTTTCGTCGCAAATTGTTCATTTTTACGCACCAACTGAAGTAATGCCTATTTGAAACTTACATTTATAATTTATCATTTTTTTTTTTTTTTTTTTTTTTTTTTTTTTTTTTTTTTTTTTTTGTGTTAGGTCTTCTTGAGTCAGATCCTCAACTTCACTTTTTTCATCTTTTGAATGAACTGTTTTTTGCAATTTTTCGAGATTCCTGTATAACAACATTATTTTATAAACATCACACCAACTTTCACATTTCCGGCAGTAATTGCGTCGCTGCTTTCAACAATTAATAAAATGTTTCCGGAAGCAAAGCTCCATCGAATTACCAAACCAATATTTAATAGAAACTTCCCTCGAATTCCCGTACAGATAATTTTAATTCTATTAAATATTCTTTAGTTTTCCGATGTTTTTCAGCCTCAGTGCACCGTACCTCTCACTAATTTTAGCGTTCGCGCAACGTGACCGCACAGCACGGAACATCATTCTCAGGAAAATAAGAAATCTGATTATTTTGTGTCAAAAATTTAATTTTGAAAATCTTAGTTGTCATGCCAACTTGTTTTATTACAAGGGGGACAAATTGCACTCTTGGTGATTTTGAGTCAGCTTACGCTTTAAATTTGTCTATACGTAATTCAGAAATATTTTTTAAGAAATATGCAGAGGTAAAGGAAATGACCGCAGCTAAAGGTATGCAGTTATTATAATGGAGTCTCACGAGACAGGAATGCAGTTCCAACTTCCTCCTGGTCAAATTGGTATGAAGTCTAGTGAGACTTTGTTCCTTATTCTATGCCAAACCACGACTACGTTTCGTTGATTTATGTCATACATGCAGGGAGACTTGTGGGCTCTTCGTTTCGCAGTTCTCTCAACAGCAATGGCAGATCCAAGAATTCGTGTTTCTCTCTCTTTTCCCATTAAAACGCGTGTGTTAGAAAAGGACAGATCATCCGTTGTCACGTGATTTTCGCCTACTCTTCCATCCTTTTCTAATACATGCGTTCAAATGGGGAAAGAGAGAGAGACAAAAAGAGAGAAAGAGAGAGACAAAAAAAAAGAGAGAGAGAGAGAGAGAGAGAGAGAGAGAGAGAGAGAGAGAGAGAAAGAGAGAGAGAGATAATTTCTACAGCTCTATGGCTATACACTGGCGGATCCAAAATGTTGTCATTCTCTCTTTTCTCATTAGAACGCGTATGTTAGGAAAGGACAGATTAGGGGCAGTCACGTGATTTTCGCTCCCTCTGCCATCCTATTCTAACACCTGCGTTTTGATGGGAAAAGAGAGAGATGAACGCTTTTTTGACTTTTTTGTATCCGCCAGTGCTCAATAGCAATGGTGCAAGCTGAAAATGTCTTCTTGTCGTAACGTGTTTCAAATCATATCTAACTACTCCATCATCTCTGAAAGCTGCGGTGCAATTTCCGTATAGAAAGTACGCTGCGACTAAAAATGCGACACTCATCAGAAAACGACCGAAAACTTGGACAGGAGAAAACCTAACCAGCATTCAGAGCTTTTCTTGTGAGTTTGACATTCATCCTTGTTCGAAAGCCGGGGATGAAAAATTACTCTCTCGGAGTTTCTTAGCTCTCAGGACTCAGGAGTGTGTCAAATAGCTCAGAGCTTATACACGGGGCGGGTTGTTAAGGAAACTTACAAGCATTTTGTTTCGACGCCGAACTCCCTAAAATTCTGTGTGCATGTACAAATGTCAAAATCTGACACCCCCTCTTCCCTTTTTCAACCCCCCCCCCCCCCCGCACCACCCTCGAAAATGTCTGGAGTTTGAATGAAAGAGTGTGGGCGATTGCGTATCGCACACCACACCGGTGCGGCTCAGCAGAAGCGCCGGCAATGCCGAAACCGAGTCCAAGGGGTTACTATAGCAACTGGATGGGTGGGATGTGAGGGTGGGGGGGGGGGGTTGTACCGCGACAAGGCACTCCCTCGCCGCCGCGCCGCGCCCTAACGAACGCAGAGTCGCGGCGGCGTCGTCTATTCGGATGAAGCTCTCAGCGCACGCTGGCAGTTGGCAATCGCATGCTACTATATTCTATACGGAGGAGGCAGGAGCCCTTCACGAACCCCCCCCCCCCCCCCCCCCCCCCACCCCCGTCTCTTCTCCCGCCCCTCCCTCAGGAACTTCACCTCTCGCCCGTACCCGCGCGCCCGCCCCGCCGACCGTGGGCTTCCTGCGTGGAATCAATACACGGCGCACGTAAAACGTAAAAATGCTCTCTCCTGACTCCGGGAGTCCCGAGCCGGGCCGGCCGGCAGCGGTCGGGACTCGGGAGAGGTAAGTGGGGACACCCGTTCCACTCCCGGTTTCCGATTCTTTGGTTGTCTCGTATTTAAATTGGGGGGGGGGGGAAGACATTTTTTTTTGCATCGTTGATTTTTCTTGTGACTGCTGTTGGAAATTGCGTCGATGGTTTGTCTATAGTTTTGTTTTCACATATTGACCTGTTTCACACTCTTGGTTTTCAATTCTTAGCTGTCTCATATTTACAAGGGGGAAGGGGGGGGGGGGGGGTTCAAAGCAATTTGTTTGCATCGTCGGAGAATATTGTTGGAAATATGTGGATTTGTTTTATTTTGTTTTTGACATTTTTATTTTGACACGGGGACTCGTTTCACTCCTGGTTTTCGAGTCTTCGTTGTCTCATATTTAAATTGAGGGGGGGGGGCGGAGACTTTTTTTTTGCATCATTGATTTTTCTTGTGAATGCTGTTGGAAATTACGTTGAGGGTTTGTTTGCTTTTGTTTTTGACAGTTTTGTTTTTACATGTGGACGGCGTTTCAATCTTGGTTTTCAATTCTTATATATCTGCCCCATATTTTTAAGGGGGGATTAAGGGGGGGGGTGTCAAAGCAATTTGTTTGCATCGTCAATTTTTCTTGAGAATATTGTTGGAAATGCTTCTTTTTTGGAGGTTTTGTTTTTGAAATTTTCAGAGAGCATTTTCGGTAAAGTTGATTTTCAGATCGCCTTTCAACTTACTAGAGCCATGTCACTTACTTACTCCTTTTCATGTTGTAAAGTCAGCGAATGAAGGCCATTCGACTGTTGACTCCTTAGATTGAGACTCAAGTAGGCAACCTGCAATACTTCAACGTGATCAGTATTGCAGGTGTGATCTACCTTAGCCAAAATCTAAGGGGTCGACTGGAATTCCTCAATTCGCCTACAATACTAGCAGGAACAAACATAAATTTGCCAGGACATGCAAACCGCAACACAAAATATACATAATATGTTGAATGGTATTTGGAGTGTAACGTGTTGCATACTCTACCTACGATATGCAAAATGCAATGCACCTGATATAACGTATTGAATCATTGAATGGTATCTTGTGTGTTGCGTCTTGCATACCCCGGTCAAAAATTTGCAACCCGCAACGCGCACATAATAATGCACAAGTTTCGTGGTATTTTGTGCGTTGCGTATTGCATACGCTACGTTGACCAGATAACTTTGTCCATCGATAGTATAAGGGGTCGCAAGGGGATCATCTGTAAGATTTTCCCTCGACTTGTGATGTTCTCGGTGGTTGTATTTGAGTTCGATTTGGCTACACTGATTCGATTCTCTGTCGCATGACGAGTCCATATCGTCGTTCAAAACACGCAAGGAGATGGGACAAAACACCTCTTGACTCCTCTGCAGTAAAACACTCCCTCTCTCTCTCTCCCTCCCCTCCCTCCCCCGCACCCTCATTCTCACTCCGCGTCTTCCCTCTCTCTGTTATCGAGATTTCCGTTTCGAATCGAGCCGTGTCCACAAGTTATGAATGATAGGGTTGGTCTCTTATTGTATCGGATCGAGTCGTTTTGGAGCATTAAGCTATACCTGAAGGGCGCGGTTTTTTTCTGGGACTTGGACCCCCTTTTCCGTTCACTCTTTAACGACGATTTTCACCGGTAAATCGGTGAACTTCAAGCCACATGGTTGTCAGCTCATGCAAAAAATGAAGAAATCATTCACTATGCCCTTTAAAATCAATGTAAATCTTGAAGATTTTTCCGAAAAATCTATGACACCCCCGCATGGGTGCCATAGATGCATGCATACAGAGGCGAGGCGTGCGATTTGGCAACGTTCCTTATTCCCATTTAAACACATTAGAAACGTCGAAACCCCTGGTCATCGCCGATGACTGAAGCGTTCGACTTTTCTAGTGAATTTAAATGGAGAAAATACATTGTTGCCAAATTCCACGCCTCGCCACTGCATGCATGCATTTTTAACAGTGTTGCAGGATTGTTCCTTTAACATATTCTCATTGCCCATTCAAATCAATGGAAATGTGACGATTTCATATGGCACTAATCTAGAAACTATGCCCAAAGAAGACATCTATCCATCGTCAAAAAGTTTGGTATTTTGACGGCTCGGTCAAATCTATCGTACGGATCCATCAAAAATTTTCAAATTCAACCTAATCGCTGAAGCTGTAGATACTATCAGTAGAGGCATCACACTATTTTAGTAACTGTGAAGGAAGTTTATTCATTTCTAAGTCCACACTTTTGACATGGTTTGACATGGTTCTCCAAAGGCAGTTGAAAGTGATATGAACAAAACAAAAAAAGATCCACATCCGATGAATGGTACCGCAACACCTAGTGATACCGGTTATCAAATGAAAATCGTATCTTATTGCGGTCACTTCTTGATGTATATAGTTACATGTATTGTTCGATGGGAATCTTCCATTGTTACTACCCTCAGCCACCATTACGCCCGCGCAAATAAAAGCGTTTATCGAAATTGGGAGTGAATTTTGGAAGTTTATAGTGCTGCAATAACATCAAGCAAATTTTAGCGGTCGAATATCATTCACTTCAAGAATTGATGATTGCTAACTGATGCTGCTGATCGGTGGAAAAGCTAGCCAATGAGAGTCTAGAATGAACCTCTGAATGATATTCTCGTGAAAATGAAAACTGCGATAATAATATTCCATAACATAACCTCTAAATCAGCTCTGGATGAAATGGCCATTTTTAACAAACAAAAAAAAAAAAACTAGCGTTTTCGAAGCTAAAATTATGTTTGTCTCATAGGAAAATGACTTCTACGCATGGTCTGTACAATAAACTTTATTCGATAAGTTCGTCATTTCCGAAATTATCGTGGCGAAAGGAGTCAAAAAGGATAGAAGATGAGATTTCTGACGACGGTTGCAACAATTCGAAAATCGAATCTACCTCCGGAGGTGAATTCGAAATTTCCAATTGTTGGAATTCAACAATCTCCGGTGAGACCAACGAAAACAATCGAATGTCATCAAAATAAAATGCAAATCCATCGAATATCATACGACGGTGAATGATATTCGATCGCTAAAATTTGCTTATCGTTATTTTTGGAGGTTTCAACACCAGAATCGACTATTAAATCGCTTGTAGCAAAAGTGTGCACACGGAAAAAAATCAGTGGTAAAATTAACCATAGCATAGTTGATTTTGGCACCTCCTACAAAGTATGGTAAATTTCACCTGATGTTTGGCATGATGAGGTACACTTTTGGTCAACGCATCCATCTGCGCGTTATATTAAACTAGTAGTGTGCTTCATCATACCAAACATCAGGTGAAATTTACCATACTTTGTAGGAGGTGCCAAAATCAACTATGCTATGGTTAATTTTACCACTGATTTTTTTCCGTGCAAGAGCCCTATTGCCAGTGGCGTCGCGTGCCATCTGGCAACAATGCAACTGCTCCATTTAAACTCATTAAGTATATCGAATTTGCCTTGTGCACTGTGCACCCCCTGAATTCGATATTTTACATGAGTTTAAATGGATAGAATACATCATTGCCAAATTGCACGCGACGCCACTGCCTATTGCAATTGCAATTGCGAAAACTCGCATAGGATGAAGGAATGACTCACGATCACGGCTCGCGGAAATCTCCTCGACTCGATGCGATGACTCTCCTTTTACTTCCGAATATGATCGAATTTAACGATTTGAAAGCGGCGACGGAGAAGCAATAAGCATAGCAATTTGGACAGGAATCGAGGAAACTCAATCATCAACACTTCTCGTTTTCATTTTTTTTTTTTTTTTTTTTTTTTTTTTTTTTTTTTTTTAATTCTCTCATTCGAGTATATCCGAGGTCCAGAAGTCGCAGACTCGTTCATCGCACATTTTCCCCCCGGTAATTAATTCTTCGTCTGAAGGAAAGTCCTCCTCCCCCCTCTCTTTCCCCAACACCCCCCCCCCCCCTACACGCTTTTTACCATTTCCTGTTTGGCCATACTCTCGATGCATTTACATGGGTGTATATATGAGTATCCTCTGTTTGTGTGTGTTTTATGAGTGTGTGAGTGTGTGTTTGATGCGAATCGGTAGTTATACGATTTAAATGGCCGATAAAGATTTCACTGACTACACCGGCTACAAGTACATGCTCACTCATTTACTTTCTATCAGGTTTTTTTTTTCTTTCTTTTTCTTCTTCTTACTTATTTACCGATTCCATTTATTATCGGCTCGATGGGCGCCGCAGCGCCGCCTTGCACTTGCTTTGCACATCGCGCCTGCGCAGAACATGCGCACCTCATCTGTCAGTTGGCTTAACTGTCTTCTGGCGGCGCCTGATGCACATGGTGCCGTTATAAATGGACGACTTTATAGAGATGGACAACTTATTCGATTAATCGAATGAATTTCGATTTATTATATTTTTCAGCTGTATCAAATAGACTGTTATAGTGTGCATCCTCCGCGTTCAGTGCCGATTTCTGCCACCAGATCGCTATCATTCGTTTCGTGTTCTCCAGAGTCGTTTGTGTGTAGAGAGTTAAGACAAGAGGGTAGTGAACCTCTGATTGGTCTGTGGGTTTTAGGTTCTACGGGCGCCGCCATTGCTGAATGCATTTTTGCACATTTGTTTCCAAACGATGAGGCTCAAATGTATTTTACGGATTTTAAAGAGTTAATCGACGATGAATTTGTTAATTTTAATTTTGATGCACCTCAAGAATGTCTACACGGAAAAAAAAAAAAAAAAGATTAGTGAAAATAACCATACGGATACCTGATTTTGGCACCTGCTAGATGTTATGGTAAACTTGACCAGAAACATGGTACATAGTATGGTACATTTACCGATACTTTGAGTAAATTCGACATGCAATCAGGTAACACCACCTAGTACCTAGTCAAAACATAGTATACTTCTGGTTAACATTACCATAACATCTAGCAGGTGGCAAAATCAGGTATCCGTTTCGTTATTTTCGCCGTAGTTTTTTTTTTTTCCGTGTATATAATGGGGCTCTTGCAAACTTTTGCTATGACCAAATTAATAGTCCAATCTAGTGTGTAGACCAGTTAAAATCACGAAAATCGCACTAAAAAGTCTAAAATTTAATAGTAGATTCACGAAACTGCTATTACGTCAAGATCATAATGTGGGGGTTCAACGCAGGTATTATGCAGGAGATTCCTCCGTCTAATTTGTCACTTTCTCGTCGATCAATAGGCGTCGATCAACAAAAGCAGTGAAAGATTACATCGTTATTAAACTGAAAACATAGAGTTCTTGAAAATTTTGAGGAAATTCTCAGCGGCGGCTCGTGCAATGTGGCAACAATGGATGTACTCCATTTAAAACTGGGTAAAATAATCGATTACTTGGTGAGGCGCAGCGCCTCAACTAGTATCGATCTTTTTGCATACGTTTTAATGGCAAAAGTGCACGGTTGCCAGATTGCACGAGCCGCCACTGGAAATTCTGGTACTGTGACCATGCTCCAACTTTAACACCAGAATCTTCTGGTAAAAATACTCGATTTTCTTAGGTTCACAAACATCGGTGTGCTTCTATAGTATTATTTCTGGAATTTAGGAATTATTTATTTCCTTGTACGAACCCTACGGCACTGTAATCTAAGCATTGGACCAAAACACAACAATGGCTTTCAGAATGTAAACAAATGTGCAAAAACGCATCCAATTGTGACGCTCATAGTTTAACTTGTCTCAACTCTCTACACACAGGGACTCTTGACATTTTATGCCCACACGGCGCTAAACTCCAAGCTTGTGTTCTGAACATTCTATGATTACTTTGTCTAGAATGGGGCTCTCGCAAACTTTTGCTATAGGGGATTGAAGAGTTGATTTTTGTATCAAAACCGGTAAAAATGACGATGAGTACACTAAAAAATCACGAAATTCACTCTCAGAATCGGGCTTAATGGCGGAGAGACGCAGGTATCATGGGAGACTCCTATCTAATTTTGAGACGGGTCTCTGTGTTTCCGTAGAGAAAGTGACGCATAATGGACGGGAATCTCCCATGATACCTGCGTCGAACCGCCATTACCATCTTGCCGTTATAGCAATTATGTGAGTTTATTACTGAATTTTAGACTTTCTTAGTGTGATTTTCGTGATTTTTGCTGGTTTTTACATAAGATTGGACTGTTTATTTGCTTATAGCAAAAGTTTGCAAGAGCCCCATTGAATAGGTTAAGTGACCCCTCTTACATAGCCGTAGCCAGGATATTGTCTTTCTCTCTTTTAGCCCATTTGAACACATGTGTTAGAAAAGGACAGAAACACGGGCTATTGTCAAGTGACAGCACAGAATAACATAATCAGAACGGAAACTCCCATAAGAGCCAATGGAAGCAAGTTTGGAATTTAACGGCACCAATAGGCAACGCTGTGGTCCTATATCTATCCCAACATGGCGGACGTGTGTGATTTGTGTTGAAACTCATTTATTTCTGTAAATTCTGGAAAGAAATCTTAAGTTTCCGCCCTCACTTTTATTCTAATGGCATTTCAGAATGAAAATTTCGCGGATCATGTCCTATATTTTTTTTTTTCACGCGCGAATCTAGATGTAAACATCCTATATCCCAACATGGCGGACGCGAAATGAATTTGCTTCAAAATCCGACAGTTTTCGTTCTGATTGTATTATTCTGTGGTGACAGCTTCTATATCCATCCTCTTCTAACACATGCATTTAAATGGGTAAAGAGAGAGAAAGACAATATCCTGGCGACGGGTATAGGTATACCTCTAGATGTATCTTATTAGACCTAAAAAATACTCTCTCCGTGTACGAATGAGGTTGAAGATGACTCAAGTATTAGTCTCTCTGCGGACTGGAAAAACTTGAGAGCGGTCGCGTCATCCTTCGGCAATGCGTCTTGGATGGTCCAATAGGCCAAAGGGCCCCGGCCGATCGCATTCTCAGCGTCAAACACGCTGTCCGCTGCGGTTTTAGCGGTCGTAAGCGAGTGTAAATCCGCGTGTTCTCTCTCTGCCTCAGTTGGTCTCTTTCCTTAAGCTGCGGTTGTCAGTGTATACTGTATGTAAGTGTATTTGTAAGACTCTTTCTCCACGAGAGCTCAGCCACTATATTGGAGCAGTGCAGTGCAGTGTATTTAGTGAGCAGTTGTTAAGCTTCTCCGTGTGCACTTTTCGTAAATTCCGACTGCTGACTTAACTCTGACTCAGAGTGAAGAAACCGAACTTATATACAGGGTGTATTAAAAGGAAAGGTATTTATGGCTGTAATTCTTTTCTATTTATTTATTTATTTTTATTTTTATATTTATTTTTTTCAACTGCCTGAATATCTGACTGAACTAGATGCTAGATGCAATAAGACATGGAGTAACGGCGTGCTTACATGACGGTGCGTCATGAAAGCTAGGAAAAGCTCACCGTCCTATTTTCTTGGAAAGTTCAAGCCTATAACCTGATACAGGACAAAGGCTGGGCACCTGTTGCCCCAGAATTTTGGTCCCAATTACTATTAGTTGGCAATATAGTTTGGGAAAATATCGTTGAATTTGAATGGAGCTGTTGCAAACTTTTGCTACAGGCTTATTAATAGTTGATTATGGGGCACTACCCTGTAAAAATAACGATCAGCGCACTAAAAAATCACGAAATCCACTCCTAAACTCACAAAATGCTTTTAAACGCGAGACCTTAATGGCGGTCGAGGCCGCGATTTTCTTATGGCAATTGTATGCTTCTTCTTCTTCTTCTTGGGTGGTGTTGCGAGAACAACTCGTGTAGATGGCGCTGATTGAAGATAGGGAACCCCAATGAAAACCGCGGCCCCGGCCGCCATTATGGTCTCGCGTTTAAAAGCATTTTATGAGTTTAGGAGTGGATTTCGTGATTTTTTAGTGCGCTATTCGTTATTTTTACAGGGTTTTACCCCATTATCATCTATTAATAAGCCTGTAGCAAAAGTTTGCAACAGCTCCATTATTTCGATTAAAAATTGGCGGCATATTTGACATTTTTGGAGTTCTCTTCGACTTTCAGTCTAAACCCCGAAGTTGACAATCTCTTAACTATTGCCCTCGGTCGACGACTTAAACTTTGGGAAATAGTGTCGGTATTTTTTTCCGTGCGCATTTTGAATTGACGATAAAATATTAAAATGAAATAAAGAAATGAACAATTTCAAAATAAATAAATAGATCAATTCATTTGAATAGATGAATAGAATAGATGATTAAATAAATAACTTATAAAAAATGAAAAAAGGGCAACTATAACCCCCCCCCCCACTTTTTGATCCAAGCACAGCCTAAGGCTGACATATTTTAATGTTGTTGAGAGGGACACCCATCGGTCTCTAAAAAATGTTTCTCCCTAAATAGTATTAGACATAAGTCTAGCTATTTTTCGATAACTGGAGCCACCGCCGCACTATGGTCCCACAACAAATTCTAGGCGGTTAAAAATCGATCTGCTCAAAGTCGGAAAAAAACTATTCCAGCCACTAATTACACTATGCAACAGCCATTTTGTCCACGGGTTGAGACCTATTTTTTCTGACTCCTAGTGACCAAAGAAGTCAGAAAATGGCCATGAAAGTGCCGGGAAAATGTGTATGCGCCCAGGACGCCGCCATTTTGAAAAATCAGAAATTCAGCCGACTTGCCGACGGTTTTTTGAGGCTAGCGCACTTAATTTTTACTCAAATTAAAAAAACGCACATATAAAATGAAAGAGCATAAAATTTCCTACAAGATGAGTTACCTTGATTTGTTTTTTGATCAGCAAAAATATACAAAAACTGAAGTTTTTTAATTTTTTTTTTTTTAAAAATCAAAAATTTGACAATTTTTTGGATGAATTTTAGCTCATGCCGTCAAAAATAGAAATCATAGAAAAAAACAGATTAATGCATTGAAAAGAGCGTTAAAGTGGCTACAAGATGGTGTACTACAAAAGTTTTTTGTGATTATTTTTTGCCACTTTTCAGCCATTAAAATGATTTTCCCCAAAATTCAGTTTTCTCCCTCTATGCTCCCTAATTTACTAACGGTATCGTTCAATAACGTCGATTTGGTTCCTCTCATGCACCCTCAGACCAAAATAATCCGTTTTTCCATCAAAAGTGACCTTGAATAATGGCGAAAATCGAGTTGAAAACGAGTTCTCTCCTTTATTCGTCATGAATTTCACCATGGGCGGCGCGTGGGGTCGAAAAAAGGGAGGGCTAAATTTTTTTTTTTTTTTTTTTTTTTTTTTTTTATGTGGTAGCCCCCATCCTCAAAAAAAAGGTGGGGGTGGAGGCTATAGCCCCATACACCCGTCGCCTTGCTCACACTTTGATGTAATGAAAAAAGACATATTTAATTTTTAGGATTTTCTTTACTTTTGCTCAATAGTAATTTCATTGTTCAGAAATTCTCAACTTCATTTAACTTCATTCAACTTTCATTTTTTTTTTTTTCATTTTGGTGGCCCTGAGGAAGGACCTTTGTGACAACACATATTTGAATTTTTATAAGATGCTTTAGTGAATTTGAAGCCTTGACTTGTACAGCAGTCTGAAGTCAAGCATCATTATGCGTGGCTTTTATACATGTAACTACCAAGTGCCAGGTCTAAATTTTAAGAAGGACAGGAACGGACACGGCGTGTGCATAAGTAAGACAGTGCAACGGCTCGTTTCAGAGCCACCTAAAACGGCTAAAAATTGGCGCGCCACTTTTTAAAATTCACTTTACTCTCTCATTTCTAGACCAGTATGGACTCAGGAATCTCATCACTCTCCCAAATATAACCGCACACTGGAATATACTGATACCCAACCCGATTAAAAACCGTTCTTCTCAGGGCCACCACTTATTTTATTGTTCTCAGCACATCATTGATCCCATCCGCTCTATCCAGAGCAACTAATAACATGCATTTTTCTGAAACCAATATTGATTTCCATTAATAACGGCTGAGTGTGAAATAAAACTTTAAAAAATATCTGCGTTTAGTAGATGATTTTTTTTTTTTTTTTTTTTTTTTTTTTTTTTTTTTTTTTTTTTTTTTAGCATGGGATATTTGAGAGGAACTGAATGCATGTAGGCAAATTTAATGTAAATATGGGAATCAAACGTTATGAGTCAAGCTTTTTCCACCATTATTCACGGTCGCTTTTGATGAAAAAACGGATTATTTTGGTCTGAGGGTGCATGAGAGGAACCAAATCGACGTTATTGAACGATACCGTTAGTAAATTAGGGAGCATAGAGGGAGAAAACTGAATTTTGGGGAAAATCATTTTAATGGCTGAAAAGTGGCAAAAAATAATCACAAAAAACTTTTGTAGTACACCATCTTGTAGCCACTTTAACGCTCTTTTCAATGCATTAATCTGTTTTTTTCTATGATTTCTATTTTTGACGGCATGAGCTGAAATTCATCCAAAAAATTGTCAAATTTTTGATTTTTAAAAAAAAAAAAATTAAAAAACTTCAGTTTTTGTATATTTTTGCTGATCAAAAAACAAATCAAGGTAACTCATCTTGTAGGAAATTTTATGCTCTTTCATTTTATATGTGCGTTTTTTTAATTTGAGTAAAAATTAAGTGCGCTAGCCTCAAAAAACCGTCGGCAAGTCGGCTGAATTTCTGATTTTTCAAAATGGCGGCGTCCTGGGCGCATACACATTTTCCCGGCACTTTCATGGCCATTTTCTGACTTCTTTGGTCACTAGGAGTCAGAAAAAATAGGTCTCAACCCGTGGACAAACCAAAAGTTAAATTTTGTTGCATAGTGTTATAGATGATATTTGAGGGTTTACGTAACAGATAATACCCCTGAATTGTCACGTATCCATCGCAGAAAAACCTAGATGGAACCTTACTTCTTGTGGTATTTCATGTCTGTGTATTTTTGACCGCTTAGGATTCGATTTGGATCCATAGTGCGCCGTTGCCAAAACAAAAATTCAGCCCAATGGAATGGTACATTTCTGTTAAATACACCCTGTATCTGGTTTCTCCTCGCTTGCGGTCGATCTGAAACAGATCCTGGAATATGTCCTTCTCTTTCTTTCCCCCACACCTACGCACTTGCTAGATAAAGATACCTTGATATGGGTGATCACGTGACTTTAGTTCTTATCACCGTCCTTTTCTAACATTTGTGTTCAAATGCGCCTATAGAGTGAGAAAGATAGATTCCAGGATGCGCTTCTGCGGTCGATTTTGTAATACGCGCGGGTTTTACTTGACGGAATATTTGCACACTTGGAACGCGATGTAATGGACTGTACCGGCGAGGATTGCGGTCCGCGGAATTACGAGATCGACCACGGAAAGGAAATAAGGAATACTGAACAAGGAACAAAGCCTGAAGTTACGCAACATTTAATTTTAGCGGTGGCGTAGGAGTCGTGAAATGCGATGAATCGATGTCTTCTCCATGTAAATCTATGGGGAAAAAAATCGATATTCGAAGATCGCAACTTGAAATGGGTATTTTTACTCACGTTTGCTTTCGAAATTTAGAGCATGTATTCCCACAGCCTTTAACTATACTTTGTAAGAACATTCAAAACGGGGATCTTAATTGCTTACTTTTACGACAAACGATTGAATAGTTATTGCTTGTGCAAAATCCAGTGAAAATTACGATGAGGACATTAAAAAATTACAGAATTCACTCACAAACTCACGAAATGACTGTGGCGAAGCTATATACAGGTACTATCGACGAATTAAAGATTGCCGCCAGATTTTCACACATTTTCATTTATGGGTGTGAGTGTGAGACTGATCTGAAACGGCTTTCCCGCCCCACCAGCACTGGCCTCTCACCTGCAAGGTGTAAGGAGTATGAAGAGAGACCGAACCAGAATTTTAAAGGCGAAACTTAGCTCGTGAAAATCTCGCGACAGTCTTTAATTCGTCGATAGTACATATTTTGGGAGATTTATATCTAATTTAAGACTTTCCTCTGAGTGTTCCGCTATTACACCTGTAACTTTTAAGTAGTTTTGTGAGTCTGTCAGTAAATTTCGTAATTTTTAATGTACTCGTAACTTTTGCAGGATTTCACACGCAGGAATTCGCTATTCAATCGCAAGTAGAAAAGGTTAGCAAATATTTACTCATGAAGTCGGAAATGCTCTTTCAAAATCCGCCAATTCAAACAGCTTGCTTGCATTTCTTTCCTACCTTTTCTATAGTAAACTGTAGGAACTCGGAACTAGAGCCACGGTTAAAGTTGAATTTTGGATATTACTCGGTAGAAAACCATCAGAAAATCAGTAATCTGTTGGTGTACATTTATAGCTCAGAAACTGAATCCAAGTTCGAAAATTGATTTCAATGATTTCCGTTGGAATTATTGAAGAGGGAGCTTCAGCCTAGAGCCCCGACAACAACAATCTCTTATTTCAATATCTGATTTTAATGCAACATCTGAAATCAGTGTTTAACCGACAAATTACTGGTCACATTTTTCGTGGTTTTGGGTTCACTTTTGGAGCTATAGCAAACGAAGAACAAAAAATGTATGAATTAGTGGCTTGCTGGAGAGTGAAATTTAGCGTTGAACCTCGATTTCGTTGCCCATTTTTTTAATTGCCCATTTTTTATTGCTTCTGCCGTTTTATCGACCAGTTAACAAACACCGCAAACTTGAGTTTTTATGGCTCGTTGTCGTTGTCGGAAAATAGTGTGAATGAAGTTGTACGACTTTGATTCATTTCTACCAGTTATAATGTGTTGTGAATGTGCACAGAGAACGCGGGCGAGGTGAGGCGGCGGTAACATCGATAACATACGAATTTGCGATGGCTCGATTTTTCTTCTGTATTAAACGATGGAAAATAATCGATTTTCTCGCGAATCAATTGAACATTCCATATAATCGATACTTTTGCATGTATTATTCGTTTCTTCAGACGATCAAATTGGATCCATAAAGAAGCTCCCAAGGGGGTTTTTGGTAATGGTCTGTTCGTAACAGACATAATTTTCAAATATTTGCAAATGGGGTTCTTGCAAACTTTTTCTATGTGGCATTGAAGAGTTGATTCTTGCATAAAAACTTGTAAAAATGACGATGAGTACTCAAAAAAATCACAAAATTCACTCTCAGAATCGGGCAGAATGGCGGCGAGACGCCGCCGCGCCGGTATCATGGGAGATTCCCATCTAAATTGAGACGCATCTCTGCGTTTCCGTAGAGAAAGTGACATAGTAGACAGGAATCCCCCCATGATACCTGCGTTGAACCGCCATTACGATCTTGCCGTTATAGCTGTCATGTGAGTTTATCACACTGAATTTTAGACTTTCTTGGCGATTTTCGTGATTTTCGCTGGTTTTTACATCAGATTGGACTATTTATTTTCGTATTACAAAATTTTGCAAGAGCCCCATTAACGGACATTTGACCTCAAAACTTAAAAAATGTCTTGTATCTTTCTTGAAGGGAAATAAATTGTGCTATGATTGATGATGCAAACCCCGAAAAGATCGAAGACCTTCAAAAGTTTGCGGGCCGCCGAATTATGATGGTAGATGGTGCGAATTAATCACCCAGAGTGATCACCTGGACGCTTCACTATGGTCTGCGATCGGGGGGGGGGGGAAGTGGCCTAAAAATCAGTGGAAAAAAGTAATAAAAAATGTTAGCTTTCGACCTTTAACGCTTATTTTATAACTTTCCAGTGACATTTCTAGGTTTTACTTTACTTGCTGTAATTGTTTTCTGTGATTGAATTAGTTTTTAAATTTCTAAATAGATAAATTGATAAATTGATGAGTTTGTTTTCTGATTTTTGGCCTCTTTAAGACAATCTCAGACTCATTCTGGACTTTCCTATTTTGATCAATTTCAACTGAACGTTAACATTGGCAACACATCACGTTCACGGAACTTTTCTTTCTTTCTTCTCTCATTCAAAATTGTTCACTGTCCAGGACAAAGACTAAAGAGGCCAGCGCCGAATTAATGAGCTAAAGCTGAGCCCCGTTTTTCTTCATGCATCGGTCAGTTAGCACCATCGCACCATCGCGCCATTCAACAATCAACATACATCTCCTCCTTCTTTTCGCCCGTCTCAGCCGCTCTCTGTCTCTATCTTTCTCTCTCTCTCTCTCTCTCTCTCTCTCTCTCTCTCTCTCTCTCTCTCTCTCTCTCTCTCTCCCTCTCTCTCTCTCTGTTGCCGATACGATGCTATGCTTTTTGCAAACCAAAGTTCACATCGTTCCTTGTTCGAAAAAAGAGTGCGTTCCGCAAACGGACGTGCCATCGCCCACCCACATTCTGAGCAGTGGACCGAGGCAAAAGGACCTCTAGGAGACTTGTTGCCGAATCAAATGATAAGAATTTTTTTTCGATTTTCAAGATTTTTTTTTCCCGGTTTTTTTTTCAATGGCTTCCATGGAAGTTGTTGGATTATAATTGAAGATATTCCGGGAGAGCGGTCCATAAAAAAAAGATGTGCTTTTCAGCTAAAATGTTTCATTTGTTCACCATGCAGAATTCTCAAGGAGAGCACACCAAGCGTTTTATCTCGGGCCCTTCTTCCAGAAATGTCCTCCATTTTGAAGCCCTTCTTAGCGCTGTTTCCGCAAGGTCGAGTTTCATCCCCTTGGACCCTTAATCTACTTGGTTACGAAGTCAAATCAATGTTTGCTCGCTCAAATTCAGTGGGTAGTTCAATATTCCTACACTGCTGTGCTGGTTTTGCATACCCAATGGATTGAAGGCACTCTAGGAATTGTTATTTTTCAAATATTAGCAATTGAGACTTGAAAGTCACAACTATTGTAAATAAATGTTCGCTCGCTCGAATGAAGTGGGTAGCTAAATATTCCTACACTGCGGTGCTGGTTTTGCATACACAATGGATTGAAGGCGCTCTATGATTGTAATTTTTCAAATATTAGCAATTGAGAATCACAACTATTGTAAATAAATGTTCGCTCGCTGGAATGAAGTGGGTAGGTAAATATTCCTACCCTGCGGTGCTGGTTTTGCGTACACAGTGGATTGAAGGCGTTCTAGAAAACGTTTTTTTTTTTTTCAAATGTTAACAATTCGGAGTCGCAATTATTTTGGATTCAGAATTGAAATTGTGTGAGAAAGATCTATAGTCACCAAAACGATTGTACTCAGGCGTGGTATTGAAAAGGTTAAAACTCAATATTATGTGTGATAACTACCTCAAAATTTCGGTTTAACGCATTTATTGAACCTGTGAGTCAATTTCAGACATTTTTGTTGCTCCAAACGTTGTTTCCATACGGCGGCGCGCATTTTTGCAGCTATTGTGGCCATTGGACGCTTGAGGACGTAGGGCTAAACTTTTTTAAAAGAAAAAAAGTCAGATTTTTTAACACCTCCCCCCCCCATACTTAGTGACCCCACGCGACGCCAATGCATGTGATTTATCTAGAACTGACCCTATTTACTCAATATTACTATTACTATTTATTTAGTTCATTATTAACAGACCCAATATCCACCTGTTTCTGTAGAGAAAGTAACAGATCTTAGACAGGCATCTCCCGTGATTTATAGCTTGTCCCATAAAATATTGGATTTGACACTTCTACGGCTTTCATGAAAATATCAGCTTCCATCCTCAGATAGGACAACCTGATTGGTTAGGAGCAGTAAGAAGCTGATGTTTTCATTCAAACCTATACGGTTGTCAAGTCCAATCATTCTTGGGCCAGGCTATACCTGCGTGGCTCTGCCATTACGATCTTGCTGTTTAAGGTGTTTTCTGAGTTTATTACTGAATTTTGGACTTTTGTAGCGTGATGGTCGTGATTTTTGCTGGTTTTTACATAAGATTCAACTATTAATTTGCTAATAACACAAGTTTGCAAGAAACCCCATTCTTGTGTGTTTCAGTTTTGGATTCGTTGAAGTTTTCTAGGATTAAAATACGTAGTGTTGATTGTTCCCACCGGATCGGCAACCATGGTTACTGGTCACCCATGTACCATGGCTGGCTGCGTTCGAATCGCTTTGCAGCTCTGTTCCGTTTCGTTCCTTGGGTTGCAGCTCTGTTGTTCGAAAAGAAAGAAAGAAAGAACCAAAGTTCACACATGAGCTGTTGTGCACTCACCGCACGCTGATCGCTGAACTGAACGCTGCACTCATCGGTTGGTTCCTCCTCTGTCTCTTGCTGTCTCCTGTCTCGCAAACTCATTGTCAGAGAAAATGAGACGGAGAAAGAGAGAGAGAGAAAGAGAAAGAGAAAGAGAGCGGGCGGTGGTTTCGTCAGTTTCCGTCCTGAAAGCGAATCCTCATCGCTCGATCTCACGCCTCGCGACTCTCTTACCGTCTTCCGTCGAAAGAACCCCTCCCCCCTCCCGTGAATAAACATTTATGCGCGATAATCGATATATTGAGCGGTCGATACACCAAAAGATCGCCAAAGTATGATGGTGGATGGTGGACAATGCACACTGATTTGACCGACCGACCAACCAGATGCCAACTTTGGCGGTAGCGTCATCTAGGGGGAAGGAGGGTAATTGCCACGTGGTTTAGTACAGTACGTACCGAAATTATGGCTCTCACAGGAAACTCAAGAAGCGAAAAAGCAAACAAAAATGTCCTATCTCTTAAGTATATTGGTTGAGACAGCTTCAATGAACAATATGTATTTTTTCCCAAAATTTGCCGAGATAGTAAGTGAATAAGGCCACTCGAGTCATCAAAGACCTGGGAGGTCAGAGTTTCAGGGACCAAGTGCATGAGAAGCCAAAAAAGAAAACAAAAGAAGAAGAAAATCATCAGCCCCCCCCCCCCCCCCCCCCCGGGCAAGACCTGAAGTGACGCCACTGAACTTTTGAGCTACTTTGAGGGACAAGTTTTGAGCGTTTGAAGAGATCTTTAGATCAAGTATACTTATTTAACATACTATAAAATACAAACGGGCCTAACACTCAGCAATGTGCGCTGGCGTGCACCGTTGCACGAAAAGTTGCTAGACTTATACCGATAAAATCACCGAATTTTATATTAATTGTAAGTCAAATAAGAAAAATTAGATAGTTATCCATAAAACTGCAACGCTGGTTGCGCATAAGGGTAGCACGTACCGAATAGTGAATATGGTGAATAGAGCTCGTTTCAGAAGTGTAGGCGGACCTAAACCATAATCTTTGGCGGATTTTCAAATTTAATTCCTTTTAAATAAAACCGAACTTGCCTCTGACTTTATTCTTTTGCGTTTAAAGTGTTCCTCGTTGAAAAGTGAACACTCAATTTCATTTTCATTAATTTCCATCGAGTAATATCAGAAATAATGTTGAAAAATTCCAAAGATTATCGGTCTAGGTCCGCCTACACTTCTGAAACTACCTCTAGCTTTGTATCCGTAGTATTATTACTATACCTCCTTCAACTGTTGCTTGAAAACGCGGGTCGCGGGGAGAGCGAGAAGGAAAGGAAACCCTCAATCGACATTAAAACTGTCTTTAATTCGATTCCAATTTATTGCTCAATGTTCTCTACTGCACTTATCGGAATCGGACCGTCCGTCCGTCCTTATTGCTTATTGTTCATTGTTTCGCACGCCATGACTTTTTTTTCGCCAAATCAGTCATTAATTATGCCACAGACGTACTGTTTAGCTCGGTCGAAACTCCCCTCCCCTCCCCTCTCCGCCTATTATACCTTCGCCTCCCCCGCAGCTCTCTTTCTCCTTAGGCTTATAGTCTGCAAGTGCAATAAGTGCTGCAGTACTGCTGTAGCTATTATGCAGCATACATAAAGCGCGAGGAGGGAAATTATCTATATCTCTCTTCTCCTCCATTGAAACGTGCATGTCAGACAAGGATGGAAAAGAGGGTAACCCCCCCTCCCCCCATTCATCATTTTTCAACTTATCACAGGGGAAATGAGAGCTATTGAAGTACGTTACCTACCTTATGAATACTCGCCACTGTGTTCGCTCCTTGAACATCGAACATCGCGTTTTTAGCGGTAGCAGGGGCGTCATTTGGGGGGGGGGGGGAGCAAAGTACCGATTTTTATTTTTTTTATTTTTTTGACTTCTCACGCGTTTGACCCCTGAAATTTCTGATCATCGAGATCCTTGATGACTTGACCCTAATGTTCGTTTACACTTACAATTAATTAATACAATTTTAGGCAAACGCAAATTTGTCCACATTTTGTCCTGAAATTGAATTTTTTTTTTTTTTTTTTTTTTTTTTTTTTTCATGAGACCACCTATCTTTTTGCTCCTTGAATTTTCCTTAAATTTTGAGATGTATCAAATCTCCCCCCCCCCCCCAATGACGCTCATGTGCGATAGTTATTTCGAGCTAAAATCTGCAAACGGGTATATCGTTTTTATTTTTAGCCCATGATTATTGTCACTAGTTCGTCAAAATCGTCAACTACCGACTTAACAATAGAGGCTCGCAAATCTTAGAAACAAATTGTGCTGGCTTAATCTTTTCGTCCTTGATTAAATGCATAGATTTTGAGAATTACACGAAGATTATGCAAATCTGTGTGATCACGTGCATTGTTTTTAGCGCCATCCTTATCTCATAGCATACATGTTTTATTTCTCGGTTCAAATCCGGACTCACGCTCAAGTATAAGTCTTAAAATAAGTCGGAAAATATAAATATATTGAACAAATTCTACGACCTGCCTTTATTTGTCATGAGTGACGTTTCTCATCCATTCAGTCGCAGGTTACTTTCGTATGCAACACCCTGTATCAGAACTCGTTGACCGCGGATAGGTCGGTGGTCAGTGCACTATGTAGACCACTATTCTGCGCAGGCCGCTGTGTAATTTAGCAGACAACCCAACTCTTAGACAATCATTTTTCAATTTGAAACTCTTCTTAGTCAAGTCCGCGGGATAGCGATGTTTGCGAGATTTGCGTTGGGGGAAAAAAAAGAGGAGAGAAAGAAAACTGCACCCCGAAAGGAATTGTTTTTACAGTATGTTCCAGAAGTCCTAACCAGGCTGGTTGAAGTTGAAATAGACGTATCTCATATTTAGATAAACAACAGGTCTGCGGGCTGATCTTTTACTTCATCATTAAACCGATCGTTAAGACTGTGTATGAGTGATTATTTTGGTCGAATATTGTAAAGTTTAGCCGTTGATATGGTAACCATCGTTAGTGTCCGTTTTTTAAAGGTTACTCATGGATTAGCTTTAAAAAAACGAGACTCTTAACGAAGGTCACCATAGCAACAACCAAGTTTTATAATTTTCGACCAATAGCAGCACTCGTATACAGTTTTAACGATCGGTTTAACGATAGAGTAAATGATCGGCCCGCTGGTTTGTTATATTTTGATAAATTAAAATTTTATACAAAACAGAATGAATTTATTTTCCTACTTACTTAAGGTTTCCTCTAGGTACACCGTTGAAAAGCCCTTATCAAGGGCTTTCAAACGATCTCAATATGTATGTTCCACGACAACCGTTGCCGAGGTATGACATCTGAAAGTTGCCGGCTTCTGTAGAACTTATTTTCAATTTTCTCAACTTTAAAATTCCATAAAAAATCAACTGTTCAAAAAATTTGAAAAAATACTTTTTTAACAAGACTATAGATGAGTAGAACAAGCTCAAGCATGACAAACATAGAAATCGGAGGGGGTAAGTTTTAAATCCACACTTTTTTGGTCTGATTTAGCATGGACTGGCCCTAAAAAAAGCTTGCTCTATACTCTCTCAACATACGAAAAGAAACATTATTATTCCAATATGAACAATCCAGTAGAAATTTTTGGGTATAAAAGAACTGCAATTGTCAGAGGTTGATCCAGTCATCCAGAAATCACGTACCAGAATCTGGGGGCTCGAGGGTTTGCAACTAGGTTGCAATTTTTTGTATGGACTCTTGTGGGAGGGAGTGGATGTTTTGCGGTTTTTTTGACGGCTCTATACCGTTTTAAACTGAAAAAGCGGAAGGGCAAATGCTCTTAGATGGTTCCCAAATACTGTGCAGTGATTTGAATGATTAATACATACAGCCAGCGTGGAGGGTATAACAGTACAGGAATTTTTGGTATCCTTTTATACTACTGCGGTAAGGTGGTATTGGCTCGCGCCTATCAGAATTTCTCATATAAATCAGTAAACGAGACGATTCGAGGTATTATTTATCGAGATGACATGTGTGCGGCGAATTAAACAGTGTCAGTTGACTCCTTAAACTTTGGCTAAGATAGGCCACCTGTAATACTTGATTGATAGTACTGCATGTTGCCTAACTAATCAAATATTTAAGGCGTCGTCTGACATTCTTTAATTCGTCGACTGTATGTGTTTTTTTTCGAATTCCGCCCAGTTAGGACCTCTGAAACATACTAAATTGTAGGAATACAGCGTATGTTTATAGTTTGCACACTGTGTTCTCAAACATAAGACGAAAATAGGCCTCTTAAATACTTGATTTCATCGTGATAATAGTATTGCAGGTTGCCTATACCAACTCCAAAATTCAAGGCGTCGTCTAACATTAGCCTCGTTTATGCGAGCATCTCAACCCGGGTTCTAGAACTCGGGTTCAGCTGAACCCGAGTTGAGATGCTCGCATAAACACTTCGGATCTCGTTGAACTCGGGTTCGACTCGACCCCGATTCAAACCCGAGTCGAGTCGGTGAACTCGGGTTGAGATTTCACGCATAAACACTTCGGAGTTCAGAACCCGGGTGCACGCGGCATCGATGTCACCAATTCGAGCGAGGTTAAACACGCGTCTTATGCGGTTGCACTTGTCCGTACCGCACCAACCATCGCCGCCATTTTCGTCAAAACTGTAAATAAACACAGTGAAAAAGAAGATAGAAATCCTTTGAACTCGAGTTCAAATATACGGGTGTTTATGCGCTAACCCGAGTTGGACCCGGGTTAAAACTCAACTCGGGTTGACTCAATCCAGGTTAAAATCTCTCGCATAAACGAGGTTATTCTTTAATTCTTTGAATGTATTTTTTTTTTTTTTCGAATTCGGCCCAGTTAGGACCTTTGAAACATACTGTATTGTATGGTATACAACGTATGTTTATATAGTTTGCACACTGTGTATATCCTCGGACATGAGACGGAGTGGGTGGTGCGTCACACAGATGTGGTTGACTTGGAAATCGTCCGCCATTAAACTCCCACTGATGCGACTCGGACAACTTGGACGAGTCGCGATACTTGATTTCTTTCCTTTCGCGCCCACGCAATGCAATCCGCGAACAGTGTTGTCAGATTTCTGGTCTAAAGCTTTATATTTTACATTGATTCTTATGGGAAATGCACGACTGAAAGCCACATCTGTCAACACTGTCCGCGAATGATGCACTTTGAGTATTATACGAGCGTGCGCTCCAGGGGTCAGACCGCGCGAAGTCGTTGCCCAAGGGCGATGCCCCTTGGCTATGATGTGAGTCGTAAGTGCGCGCGATGGCCAGGCGGTATAATTTGTTCACAATATTATGATTTCAGTAAACATGCCATTTCGTGTTTATTTTATGGCGTTTTTAAATCAACTGATGATTCCACCCTTCGGCCCGGTTGACTGGAAGATTATACACTTCAGTTCAGTGCAATGCATGAAAATACTCTGATCTGTAATCTTTGAGGGGTATTAGAATGGGGTTGTTGCACACTTTTGCTATGAGCGATTCAATAGTCGATTCTGGTGTAAATAACGATGGCAGCCGTAAAAAATTCCGAAATTCACATCTAAACTCAGTAATCGCTGTTCACTGGGGGGGGGGGGGGATCGGTTATAAGAACTGAACTTCGGCTCATTATGGAACACCGAGGTGTTCGATTCCAGTAACCAAAATTTTCGGTTGTGAGTACCGAAGGTTTCGGTAAGAGTGACTAATACTATGACTCACATTTCGTTTCTACTGAACCTCTTCGGTACTCGTAACTGAAGTTCGGTACTCACAGCTGAAAACTTCGGAACCAAACACCTTCGGTGTTCCATATGAACCGAAGTTTTTTTCTCCGCGTTATTTGCGTGGAGTGTATGATGGTGGCTGAGGGCAGTATAATAATGGGAAAGATTCCTATCTTAATTTCGTCACTCTCTCCATGCTGACAAGGATGATTCACAGCGTTATTTGTCGTCAGAGTAATGATCCACATTCGATTAATGGTACTGTGACACCTAGTGACACTACAGTGACTGGATAAACCACAGTGCGGCCATTTCGGTCGTCTTTCTGATTGGTCGGATTCCTCGGATCGCGAATTTGAGCATTTAGAAGTATTTTTACGGTTTCATTGGGTTTTCGTACGCAAGTTAGACACGACTGAAGGTCTTCTGTCAAATTTGAAACATATCGGTTCGCAAAATTGAGAGAAATCAACGATTCCCCGTAACTGACCCCCCGCGGTTGCGCACCCAACTTAACACGTGCGCCATAGGGAGGAAGTGTGTTCCTGAGTTACTCGCAAAAAATATCGCAACCCCCCGCCCTAAAAATGGTTTATACATAGCATTAATGACTTTTTTCAGATAGGGGGTAGAGAAATCTTCATTCTAAAACCCAAGAACAATCATACTCCCCATGCTGCCCATGCTAAAGTGGGTGCGCTCTTGAGGGGTGGAGGGCAAATGGCCGCACTGTGGTTTATCCAGTCACTGTAAGTGACACTGGTGACACATGAAAGTCGTCTCTTATTAATTGGTCACTTCTTGATGGAGTTACAGTATTGTTAGATGGGAATCTCCTATTATTACTACCCTCAGCCATCATTATGCTCGCGCAAATAAAAGCGTTTATTGAGTTAAGGAGTGGATCTCAGAAGTTTTTAGTATTGTCATCGTTATTTTTCGAGGTTTTTACACCAGAATCGAATATTAAATTGCTTTTAGCAAAAGTGTGCAACTATGCCCCATTTGGGAGCTTTAAAATTTCTATTGATTAAATCATGTTTTTTTTTTGTTTGTTCTTGTTTATATATTTTTTTGTTTTTGTTTTGTTTTGTTTTGTTGTTTTTACAAGTGCCTCTATTGAATCCTCTCGCTAATGATTCTCATTTGACTTGTGTGTTACAGGAAACCAAACTGATTGCTCGCGCCATCTATCGGACAATAAACTGGCCGGAAAACTTTCAACACAAAAATGAACGGAATGAACGGCGGAACAGAGATTTTGAACGGAGGCGGAGGAATTTTGAACGGTAGCCTCAAAGGGTTGAACGGTTCAACAAACGGCAGTACTAACGGGTTCAACGGAGGGTTGAACGGGAATGGAGGATTATTCGGTTCCCGGAGCAACAGCCTCGAAGAAAACGGAAGCGAGGCCGAAACAATGGCCAAAGGTTTCTGGACCGTTGGCCTAATCAATTCGCAGCATCGCTATCTGACGGCCGAAACTTTCGGGTGCAAAGTAAACGCCAACGGATGCTCGCTGAAGAAGAAGCAGATCTGGACTCTGGAGCCTGCGGTGGCCGGAGATTCTTCGCCTGCCTCGAGCACCGTGTATTTGAGGAGTCATTTGGATAAATATCTCGCCGTTGATTCGTTCGGTAATGTGACATGTAATTCGGACGAGAAAGACGTGAGTTCGGTGTTCCAGATCTCGGTGGCCGACGACAATACTGGCCGCTGGGCATTCAGGAATATTATCCGTGGATACTTTTTGGCCGGATCGCAGGATAAATTGGTGTGCACGGCCAAAGTTCCGGCCGAAGCTGAGTTCTGGCTGCCTCATCTGGCTGCGAGACCGCAGGTGAGTTTCTATGTCTTTTTTGTCATTATAACTTAACCTTTTTAGTGCTGAGTATATAGGCACAGAATAATACAATCAGAGCGGAAACTCCCATAAGATCCAATGGAAGCAAGTTTGGATTTTAAAGGCACCAATAGGCAACGCTGTGGTCCTATATCTCAACATGGCGGACGAGTGTGATTTGTGATGAAACTCATTTATTTCTGTAAATTTTGGAAAGAAATCTTGAGTTTCCTTATACTTTTATTCTATTGGCATTTCAAAATGAAAATTTCGCGGATCATGTCCTATATATATATTTTTTTTTCCGCGCGCGAATCCAGTTGTTAACTTCCTATATCCCAACATGGCGGACGCGAAATGAATTTGCTACAAAATCCGACAGAGTTTCCGTTCTGGTTGTATTATTCTGTGATAAAGGGGTCTCTCCACCTGCGAATGTAAACACGCGAATAAACTGATTAAGCCAATGAGCTGCTTTGAAGTCGATAGGTACAGTCCGATGTATCGACAACGAAGAAGCCCATTGGCTCAAGCAGTCAGTTCGAGCTTTTAAATTTGCAGGAGGAGAAACCCCTTTACTTTTGCGGCTTTTTGGGAGGGGCTGGGGGGATTAAGCCCTTCCAATAATCCTAAGAAGAGATCTAGATATTTTCGTTTACTTTAGTGTAAATTATAAGAAATCATTATAACTATATACTATGTATCATACTTATGATACGGAAACCGATTTTAGCACTGCAAAAACAGCTATCGTAAGATTTACCATTACTTGGTTTGAATTTTCGAAAGTACAAGAAAATTGTAAAGTTTGCGTTTTCCATGATTTGAGTTCAAGACGTATTGGTTTAATGTTAACCGTGTAATGGTTAAATTTCAACCAATACGATTTGAACTCAAACCATGGAAAACGCAAAATTTACAATTTTCTCGTATTGTCGAAAATTTAAACCAAGTTATGGTAAATCATACGATAGCTGTTTTTTCAGTGAAGCTCTCGCACGCATGATAAGTAAAGCTGTGACCATTTAATTAACTGATGATCTAAACAAAAGAAAACAAAAGGTTGTCACGTTCAAACCCCCCCCTTCCCCCCTCCCCCTCCCCAACTTGAACCCCAAAAGCCGTCCATGCTGAATTATGAAAAAAATAGTTTCACTAAATCTTTTTTTTTTTGTTTTTTTTTTTTTGTTTTTTTGTTTTTTTCGGAAGTTTAAACTCTTTCGCCAACTAGGGCCCAACAGACGAAATGGAAGAGAGAAGAAGAAGGAAAGATGATAGAGAGAGAGAGAGAGAGTTAGAGTGTTAGTTACATCCACGTCCTTCCGAGATGACTAGATCTGATCACTAAATCTGAAACCGTTACTTTCTTAAATCAGATGACTTATTTTTCTCTCACAATTTTATGTGAATGTTACAACCTAGTGCGCACCTAGTGAATTGAAAAATCCATGTTTGGTTGAAAGAAACAAAGGTCATGGAGCGAAGGGTTAGTTAAGAATTTAGGGCACTAAAATTAGTCATCTCTTCCCTCGTAATAAAATATGTGATCAGACGATGCAGGAAGAAAAGACCCATGCACCGCAGGATTCAGAGAGATGTGCATGAATGGATGAGAGGGGGTGGGAAGGGGGGAGAGGGGTAGGAAGGGAGGAGAGGGGATGAAGATGCGGGGAAGGGGGGTTAAGGCTAAGTGGCTGCGAGATGGGAAGAGGGTGGACGCGGGCTAAATTTGTCTCTTGGGGGGCTCGCGCAGGGTTGCCATTTAGCGTATTATTTATTATACGTTTTACGCATTTTCCTATATTTAACTTATTTTAATTTTTTTAAATTTTCCGACAAATTTGGCACCACTGGGGACTTCGTGGGACTGTCGGGACTCGGGATCTGCTCGACTGGGGCTGGGCTGTCTACATTCCTCGGGAGTTTTTCGGGGACTCGCTCGCGCGAAGTGTTTTTTTCAGGAGGCGCAAAGCGAGTGATATACACGGACACGAATGCACGCGAAACACATGTCGGAATATAAATACGCACTTTATAAACGATACTTATGGTTGTATATACGTATATATATTACGCGAGTCGCGCCCGCCGCCGCGTGAGAGCGTCAAAATATTTAGGATCTAGGATGTTACACTTTGTGCAGTTGTGCATGCTTATGCTTCCGAGAAGTCATCATTCAAACCGCTGTACTTACACAGCGATATACAGTGTGTTCTTAAAGTTCTCGTATCTTACTCTGAAAACAAAGATTACCATAAGCATGCATGTGTGAACCTATGTAAGGGATGGGATACAATGGGGCAGTTGCAAGGGTCTGAAATGCCATGTTTTTGGTAAAGAGACTGACAGTACTTAGTGAGCTGAGAACAAGGATGCCTTTGGTTTCTAATTAAGTCCCGTTGTTCCGGAAATAAGATTTTGGTCCAAAATACATTGTTTTAAACGGGAATTCCGCGTAGTGACGTCACTATACGCACACGGTTTTTTACAACTTCACACGTGTGTATCTCCAAAACCACACGGAAAAAAACTACGGTGAAAATAACCATACGGATACCTGACTTTGGCACCTGCTAGATGTTATGGTAATGTTAACCAGAAGTATACTATGTTTTGACTAGGTACTAGGTGATGTTACCTGATTGCATGTCGAATTCACTCAAAGTATCGGTAAATGTACCATACTTCTGGTCAAGTTTACCATAACATCTAGCAGGTGCCAAAATCAGGTATCCGTATAGTTATTTTCACTAATCTTTTTTTTCCGTGCAGGACACTTGAGAAAAAACCAAAGGCAATATTGTTCCCAGCTCATCAAGTAATATCATTTTCTTCATAAAAAACACACTATTTCAGACCCTTGCAACTGCCCCATTACCAGAATTCTAGTGTTTGTACCAAAGTTCTTGAAACTTTATAAGAATTTATAGTTCTATGGCCATATTCTGGTATTAACGCCACAATTTTCTGGTCAAAGTACTTTCACATATCGTTGTGCTTCTGGTAATATGAGTAGAATATGGTCTTATGACTATCGCCTTTTTTTCAGTATAAGGCGCGCAATTATGTGTTATAGGCAAGTCTTTCTTTACGATTAATTCATCTCTCATTATTCATTTGTTTATTTATATTTCCGAGAAGATTTACAGTGCGTTTCTTGAGTTCTCGTATCGAATGGCGCGCGATTATGTGTTATGGCCCAATCCTAATTGAGGATTTATCTTTCATCATTTATTTGTTTACATTGTTTTGCGAGGGTCGTTCAGAATGTTAGGCTCTCTAAATTTTGTTACTTGGCCTGTAAAACAAAGACGAATCCAGTACAAAACATGGTTTTACTGGTCTTACTCTATAGCAGCGATTCTGAGTCAGAGCCACCGTTAAAATTGTAATTTGCACCTCTCCTTACACAATAATGAATAATACTTTCAGACGTGAAATTTACCAGTTAATAACTAATGGGTCTGTTGCAAAATTTTGCTACAGCGCCAAAGGATGTTCAATCTCATGTAAAATCGCGTGAAAAGTCCATTGGTGGCAGCAGAAAGTCATAAAATGCAATAACAAACTCACAAGAGGCGTTTAATGAAATCCAAGATGGCGGAGAAATATTGAGCAGCCTGTACGCATGCACCACAAACATCCAAGGATAGCCAACCTCACAATATCGATTACACCCAATCACAACGTAAATAAACACATAACCTCTGAAGCTGCGAGGTTGTCAACGTTGGTAATCCTTGGATGTTAAAGGTGGATACATACAGATTGCTCGATATTTATCCGCCATCTTGGATTTCATTAAACATCTCTTGTGAGTTTATTGCTGCATTTTATGACTTTCTGATACCACCAATGGACTTTTCAGGCGATTTTACAATAGATCATACACTCTCAATCGTTGTAGCAAAAGTTTGCAACAGACCCATTCAAGATGTTTTAGCGCAGACAGAAATTACTTTCCATGATCACAGTTTGAATTATTGCAATCGGAGCTCTAACCAGCGGCGTCGCGTGCAATTTGGCAACAATGTATTCTATCCATGTAAACTCATGTAAAATATCGAATTCAGGGGGTGCACAGTGCACAAGGAAAATTCGATATATTTAATGAGTTTCAATGGAGAACTTGCATTGTTGCCAGATGGCACGCGACGCGACGCCTCTGGCTCTAACGCTGGAGCTACTCCCGCTCAGGGCTCCAATCGCAATAACTTTAACTGGAAAAATTGAAAGTAAGTTTCGTTTGCTAAAAAACATTTGAAACCAGTGTTTGAATCGTGAATTTGAATAGTGAGGGGTGAGATTTTAATGGATTAATGTCAAAAAATAAATCCTGGAGATGGAAATAAATTTTTTGACTTTGATCCGTAAAAATCTCACTCATGTGTTATTCTTCGTTCGGGTGTAAGTATCAACCAATAAGTGTCACTTTCGTTACAACGCTATGAAGAGTTGATTCCTACGTAAAATTGCGTGGAAATTGCATTGAAAGCATTGAAATGTCTCAAAATCCAGCCACAAACTTAATAAATGCGTTTAGAAAAATTCAAAGATGGAGGTCGAATGAGCGGGTCACAGTGGGGGAGTCCAGTAGCGCACCGAGAGTTTCATCTCTCTCTTTTCTCCGTTAAAAAACGTATGTTAGATAAGGATGGATAACGGGATAAAACCCCCTATTTCTGTCCTTTTCCTACTTATACATTCAAATGGGAAATGAGAGAGATGGAAGAGGTCCTGGTTGCGCCAGTGGGGGAGTCCCATCTAAATTCAGCTTGCTCTATGATGATTCACTTTCCTCAGCATAGAAAGTTGCGATTTAATGGGACTTCCCTATTGTGACCGCCGTCACTCGATTGCCATCTTTGAATTTTGTTAAACGCATTTATTGAAAGACTATATAACAATAAGTGGAATTTGAGACTTTTCAATACTTTCAAGTTTCAATGTGATTTACACGCGGTGCATTCATAAGACCCGACCCTTTATATTACTGTAGCAAAAGTAGGCAACATACCCATTGTGCAAATATTTTGCTGCTGTCATCGGTTCAAACAAGCTGGAAAGGTACAAACGCCTCAACCGAAAATGCTTTCTGTCAGCGAGTTTTCTTTACAATCTCTGCCCGCCCAAACAGCCCAAGAGATGTTTACGCAGCCATTAGCCAAGAACCGTCGACAATCTGTTTTGATGATAGACTGAGGAGTGAATTGATGTTGACGAACATGACTAGACATGTTGAGTGTTGACCAAGTTGACGATTTGACTAAGGACTTGGTGACAATGACAAGCCTGAATACAGGGTGACTATTAACAAAAAGGATTCATTAATAATTTCTAAAATTTGATAAATTCAATTTTCTTGACAAACTATGAAGAATGAACTATGTCTGATTGTTTCCTTAAACAACTAGTTATAATTTATTGGCACTTTCAGGCGTAAAGTAAAAATCTTTAGGTTGTCAGATTAAAAAAGAATGAATTTATGAAAATGTGTCTAAACTCTTTGGGTGGATCTATAGTCACCCTGTGTAGTGTATACGGTATACAAACTGTTCCAACAAAGAAAAAGAGATGTCGATCATATACATAGGTAGAGGATGACGCATTGTATATCAGAGGCAAACAGAGGCGGATCCAGGAATTTACCCAGTGGCGGCTCGTGTGAATTGGCAACCATGTGTTTTGTCATTTAAATCTATGCAAAAGTATCGATTTCTTGGGGTTGCAATGCATCTCCTAACTATCGATTATTTTACATAGGTTTAAATGGAGAGGACCCGTTTTTGCCAAGATACACGAGCCGCCACTGAATTTACCTCCCGGGAAAAAATATCGCGGTTAATAATCAACCAGTTTTGTGTTTTCCACAGTTTATGGAGTCTCTCAAAGCATCCTGTGAGGAAAACGTCGATTTTGTGTTTGCCCGCTGCAACTGCACAGATTGCCGCGTGTTTATTTTAGTTTATCGTGCGGCATTGTGTTTGTCCTTGACATTGTTCCCTCATTTTTCGTCTGCAGTTTGCGATTGTTAATAGAGTGTAAATAGAGGGTTTTTTTTTTTTTTTTTTTTTTTTTTTTTTTTTTTTTTTTTGCAAAGCGTTCAATATAAGTTAAATCACAATAAAATTCACTTTTCAATCAAAGTGCGATTTTGTTAGTGTTGTTTTGATAATAAATCTTCTCCTCAACTCAATGTCAGCATTTCGCACCGTTTACTACCGCCAGATTTCAATCGTTGGATTCAAGTCAAATTTCCGGTAAATATATTAAAACTCATTCAGGAAAATAACACGTTAAGTAATTTGAAACTATCTCTAGAAGACCTCCGAGAAAAATATCGTTTACAATCGAAGAAACACGGAAAAAAAAACTACGGTGAAAATAACCATACGGATACCTGATTTTGGCTCCTGCTATAGATGTTATGGTAATGTTAACCAGAAGTATACTATGTTTTGACTAGGTACTAAGTGATGTTACCTGATTGCATGTCGAATTTACTCAAAGTATCGGTAAATGTACCATACTTCTGGTCAAGTTTACCATAAAATCTAAGTAGTATAGGGGTACATTGAGGACACTCCAGTCAATTTGAAAACTTGTTCAATAAATCAACCAATTTCATCAAAATTTGAACTTCCAATATTTTAGGCTTTAAATTTTACTCTGAAAACTACGTAATAACTCGGAAAATTGATTCATATTACCAAGTATTTTAAGATGCGCACAAGTGTGCAGGCAAGATAAAAAATTTAAAAGTGAATATTTTTACCCTTATTTGAAGACTTTTAAGTTGATATCTTGAACTTATTTTATTTATATAATTTTTTGTTTTTAAATGGAAGTGTTAAAAGATTCTCTCATCAGTGAAGATGAGTTTGATTTTGAAAACACGATTCCATATTTCAAGAACCCTGTTGAGCGAACCCGGACAAAATATGAAATTTTAATGGATCCACTCTCGGATAAAATTCAACATTTACCTGAATCGAAGAGAATAAAATACACTAAACATATGATAAATATTATCGCTCACCTGAGCGTATTGTCTAGAATTATTGGAAAAGAACTTAGCGCTGAATATGATATAGAATCAGATTAAAATATATTTATATACTATCAATTAAATTTCATTCAAATTATACTTATTTTTATGTACAATATCCGTATGGTACAGTATCATAATTAGGTAAGATTACTCTCTGATCGTACTCGAACTTAAACTTTTTCGTTTCTAATTTATTTACTAATTGTTTACTTTTGATCTCTCTTGTTATTTTATTATAAGTCAGGGCTACTGAACTCTGCCTCAGTTCAGATACACCCTCCTTTATTAGTTTAATCATTGCATTACCATTCAATGTTTCTAAATTCTGATAATTTAACGTGAACCCTTTTATTTTAGTTACGCTTTTTCCTAGGTTTGTTTCATAGTGATAACTTTTAGGACCTGTCGATGCCCATAACTTTATATGCTCGTCCTTCTTGAGCTCATCTGTCCACTCACCAAGCGTATCACCCGTCTTAACAGTATTTACTCCGTCATCAAAGTAAAAGATTGAATCGGTATCACATCCAATTACAGCCTCACCTAATGCATCTAATTTTTCGTATAGTCTTAGTCTAGCATTTGCTGTAGTAAACAAAGCTATATAGATATTAGTGCTAGTATTATTCTCAACATAATAATCCTTAAATTTATAGCTCATTTGCACAGTCTCTTCCGTCAGATAATTTACATTTATATCCGTCAATCTATCATCTAGTAGTATTTCATAAAATCTTCTAACATCAGTCACATACTCTGCTTGACTCATGTTTTGTCTTTGACCGATTTTCCCCATAAACTATTTAGGCAAATTTTGAAACAGCTCTTTTACCTGGGTTTACTTCAATTTTTTCAGGGTCCAGATCAATATCCAGTTTCTGTTTTATATCCTCTATATATTCTTTATTTGAATCGTAGTTATGAGGACTGGTTTCTAATTTTATTTTCATAAAGTTTTTTACAAAATTTTCTGAATAATTTATTACTTATCTTTTCAAAATGCCACACTTCATAAATTTCTTGAATCTTATAACCTTTTTCAATTGCTGTATTAACTTCGACAGTTGACCAGGTTCCTGTAAGAACTCTTTCATCTTCAGTATGAGGGCATTTACTTATTTTCTGTTCAGCACATTTAAAACACAAGGGGAACAGTAACTTCTCTTTTTTACCCATTTTAAGTTTAAACCCGGGTAATACAGGATGATATAAGTTTTTAGGAGGTAAAATTTTACATTTTATTATTCCAAACCATTTTCTATCATGTTTTTCTGGTTTGAAAATCTTTGTTGGATGACCCACAGGATAGAAATCATAAAACTGAACAGTAGGGTACAGACTGCATACGTCAATATACCTAATTTTCTTCGTCTTTGTAGATTTTGCCAATAGTTTAAATGCATTAGTTCTTCCCCCAAAGAACGCATCTCTTGGATTTAGAGGTCCGATTATTTCAGGTTTTTCAGTCTTTTTTTACACTACCGATTTAGTCCATTCACATTCCCACATCTCGACTAATTTATATCCAGCATCTCTTATTTGATTACTTCTCTCCTTGGTTTTTTTCGTAGAGATCTCCCATTTCTTCCCTGTTCACATTATTTATTGTACTGTCTTTATAACATTTTGGACAATCATGCCAAAAACATCCGTGATATTGATATACGGTATTACCATCATAACCATCAACTTTTGCGCCACAAATAACTTGTTCGCCACCGTTTAATGCATGTTTTATGTTAGAGTTTCCGAAGCTATTCAACCAACTGATTGATTGTTTTGAATATTTTTCTTCTATAGGTTCATTTACAACACCTATTGTGTTATTCCATAGATATATAGATCTGTAGATAGCCATGCATACACCAGCAATTGTTAAATATTGGAAAGGGTCTATATTCGCTATTTCTAAAAAGTCTTTTCTCAGTTTTTAAAAATCCTTGCCTTAATATATCTACATCCGACCTACAATATTCTAAGATTTCTTTCTTCATATCAAAAACGAAATTTTCTTGAACTCTTTGCAGATACCATTCCAGAAACTTTTTCCTACCCTCTGTTTTCATCTGATTATAGCAATAATATTTTTTGGCCGGGATTGGTCCAACATAATTTTCATCCTCTTTGGTGTTAAATAAACGCGGAAAGTATCCTTTCTTCACTTCAATCAAACCAAATGTTTTTGGAAAATCACTCAGAGGTCCATTAACAAAATTACTACTGTCAATAATTTTTAATCTTATTGAAGGTATTTCAAGGAGCATAACTTTTGTTCCATTATAAATAGTAAAAGGTTTTAGAGTATTTTCAACACAATATTTTAGAATAAACTGCGTATCGTAACCTTTAGCATAGTGTGCTATGAAAGTATAATCTTTATGTTGTTTGGATATTAACCATCCACAAAATTCATCGTTCGTTTGAAATCGAAATCTTTTACCATTAAAATCTTGAGCAATTACCAAATTTGGAATATGAACCCCCGTTTCTTGTTGCGCCCCGTAATCAAAGAATAGATATTTTTCTGTATAAGTACATTTAGGTAATTTTGTCTCCTCTAATATTTCATTTCCAGGGTTTAATATATTCAATAGCTCTTGTTTTTTTCATATTTTCATAGCCATAAACCCAAATTTCTTCTTCCGCTTTGCATGAGTGGCAAATTTAATGGTGTTCAGGCAATCATTAAAGGTAAAGTTAAGTCTGCCCTTTATGTACACTGTGCAAGTCATTGTCTGAACTTAGCTCTGTCTTCAGCAAGTGATCTGACTCTCATCAGAAATACCACTGGTATTATTGAATCCGTTTATAACTTTTTTAACACTCCAAAGAGACAGGCAAGTTTAGAAATCTTTTTAGGAGCTGATGAAACTATTAAAAACAAAAAGCTAAAACGCTTTAACCCCACTCGTTGGGTCGAGAGGCACACCTCAATTTCGATTTTTTTAGATTTCCAAAAATCTGTTATTTCTGCTTTAGAGGAAATCTCTGAATGGGATAATCGCGCAACGTCCTCGCTCGCCACTCAGTTGCTGCGAAGTATTCAGTCGTGCGAATTCAATGTTGCGGCAAGAGTGTTAAATTGTATTTTGGCTTACACGTTGCCTTTAAGTAAATTTTTACAGTCCGATGACCTCGACTTGGCAACAGCTGTCGAAAATGCTGAAGACGCTCGTGCTCTCTTGATCTCTTTACGTGAAAATGCGGAGCCGAGGTTTAAAGAACTTTTTAATACAATTAAAAGTGAAAGTGAAGTTATCGGGTTCGAAATCAAAATTCCGCGTATTTGTAAAAAACAAGTAAATAGATCTAACATTGATGTTCCTGACGCTGAAGATTACTATCGCATCAGTTTGTTCATCCCATTTTTAGATTCTGTTCTGGACCAATTGAACACCAGATTCGTGGTTCACAGAGGTATTTTCCGCACCTTTCAGGCACTAACATATCAGAAAAATAAAGATCTTCACCCGTCTTTGGATGCTGAGCAGGTTAAAAAAGCCAGGCAAGAATTGATTGAGTGCTACCCCGAAGATTTAGAAGGAACTGAGCATGAAATCAACATTGAAATTGATCTTTGGCTGAAGTTTTTAGAAAAATTGCCTTCTGATTTTTTGAAAAGTAACGAAAACCGAGCCGTCCGTTTGTTAGGGAAGTGCAACAAAAGTCTCTACCCAAATGTATACACATTATTGAAGATTTTCTGCTGTTTACCCGTGTCCAACGCTAGCTGCGAGCGTACTTTCAGCACCCTAAAAGTTTTGAAAAATTATCTGCGCAACAGTATGGGACAACAGCGACTGAATGGTCTCGCTCATTTGTACATTCAAAAGCATATTTCTTTATCGGCGGAGGATGTTCTAGAGGAATTCAGCAAGCAAAAAACCAGACGACTTGAATTTAGCCTGTAAACCTGTATGAATCCGTCAATTTGTTTGTTCCCTTCATAAAAGAGGCGCAAAAACTCATAATGTCGTAAGTGGCATCAAACGTGACTAATATTATGTATTTTTGTTATCTTAAAAAAAAAAAAAAAAAAAAAAAAAAAAACACTCTTGAGTGTTTTTTTTTTCTTCTTGAGAAAAATTGGTCTAATTCAAAAGAAATACTCATCAACATTTTCGTTCCTTTAGGAGCCTTTATTATTCTTTTTTTAAGGAAAGAAAAAATTGTCCAATCTTTGCAACATCTAGTGGCACCTATTACATTGACATTATGAACTTTTGTACCTTAAACGTTCTGGTATCTGAATATATAACTGTCATACTTCATGTATTACATTAGATTTTTAACCTCAAACGTCTTTAAAGTTAACTCACTCATTTTCCTTTGCATTCTCCGAAAAAAACTATATAATTAAGGCATGTGCACTCAATATGGACGCCTTTGGTGGTTTTCAAAAAAAAAAAAAAAAAATAAAAATAAAAAAAATAATTAAAAAAAACCCTTACTCCTTTATCACCCGAAGGTTTTCTGATTGAATTTTAATTCGAACGGTCTGCGTCGAAAAATTATTCCTTATGACGCCACATCTTGAATTATAATTTTTCATTGTAAAAAAGAATTGAGCTCCAAAAATGACCATTTTAAGTGCGCTTGTCCTCACGCCTTACCTTCAGTTATCACCCATTTTGACAAGCATATAAATATACGAGCATAAAAATGAAGTAAAACAATGAAAAAACGTAAAATCATGATTTGCTTGTAAACAAAGCTGGTGAGAATTTGATCCCAAAATAGTCAAAACTTGGGTTTTGGAGGGCTAGAATTCCAAAAATTTTCCGGGGGAGGCCCCCCTGACCCCCCTTAGCTGGGGGGTGTCCCCCCAGACCCCCCATGGGGGCATATACTAATTATGGAGTTGGACCCCCCCCCCCCATGGAAAAATCCTGGCTACGCCACTGCTGAAAAGACTATTTTAAAATACTTAAAACAGCATAGTATTCCATACAATAATAGAAGTATAACTCAAAAAATGAGTAGAAATTGTCTAGGTCAATTCACGTTCAAACATGCAACAGCCGAACAGTGCAGTGGTCCTACTCATAATGCAAATAAAGTTCCTTATAAATCTTGTGAAAATCAAAGTACTTCTAAGAGTAATAGAAAAAATGAAAATAGAACTGATTTTCAACAAAAATCTGCAGTCCAGTCTGTAGACGCTAGTAATCATAAAAATAATTCCAACAGAGTAAAAAATTTCGCTGAATTTAATAAAAAGTACGAAAAGTTCCTTCAATGATCTTAATACTGTACATCTGAATCATACCTTAAAACATTGTAACAGAGCTGAAAATGTGAATAAGTTTCTTTTGATTGATAAGAGTAGCAGTTCATCAAAAACAATGCATGAGTCATTAATGCTAAGTGTGTAATAAAGTATGCTATCACATTTCACATCCGGAGAAATTTCGCTCAGGGTTCAGATATAGAGAATAAGAGAATTGTGCGAAGTTTTAACTCCAGGACATTTGGATTCAATACGCTTCGCGATGGACCCGCGTGTGATTGTGACCGTGGTGATTCTCGTGCCATTATTAATGGCATATGGGCCGCCCCCGGATTTATATGTAAGTAATATTTTAACTAATAAATTTCTTTTCATTTATCTAATTTTGTACTCAGTCCATTATAAGAAGGACTTAATACGAGTCAAAAAAGTTTATTCCAAGGTAAACGTTTCTACCTCCATAATTTATTTATAGTGGTTGTTTATTTCAGAGATGGAAGGTTCAAAAATATTCTTTCGGAATAAACATTTTTTCCATCCATTTTGTAAAAAAAGAATTTTTAAAAAATTGTTGTAAAAAAAATCGAGTTTTTTTTAAACACTTTTGACTGTACCTACTTTTAGACTGAAGGTGCCTTGAGTCAGGAAAAATACAAGTTTGACATCAACGTATTTTATGCTAGAGCTAAAAAATAACTAAATTTTGATTTTTAGATTTTTCTGATAACTCGTATCCAGTTAACCTACTTCACGAAATGTAACTGAAAATAAAAACTGACGTTACTTTTATTTAAAAAATAATAATTACAAATTTAGAATACGTGCTAAATGCCCTCGTTATTAGAAGAACCAAATAAGAAAGAACGATTCAAAAATGAAGTCGATGCCAGGTTGGAAGAAGCTGTTTTAACAAAGAGTCCTTTTGTTTCTTGGAGGCAGATTGTTTAATTTCTCTCCTCGAGTTTTGTTTATCAATTCTGTATGATAACTGATAGGTAACTTAATTTGTTTTTTGAAACTAGGAATTAAAAATTTGTTTCAATTTGTTCTTGAAGGTGCAACAAAGACCCAAGCTGTTATCGACTCAACCGACTGGTGACACAGATAATATAATATCTTTGAAGACGGAAATCAGACTACTTAAACAGCACCTGAAGGATCAGGAGAGCAAATATGAGAAAAAACTCAGCAAATATGAGAAAAAACTCATGGAACAAATTCGCAAAGTTGTTGAGCTTTCTCTAGAGAAAGTAAGTCGTAATTTTAATTAATTTTATTTTAGCCAATTACAGTTTTTGGAAGGAATGAATATAAAGGGAAAATTCACGAGTTCATAATCACTCTTAAAAGTTCAAAAATGGTTGTGCAGACAAACACCTCATAATTTTTTCTGCAAGTAAATTTATCAGGTATCTTCTCTACGCCACGATATATATTTCTTTCATTTTAGTATGTCTGTTAAATTTTACAACACTGTGAAGGTTGTGGTTGCCGTGACAATGTATTCCTATAAAAATGTATATACTTTTTGAAACAAGTTTACAGTGATTTTTAATATTTAAAAGTTAACTAAATTAACTAAAAGGTATAGTTATTTATGACGTGATTTTTTCCTACCTGGAGAATAAAGTAGTATACGTGTTTCTTTTCACAGTGCGAATTTTTATAATTTTACTATATAACGGTTACTTTTGAACGTGATGCATCAATCCGGATCGTTCTAACAACGTTACTCAGTCAACGTTATTTGAGTCGACGGTGTAACATCGATAAACGTTACTCAGTCAACGTGATTTACGATGAGTCGATGGTGTAACGTTGTGGCAACGTTATTGTAACGTATCCATCAGCGTTAAAAAGACGTTAGTCGATCGTCGTTGCTAAGACGTCACCACAGCGTTATCAGGCGACTACGAGAAGTAGTGATATGATCCAGATACAGTGTTGTCAAGCGCACAATGATTTTTAATATGTTTGTTTTAAACAAAATCAATCAATTTAATGATTAAAAGTGATTCACATTGATTATAAAATGTAATTAAGATGTATATGTGGCAACTCTGTGCAGACGGTTCTAACAATGGCATCTAGACATCGTGATTTGCAATGTGTCAAACGTAACGCTATAATGAACGTCACTGCAACGTAACCCACCAACGTTAAAAAGACGTTAGAAAAACGTATGATTGATCGATTTCGATGTGACGTGGTCAACGAGGCTTACGATGAGTCGACCGTGTAACATCGTTACAACGTTAGGAAAAAGACGTTCCCACGTTACTGATACGTTACAAGACGTAGCCGCTACCGATGTGATGAGTAGACTTAACGAGATACGTGGCATTGCAGGCGATCAGTTTTATTTTTTATGTTTTACATTTTTTGAATTCTTAATGATTTTTCATGTTGCTGCAACTAGTAACTAAAAACTTAACATGATTACGCTAGTTGGCGGTGTTATTTCAGCGTAGCTCGGTAACGTAAAACACAATGTCATATTAACGTTTTTTACCAGGGTAGTAATAGCATATGAGTCTATTATTCACACATTTTTTCTACCTACTATGTACATTGTACAAAGATGTGTCTCGATAATTTTATTAAGCTTTGTGTGAGCGTGAGAACTTAAGAGCAATGAAACTATATTTTTTTCTTGTCTTTGTATTTCTCCTGTCAAATTTTTAAGAAAATACACATTTTTTAATATTACTTTCCACGAATGTTTATAGGAAGCTGCGGTTAAACAACTATCAAAGGTTATGTTACGAGCCATGATCAATGACATAGAGGACGATTTCAGGTATGGATGTAATGAAACGGAAGCGAAAGCATTAAATATACGAACGCGCGAACAACATTGGAGGTTTATATTGACTAGTTGCCTTTATGACCCTAGAGTTCGAGCCATGCTTGATGTTCTCAAGAAAAGAATAACCTATTCGTTTCTAAAAACTGAGTATGAAACTGCTTCAAATATCGCGGACGTGTTTAGAAAATTGTCCAAATACATTCATGTAGATTTAACACAAGAAGCTGGAGAGTTGCGCATCACATTATCTTTTAACGCAGACCCTTTGTTCGAATCAGTATTAGAAGTCATACAACCTGCATTTAGTACAAAGAATATTAAGATTGTATATACATGAACGATTTTTATGGGTTTTAATCTTTTATGTAATCTTTTTATCATTGAAAAACTAAAAAATATCTATTATACATCACAAATTGTATAGTTTTTAATTGGAGACTGTAAGTAAATAAAAGATTAAATAAGTAATTCATTTTTATCGGCTTTGTTTTATAATTCTGGATTGGGGGATTAACTCCGAGAGCTTCCAGGAACCCCTTTTGTAAATAGTAAAAAAAAGACTGGTTGGTTGTTAAAAATAACTCCATCCAATCAACTGGTTTGATTGAGATGTGATGTCATTAATCGTACGTCATCACTTGAGGCCGTTAACTCGGTTCCATAGAGGTTAGGTGACCTACACAGTAAGACAACAGTAATCGTACGTCATCACTTGAGGCCGTTAACTCGGTTCAATAGAGGTTAGGTGACCTACACAGTAAGAACAACCAGTCGAAAAAAGTGGAAAAAAATCTTTTACGCTTTTCCTAAATAAAATATATCAACTTAAAAATGAGAAAAAACATGTAAATTTAAAGTTTAAAATTTATATCATCGCTGAACACTTATGTGCATCAAAAAAAGTACTGAAAAATACTTGAAATACGGATGATATTATTCTAAAAATTTTGGTTTTGGTTTTATTGGTTAAATTGATATTAATTTTGGACTAATTTGAAAAATTGATGGACTGTCCTCAACGTACCGCGGGGCTATGAATTTTGTATTTATTGAGTTTTTGGTGAAAAAAAGGTTAATTAGTCAGTTTTGAAAAAGTGGTCAAACGTAATATAGGCCCTTGAAAATGTAAAAAAAATGATTAAATATTAACTTTTAAATTTTTTATCTTGCCTGCACGCTTGTGCGCATCTTAAAATACTTTGTAAAATGAATCACTTTTCCAAGTTATTATGTAGTTTTCAGAGTAAAATTTAAAGCCTAAAATATTGGAAGTTCAAATTTTGATGAAATTGGTTGATTTATTGAACAAATTCTCAAATTGACTGGAGTGTCCTCAACGGACCCCTATACTACTCATCTAGCAGGTGCCAAAATCAGGTATCCGTATGGTTATTTTCACTAATCTTTTTTCCCGTGAATAAAGTTAAAAAAGTACGAAAAACTACAGATATTCTGACATTTTCTATTGCATGCATTTTGTTCGACAGAGATAGAGGGAGACAAAATCATGAAGGAGGTAGGCGGTAGGCGCACAAAGTCAATGGGAAAGGACGGATATGGCGTGGCGACTTTAAATGCGTATAATTTTTTAATACGCAATTTAGAATTTTGAAAATGATTTCATTGGTTTTATTGTAAAATTTTCTACAAGCAATCACCCCTTATAGTTTGTTTTTTGACGGTAAAAACTTTCAAATTTTCATTTGTAGTAATAAATTTCATGTTCGACCTTTCCCATTGAATCGCTCCTCTGTGAGGTGTAGTAGCGGCTCGTGAGATGCGATATATCGATCGTCAGGGGGTGCAATTGAACCCCCAAGAAAAAGTACTTACTTACACGGAAAGAAAACTACGGTGAAAATAACCATACGGATACCAGATTTTGGCACCTGCTAGATGTTATGGTAATGTTAACCAGAAGTATACTATGTTTTGATTAGGTACTAGGTGATGTTACCTGATTGCATGTCAAATTTACTCAAAGAATCGGTAAATGTACCATACTTCTGGTCAAGTTTACCATAACATCTAGCAGGTGCCAAAATCAGGTATCCGTATGGTTATTTTCACTAATCTTTTTTTTCCGTGTATGGTATTTTGTTGAAGTTCTAAGTAGAGTCAAGTTGAAAAACATGTATCCATTTATGGCTCGTGAAATTGGCAACATCGGATGATCTCCATAAAAACCTATGTAAATTTATCGATTTTAGATGATGCGGCGTGCCTAATTTAGAATCGAGTTTTTACTTAAGTTTTAATGGCAACAAAACACGGCTGTTAGATTGCACGAACCGCTACTGCAGGTATCACAGTCAGAGGAGGACCGGGAAAATTTGGACCAGGACGCACACTTTGATCCGACAGCAAAGAAGATGGTGTGGAGACACCCCCTCTCTCATCTGTGGAATGGAAATAGAGCCCACTCCATCCCCTCATAAAGAGAGTGATAAAATCGATACTTTTCTATAGTTTTAAATGGAGTGGATATCGATTTATCGCACTTCACGAGCCGCCACTGGTGAGGTGGCTATACACTGCGATTTCCGAGTCTTTATTGAGACGTAGATGTTGCAAAAGACGGTAGCAGCCAACTGCGCCAACTCAAAAGACAGAACGCTTTTTCGCACCAACGAGAATCGTGAGGAAACCGCATAAATCAACAAAATTTAGAGCGCTCTCGGCTCACTCTCTCCACAGTCATTTCCGCGTTGATATGCAAGATTGAAAAAGTACAGTTGTTATTGGTGGCTCTCGACTATCCGCTCTCATTTTCAACCGCCGGAGTGATTGATGGTGTGCCCTCCCAAGAAAAGCATCGATTCCAACTCGAACGGAAGCTCAGCGAACCGTAATCAACCAACAATCTGATCGGAGAATCTACGTACACATTGCAATCAGTCTTGTGCAGCCTTTGCCCGCGCTTTGTTTGCACAACGCATTTTCGTGCCCTGTCGTAATGACATGCATCATTTCATTTTGTTTTATGTGCTCTCTGGTGGGGTTTGCATTGTGTACTTAGAGAACTAGTAATGCGCAATGCATTGTTGTCGGACGTCAAAGACAATATTGCACCATTGAAGCGTGGTAACCCCCCTCCCCCCAACACCGTCACCCCCCCTCCTCCACTCGCCCAAATAATTTAAAAATTGTGGAAAACAGAGGAGAATGGGTCTGTTGCAAACTTTTGCTACAACGATTAAAAGAGTTTAATCTAATGTAAACTCGCCTGAAAAGTCCATTGGTGGCATCAGGAAGTCATATAATGCAATAATAAACTCTCAAGAGGCGTTTAGTGAAATCCAAGATGACGGATAAATATCGAGCAATTTGCATGCATGCACCACGAACATCCACAGATGGCCAACGTGGATTTTACGTTCTGCAGACATTTGCGCTACCTAAGACTTTGAGCGCTACTGTTAGTTGAACAAGATAAAAGGTCTCAAAAGCTTCATTAAAAGTGCGGAATTGCAACCGCACGCTCTAATTAATATTATGCTAGACCTCTGATAGCTATTTCCATTCACTTTTCATCTTAAGCAGTGATTTTTTTAAAAAAACTTAGTGTTTTGATGAATTTGAGGTTATGTTCTATGAAAGCTAGATTCGAGAGGAATTAATGAAAATTCGCTCCTAAAGCCATCAAATTCGATGTCAGCGTTCGAAATTAAGGCTAACTGACAAAATTTTCAATGATTTTTGAGAGAAAATTTTAAAAGTTTATGTTTGTTTTGGTAGCGCAAATGTCTGCAGAACCACTCACTTGGCCAACTTTGACAATCTTCACTGGAGGTAGAGGTTATGTGTTTGTTTACGTTGTGATTGGTTGTGATCGATATTGTGAGGTTGGCTATCCTTTGATGTTCGTGGTATGCATGCATACAAATTGCTCGATATTTCTCCACCATCTTGGATTTCATTAAACGCCTCTTGTGTGTTTATTATTGCATTTTATGACTTTCTGATGCCACCAATGGACTTTTTAGGCTTTTAATCGTTGTAGCAAAAGTTTGGAACAGACCCATTATTGTAGGCGTTTGAGAGGAAACGATGGAAGGAAAGTGACAGAGCTGCTGTTTTGCTTGAAATTAATGGCATTTTCCAATTCACCGATGATTCCACCGGTTGAGAAAAGATTACACAGTTCAGTTTAGTGAATGACTGTAACGCACGAAAGTGCATATCATCTGTAATCTTTTCTCAACCGGTGGGGCCGTCGATTACTTAAAAAAAAACTTGCGGTTGTTTTAATAATTTAATTGCGATTGCACTGATTGAGAAAATATTGCAGATCATAATATTTTCGTGCAGTACAATAGTACACTGAACTATACTGTGTAATATTTTCTCAACCGATGAATACATCGGGTGAATTGAAAAATGTCATTAATTTTACACAAAATGGCAGCTCTGGAAAGTGGTAGTGGAAACTAGAGTCCCTATATGTAGAGAGTTAAGACAAGAGAAATCATGGGCGCCGCCATTGGATGCGATTTTGCACATTTGTTTACATTCTGAGGCCGTTGTTGTGTTTTGCTCCACAGCAAAGATTACAGTTCCGCTAAGTTTGAAACGATGTAATCTTTCCCTGCTTTTGTTGATCGACATGTATTAACGCTTTTTAATGATTCTTTTGAGATTTATGGACATTCTTGTGGTGCATTATGACTAAAATTAATAGATTCGTCGCAAATTATCTCTTTTATCTGTAAAAGACCGTTGGTAAACAAAACAAAAGTGCAAAATCGCATCCAATGGCGGCGTCCGTAGAGCCTAAAATTCATCGACCAATCAGAAGTTGACTACCCTCTTGTCTTAACTCTCTACATATAGGGACTCTAGTGGAAACCAACGATCAGAAAAAAATGATTCGAAGAAGAATTAAAAGTGATGCAGAAAATGTGTTGCTTGATATGTACAGTTGTGTTGAAGGCTAGATACGGTTATTCTTCAAACCAAATTTCTATGAATTGTAAATTAGACTTAATACCTATGGACAATTTTACCTGCGGATGCACTCGTGTTAGGGCCTATTTGCAAAATTAGTGCACAATTGTATTGAAGCCACAGCTCCCCAGTGGCGTCGCGTGCCATCTGGCAACAATGCAACTGCTCCATTTAAACTCATTAAATACATCGAATTTTCCTTGTGCACTGTGCACCCCCTGAATTCGATATTTTACATAAGTTTAAATGGATAGAATACATTGTTGCCGAATTGCACGCGATGCCACTGCAGCTCCCTATCGCTCTTACACTCCTCAATCGAATATTTTGATATTTTTTTAAAAAAAAAATTAGATTGTATGATGAAAATCAATCTGGCAACGCATGCTATGTGGAGTAGAGTGTTTCTTTTGTGATTGGAAATTATATTTAAGTATTTATTACCGTCGTGAACTAACTGTCCGTTAAATGCAGAAGCACACTGAGCTCATTACTTCTGCAAAGAAAAGTGTAGGGCTTGGCTACTATCGCCATCTAAAGTAAGTGTACCGACTCCGCATGCTCCAGTTTCACGTTTTCTGCGCGATAGTTGACTACTCTTTTTTTTTAACAGCAATTTAGATACAGAGCAATTCACAATCAGATGAAAAAAGGTTCAAGGTATTATCTGCTTCTTCTCTTTTCTACCATTTAGGGGCCGAAAGCACACGATGATTTCAATTTTTGCCATTTTCTAACGCATCGGCTCTAACAGTTTGAAATTAAAAAAATAAAACATCATTACATTATAGGAAACATGTTTAACCGTTTGACCTTGATATTACTCCAGTAATGGCTTTTGCTACTTTTTGCGACTCTGTTTTTGTGCCGTTTGAACCCATACAAATGGATCGATTTCTCGGGAATTCAGTGACTTCTCTGAAGATTGATTGTTTTAACCCTTTCATACCTGAAATTATTTTAGTTCAGAAACGAATTTTTGACCAACATCGATCGGTAAACATCGGTAGATCGTTAGCCATTGCGGCAGAGAGTTGCAACTCGTTGCTAACCAAACGCTAACCAACCGCTCACCGATGCGTTTTGGTGCATTTCGGAAGCAGGCGCACCTATTTATCAGCACCCAATACCCAAAAGACGTGAGCTCTAAATGGTTATAAGCAATCGAGTGGACTTCAGAATCTTTTACTATCGCTGTCTTTTTGTTCGCCCGTTTTTACATAGAATACTTTCTCCATCTGATACTCCATTCATCCCAATAAGCAAAAGTTAGTCATAGGCGGCGCGTATAAGGGGCTATTGGGGCTATAGCCCCCCCACTTTTTTGGGAGCGAGGGGCTAAAAAAATTGTTGAACGAGAAAAAAAGAAAAAAAGGAAAAAGAAAGAAAAAGAGAAAAAGAAGAATGAAAAAACGTTATCAATTTCTCATCGCCATCCGTCTGCTCCATTCAGAAATTATTAAGGAAACGAGACTGTCACCTTTTGTTTATATTCTTCAAAACTTGACCTAAACAAATTGTTTCATGTCTATTTAGTCCAAATTTTCAGTTTTTTTTTTTAAATTTTAGCCCCTTTCAAGTCAAAATTTCAAGTGTTCCAAAAGAAAAAATGGTTATTTGTCCCCCCACCCGCCTGATGCGTCAAACTTTATTTTGAAAAAGGTGAAGAAAGAAAGAAAGAAAGAAAGAAAGAAAGAAAGAAAGAAAGTTAGTTAGTTAGTTAAATACGTTTTTATTGAAGGGGAGCCTTAGCATCTCAGGCCATTCACTCCCCTGTATAAATACATGGTACATATGTAGATTTCTAGAACAAGTTACAATTGATCATTACACGGTTAGACCCGTTGATTGAATAAAGTTCAACATTTAAAGAAAGAAAGAAAGAAAGAAAGAAAGAAAGAAAGAAAGAAAGAAAGAAAGAAAGAAAGAAAGAAAGAAAGAAAGAAAGAAAGAAAGAAAGAAAGAAAGAAAGAAAGAAAGAAAAAAAAAAACTGTTGATTTTTTAGCCCCCCCACTTTTTGACCCCTCGCGCCGCCCATGAAGTTAGTAATAGTCTCATTCGTTCAAAATGCACCACAGCCAACACAGCGGGAACACCAGGAAAAAAGCAAGCAGATAGAGGGGGGGGGTGGAGTGTGTATTTCAGAACAGAAGTAGCACGTCATTTAATTACGCTACCACGCGTGCGGCGGCGGCGAGCGTCTTTGTGTATTCAGTGTTAATTAATTGACGCGGGGTAAATAATCGGGACCCCGGATACACTATAGACTCTGTATACAGTTTAGACTACACCTATGTCTATACCTATGTATATACACTACAGCTAGCGCACACCTGTACATTCTGCACTCTGCAGTGAGGAATGCGCGAGAATGTGTCGAGGGCATGTTGACATTGTTGAATGATGCAGTCCGCGGATGCACGCGCGCACTCACGCGTCATTTTCGCGCGGTGTGTCGCGACCGCTACTCCGCGGGTCTCGTGCGACCTTTAAGGCCTCGATACCCTCCAACGAACATCGCACTGTGGTCAAAAAGTAGCAACAAATCAGAAAGTAAATTCCTCATAAATTCATCATTTATCAGTTGCGTAGCGTGCATTTGGCAACGTTGTATTCCATTTGAACCCATGTAAGAGGTCGAATGCGAAGGTGTTCACCGAACACCCAATACTTTGATCTTTTTCATGGGTTTGAATGGACGAACTGCAACGTTACCAAATTTCACGCTACGCCATGCGCCACTGTCATTTATATATAGACTTATGCAAGGCCAATTGGTCTATTGCAAACTTTTGCTATAAGCAAATAAATAATCCTATATATTGTAAAGACCAGCGGAAATCACGAAAATCACGCTTAGAAAATCTAAAATTTAGTAGTAAACTCACGTAACTGCTATAACGACAAGATCGTAATGGCGGTTCAACGCTTGTATCATGGGAGATTCCTGTCTATTATGTCACTTTTCTCTACGAAAACACACAGGTATGTCTCAATTTAGATGGGAAATCTCCCATGATACCTGCGTCTTTCCGCCATTAAGCCCGACTCTGAGAGTAAATTTCGTGATTTTTTAGTGTACTCGTCGTCATTTTTACAGGTTTTTATGCAAGAATCAACTCTTCAATCCCCTACAGCAAAAGTTTGCAAGAGCCCCATTTCAATCTCAGAAAACACTTTTAACAAGCAATTTAAATATGGAAGTAACACCCTTAATAAAGGTCGAAAACTGTGATTTTTTATGACTTTGTTCACTGATTTTTAGCCACTCTTTGTTTTATTTCAGACCTTAGTACGTCGTTTGGGCAGCAACCAGTAGTATATGGATTTGTAGTCATTTTGTCATCGACGTAATACATATAACTGTAAAATTACCTCCGTGGAATTTAAACATTCTTATTGTACGGGTGAAGAACCTTTCATTTTGCGAAATGTTTCTTCGTGCACAAGTCAGCGAGCTAAAACCATAGAGGTCCTTTTATTTGGATGCAATTTTAAGACGCCCCGGAGTGTCTTCAAAACAGATCAAACTGTGAAAGTGCTTTCTTGGAATTTACACGGAAAAAGATAACTGGTAGAATTTACCATCTTCATAGCTGATTTTAGAGTCAGCTATCAAGAATGGAAAATTTCTCTAAATGATGGTAAAATGTACCAACAAGTTAACTTAATTTACCATAATGCACGTTGCATTTACCAACTCTGATAGCTGACTCCTAACTCAGCGCTGATAGTAGATTCTACTAGTCCTTTTTTTCCCCGTGTAAACACTTTTATTTTACTGATGGTAAAGGATCCTTTATTTTGCGAAACTTTTTCGTGCAAAACAATAGCATTCCTTTACGAACAGTTAACTCTCCAATGCTTGGTGTGACCAAGCCTCCGTGTTGAGATGAGGAAGCGTAACGCGATTCATACCTAAAGTGTGCGCCTTCAATTTAATGGATGTGCAAAACAATATCTCTCCTGTACGAAAAATTACCTATCCAATGTTTGGTGTGACCGTGCATCCGTTTTGAGATAAGGCGGCAAATCGTGATTCATGCCTAGCGTGCGCCTTCAATTTAATGGGTATGCAAAACAATATCTCTCCTGTACGAAAAGTTAACTATATCCAATGTTTGGTGTGACCTAGCCTCCGTGTTGAGATAAGGAAGCAAATCGCGATTCATACCTAAAGTGCGCCTTCAATTTAATGGGTATGTAAAACAACATCTCTCCTGTACCAGTGGCGTAGTGTGCAATTTGGCAACGTTGCAGTTCGTCCCTTTAAACCCATGAAAAGATCGAACTGCTGGGTGTTCAGTGAACACCTTCGCATTCGACCTTTTATAAGGGCTTAAATGGACACTGTACAACGTTGCCAAATCGCACGCTACGCCACTGTCCTGTGCGTAAAGTTAACTATCCACTGTTTGATGTGGTCATAGCTATTGAGGCCATGAAGCAAATCAGGAAGCCATTGAGGTTAAAGTAATGCTACAAATTAAGGATAATCCCCCCTTCCCCTTCGATCTTACAAAATCTTACCGCAAAATCCAAAAATCGAAGCGTTTCGTGCGCCATTGTACGGTGACAACCGCAGCATCACCGCATCACCGTCGAGCGAGAGAGAGAGAGAGAGAGCAATTAAACCAGTCCGCATTTTTTAAAAAGTTGAGCGGTGACTCGGTGTAAGTCTCGTCCGTGCATAAAAAATAAATGATAAATAAAAAAGAAGAGTATAATTATTTATCTAATCTAATACATAGTTTATTATTTTAATGTCTTGTTCACTCTCGTATATACTGATTTCGAGGAACCTCTATAGTCTATAGCCGTAGCCGTAGCCAGAATATTTTCCTTCTCTCTCTTAGTTCATTTGAACGCATGTGTTAGAAAAAGACAGGAACAGGGGCTGAAATCACGTGACAGCCTCTACTACCATCCTTTTCTAACACATGCATTCAAATGAGCTAAGAGAGAGAAAGACAATATCCTGGCTACGTCTATGTCTATAGCCCCGTATTATTGTACCTACTCTGTCATTGTATTCGATTGCGCCCGCTTCTCTCAAATAACATTTCGGATTCCCGTTATTAATTTCAACTGACTGTCGTTTTGTGGCTTTTTGACGGACGGCACTTAGTCCGTTTCTTTTTGAGCTCTATGTGTAGACTGATTAAGGACAGCTTTATGTAAAAGTAAACTAACAAAATATGAATTTTAATGGTATACAGTTGGTTTTATTGCGGCGTATAGCGTCACTGACGTAGTGTGCGATTTGGTAACGTTTTAAAAGTTCCATATGAACCCATGAAAAAGGTCGAGCTATTGGGTGTGAACACTTTCGCATTCGACCTTTTACATGAGTTTAAATGGACTCAATACAATGTTGCCAAATTGCACGCTCCGCCACTGCGTACAGCGTGATGTCCATCGAAGTTGCCTTTAATGTTGTATTTAAACCCATGGAAAAGATCGAACTGTCGGGCGTTAGGTGATGACCGTTTGATTCGACCTTTTCCTAGTGTTTGAATGAATGGAATGCAACGTTGCCAGAATGCACGCTAGGTCATACTTGGTTTCTTTCTGCATAAGGCCGTGTGACTTGAAAAAAAGCTGCCAGATTTGGTGAAGAAGATACGAATTTCTCTAGTCATACTAACACAGAATAATACAAGCAGAACGGAAACTCTGTCGGATTTTGACGCAAAGCCATGTTGGGATATAGGATGTTTACATCTGGATTCGCGCTCAAATAAAAAAATATAGGACATGATCCGCGAAATTTTCGTTCTGAAATGCCAAAAGAATAAAGGTGAGGCCGGAAACTTAAGATTTCTTTCCAGAATTTACAGAAATAAATGAGTTTCAACACAAATCACACACGTCCGCCATGTTTGGATATAGGACCACAGCGTTGCCTATTGGTGCCATTAAATTCCAAACTTGCTTCCATTGGCTCTTAAGGGAGTTTCCGTTCTGATTGTATTATTCTGTGATACTACAATGGGGCTATTGCACACTTTTGCTGTAAGCGATTTCATAGTCGATTATGGCGTAAAATCCTCAAGAAACAACGATGGCGGCACTAAAAATTTCCAAAATCCACTCCTAAACTCAATAAACGCAGTTATTTGCGCGAGCGTAATGGTGGCCGAAGGCACTAACAATGGGAGATTCCTATCTTAATTTCGTCACTCTTTCTATGTTGACAAGGATGATTCACAGAGTAAATAGTCATCAGAGTGATGATCCACATCCGATGAATGGTGCCGCAACACCTAGTGACACCGGTATCAAATGAAAGTAGTCTCTTATTGGTCACTTCTTGATGGAGTTTCAGAATTGTTAGATGGGAATCTCCCATTGTTAGTGCCTTCGGACACCATTACGCTCGCGCAAATAACTGCATTTATTGAGTTTAGGAGTGGATTTTAGAAGTTTTTAGTGCCGCCATCGTCATTTTTTGAGGTTTTTACGCCGTAATCGACTATTAAATCGCTTATAGCAAAAGTGTGCAAGAGCCCCATTAATGCGCTTTTGAGAAGGAAATGTCGTAAAACAAGTCCCTGTGTATGACACTATAAAGAGGTAGCTGTGCATGAGAGATAGCTCGGAACGTTTGCGACGACTTATTTCGATTGATGAGTGTATTATTGACTATCCTTAAACCTCTATAAAGCCGCACTTTATGGTCTGAGTTCGGAAGAAAGTGGCAAAAATTCAGTGAAAAAAGGTCATTAAAAAATCATCGTTTTCGACCCTTTAAGCTTAATTTAAAACTTTTCAATAACTCATCTAGGTTTAAACCAACTGCTAAAATTGTTCTCTGTCATTAAAATCTGTCTTGAAAGTTTACAAATAATAAATTGATGAAAACTTTTCTTTCTGATTTTTAGCCACTTTTTGACGATCTCAAACCATAGTGCGCCGCACTAAAACTGTTCATAGGAGTCCAAAACTGCAATCGTTGTAAGGCGAATTTTCGCGATCGAATATCATAAACAATGCCAACTTAATAACTACTTATTCGAAGAAACTCAATTGTGTTTTTAGATGTGTTTTCGGGGCATCGATGGCATCAATTCGATTTCAAATTCACCTCTGGACTTGAATTCAAAATTGAATTGATGCCATCGACATCGAGGACTGAAAACACCGAAAAAGTTCGAAAAGCACGATCCAGTTTCTGTTGTCATGCGTAGGTTGGCAATGCTCTAAAACTGTTCATAGGAGTCCAAAACTGCAATCGTTGTAAGGCGAATTTTCGCGATCGAATACTATAAACAATACCAACTTACTAACTACATATTCGAAGAAACTCATTTGTATTTTTAGATGTGTTTTTGGGGCATCGCGATGGCATCAATTCGATTTCAAATTCACCTCTGGACTTGACTTCAAAATTGAATTGATGCCATCGACATCGAGGACTGAAAACACCGAAAAAGTTCGAAAAGCGCGATCCAGTTTCGTGTCATTCACTGTTGTCATGCGTAGGTTGGCAATGTTGTTGTCGAATATATTCGTCGCGAAAATTCGCCTGTCTGTGGTAAAACTTCGTATTATGCCTTTTCAAATGGCTTTAATAAATCACCCTTTTTCTCATTAATGTTTGCAAGTGTATATTATGTAGCCCCGGCCGTCGTCGCGTCGCTGAGTCCAAAGTGTGTCAGCCAAAATTCTAAAATTTCTATCCTTTGGTTCAATCTATCGTATAGTGTGCGGTGGTCGGGTGGTGTCATTCACGGATTCATGCTTTTTTCTGATCGACCACCTCCTGGTTTATTTTTAGCGGATTGAAGTTTGGTTTTCCGCGGTTGTAACTCATGAACAATATTATTTTGAAATGACGAGAGTAGGTATACTTTTAACAAGAACAATGGGTTTGTTATGAGAAACCGAAAGTGTTTATTTGTTTTTCTTCGGTTTAAGAACTGTTGAAGAACTTCTTATTCTAAGAATTGCTAGCAAGGATATTTTTGGTCAGTCGGTCTTCTAGAAGCTCTTCAAGCTCAATTACCGAGAGTACGTCAATGAAATCCAATTTTGAAATCGGTTAGTTGGTCCCTCAAGACCTCGCTCTACCCGAGACTACGATTCCGGATTCTCTGAATAAAAGAAAAAAGTTTCAATTCAAAATCGAGGCCCTTTCCAAGAGAAGAGGCCCATCAACATTCGATGATTTATTTCTTTGCGTCTGACAGCTTCCATTGGTCCTCTGGTCATCAGCACCAGCCATAAAAATACGTTTGATTTCTCTATGGTCTACGGTTTGTCGTAAAACGGAAATTGGGTGAAACTTTTTGCCGCTAGTGCATAATGCATTTGTATACCCACGTGTGTGTTTTTGTGTATTTGTGTGTATTCGTGTGTGTGCGGCCGGCACAGGACAAAAAGTATTCCACATGCGATGCCTAGAGCGATTCTCGGAATCTATATCTCAAGTTTTGAAAGTAATTTTTTCCCCCTTTCTATCACCATTGGCTTCTTTATTACCTACATCTCTACCTCCTTATCTATTCACTCCATCTTTCTCGCATCTTTCCTCTCTTAAAGACTGTTTTAGCGAAGAGCCCGTAATTTAAATTGACCAATCAGATACGGGTTAAAGAGGCGGGAATTTTAAATCGACCCAATCACACACTGATGATCAATAAATCGGTGATTCGTATCGAACAATCTTGGTTTGCTGCCTCAGTGGTTTATTGACGACATCATCACGGAAACTTTCGATTCGAAGATGTCCCGCTTGTGAAAGAATAAATATTCTTGTCTGATTTTTATATAGCAATCTTAAAAAGTACAGTTAAAACTGGGGGGGGGGCGGGGAGGCCGTAAAACTTTAAGTGTTCTGTTACCATTGTAAATATATAACATAGTAAGAAGTAAGATATCAACGTAGTTGAGTATATGAAGGAGCAAGCAGGATTGTTGACGATTTTTTTTTTTAGTTTACTCCTGTTGAGTCTTTTTTCGGTTTCATAGACCTTCCATAGTGTCTCTTATACATATAGGTTTTATTGTTTTGAAGAAATATGTAATTTTGAAGGAAATGAATGCGCAGTTGTAACGGAGTTCATGGAGTTATTATAATGAGAAAACAATTAATGCAGTTTTAACTTTAAAAAAATTGCCAAGACTGTTTCATGTCCAATTTTCCCGTTTATGCTGTCTCTCAAGAAGGGTGGGGGATGGGGTGGGTTTGTCCCGATGTGAAATCCCCGCTCGACCCTCTCTGTGTGTCACTAAAGGTCAATCTTGGCTTCTTGCCCAACCCCCCACCCAACCCCCTCATTGGCGTCAAAAAAAGAAACATTTTTCTGACAACCCTCCCTCCCCTCTAAACAGTTTTTTGGTTGATTTGCTGGTCTATAGTGTATTCTAATAAAATCAGTAATTTTTTTCCCCCATTTAAACGTAAACATACACTAAAGTCGAAAAACTGGTCTGGGTGTGATTTTGTGTGATCCCTTTAATAACAATTTTTGCCATAGGTTGAATTGGAAGAAATATCAATTTATCAAAGAATCGAACCAGCCGAGTTTCAGCACGAGAGCAAATTTTATGTTTTATGGACTTTTCTAGTTTTATATTACATTGAAGAAAAAAAGAGAAAGAAAATGTTGGTACGGCAGACTAATTAGGGAGAGAAATTTGCGCAAACTAATTTATTGGTTGTACCTATCCAATAAAATTGGAATGAGTTCCAAAAAGAAAAAAAAAAAAAAAAAAAAAAAAAAAATGGTTTTATTATAAACCTTCGCTAATTAGTCTGTCACCGTTACAAGTTTCCTTTTCATTTCACGCCACCCTAATGCCGGTGTGCAATATACTTAAAAGGCTCTTTTATAAACTTTTTGCTCTAGTTTTCTATTTTTCTTTTGATTCAATCTTAATTGGTTTTCCTGTATTTATTCACTCTACGATTCGTCTCCCTTTCGTTCCACCCGGAAATTGTGGAAAGTAGACGTATAAATGATGTAAAATAAATACATAAATAAATAAATAAATAAATAAATAAATAAATAAATAGATAGATAAATAAATACATAAATGAATATCCGCGTATAAATTTCAAGCCTCTTCGCGCTTTTTATCCGACACTCAAAAGGTTTCTATGATGACCCCTTCCGCTTAAGTGGGTTCGTGCCTTAATCCGTTCAATCCGATCGAATTACCGGTTGCAATCATCCTACAATGATTAATCATGTTTCCTTTCTCCCGTTGTTGTCACATCAACGGAGTAAAAATAAAAGAGGTAACGGTGAAACATCACGTTCTCGGAAATGTATCTTCAATATCTGATATTTCTCATTTAATGCTTTCTTTTTTCGTCGTTTCTTCTCTTTCTCACATTAGCGCGACGGAGATAAAATCTATCTCTCTATCTCTTCTCCATTGAAACACGTGTAATAGACAAGAATAGACAGTAGGATATAAATCCCGCACTCTTTTCTATCCTTTTCTTACTTGTACATTCAATGGCAAAACGAGAGGGATGGAAGTGATAATGTCTGTGCGTCACTGGATAAAAATCTCCTGTAAGAAGCTACATCTACGCCAATCTACGGTATTATTCGGAGGTGGCAAAGGGAGTTAGCTGGTAGGACTTTCTTTAACGCTTTCATGGATAGAAGGACACTTACTTATTGTCCCCCTTAATCAATTACCCCAAGAACCCCAATTTCAAATTTGGGATTCAATAGAATTTAAAGGGAAATTCTGAAAAAAGTTGAGTGACCCATCAAAGCTTTTAGAAAATAGTCTTTTGAAAGGTTTAATAAAATAAAAAAATAAAAAAAAACAGCGATCCCAAAATGCGAGCGTGAACGGGTTAAACAGCTAAGTAGCACCGGTGGAAGGCCATTGAACGTTAGCAGCTCTCTGAAAATTTGGTTAATTTAGGCTAGAAGAATAATCCATTCGAAATTAAAATAACTTTAATTTGCGGAAATTTCAAAATGAGAGTATAGGGAATAGAAAAAACAAAGAGAAAAAAATGTAAAATAATTACTTGCCGTTTTTTTATTTTGCCTTTGATCTTACGCGATGCAACTTTGTAAGCTATAAGAACAGTGAGAGAAATCACTTCTTTAAAAAACAAGAAAACGCATTTACTTGTGACCGTTTTCCTTGCGCGAAGTAAAGTTCTGTTACATAAAAGAGAATGACTATCACAACAAGGAATTCTTTACTTGTAGCAGCACACGTTTTCCTTGGGTTAAAGGAATTTCTCCTTAGTCAATATTTCACTATGCAGTTTCTTTAACACAAACGAAATACAGTTCGGATTTAAAAAAAGAGTTCTGTCAGTGAAGGAATAACTGCAATTAATTGAATAATTTAATGTATCTCCCGAATGTGATGCATCGCTCTTTTTTTTAAGGCGTTGAAAATACACGTTTTTTTTTTCTTTTCTTTTCATTTTGCCACTACATCATTTGAAGTTCATATCGTCTGCTTAGTTTCACAATGCGAACACCACATTATTAAAATAAGAATAGCTGTCAAAAGTTTCTGAATCTTCTCATGCCACTCGCACATAATTTCCTTTCTCCACTCTTTTGACGTTCATTTCGCCTTCAATTTTACTCGATGCAACCCCAGCAAGAAACAGCTCCTTTCATAGGATTTATAATAAATCGTTTCTTCCCGCCCTATATGTGGTGTTGCAAAGAAACACTTTTTAACGCGTTCTAGAACAGTAGAATACAAGCTTTTTCCTTCGAGCAACCGCAGTTTTTCCCTTCTCCTCATTCACAATAAAATAGATCGAAAAATGCTGTTTGTCGCGTGCGTGACAGGAAATCACTTAAGCTCGCCTGCAAGGGATGAAATTGAAACCTCAGTTGATGAATTATCTGATGATGACTTTCACAATTTCGCTTGTTTTTCCTTGTTCGCAACAGTTTAACAAACAACATGCTTTATTAAATAGCGATTGTTGATTGTTTCAACTGTTGATATGTAGCGATGATAATCCGCATTATTTTATTGTGTCGAAGCTTTTTAAAGTACCGTTCTTAAGCTGAAGTTTTGATCTACCCTTTCTCGATTCTGCACTGAATTGGCGATATTTTTTATTTTCAATAGGCGGTTTTAGCGATGACGTCATTATCCGGTGATGAGCGTCTACTTTCTTTTGAAATTCATAGTACAATCAAATGGGTGGCAAGAGAGATAGCGATGTGGTTTCTATACATACTTACGCTACTGGTGCAAAATGGACAACTTTACTTGATACTTCTATCCTTTTTGTGCTTGTACTATGCCTTTCAAAAGAAAGTACCCTGATAAAAATTCTTATTAAATTATTCTAAAATTATTATTAAATTATTCTTAAATTATTATTAAATTATTATTAAATTATTCTTAAATTATTATTAGATTATTATTCAACTTGGTACTTCACACCAAACTTCGGTTTCATCGCGGCGTGATTTCAAAATTTGATCAATTACATCAGAAAATTGGCAACCTCAAGCGTAAACCCTGAGCGGCCGGTGAACGGAAGTCCATCTTTAAAAACAAAACGCGATTATCTAGTTCGATTTAGTGCGGCTTTTTTCTTCTTTTTTTTAAATTAGGAGCAATAAAGATTTATTTATTCATCGGCCCAGTTCCGGTTTCATCGCTCAGCTGCGGTTCGTTCAGTGTCCAGTGTCCAGTATGAGCTGATTGTGTTCTGAAGAGACTCAAAGTATCAAGTTTATGAAGCGTCAAAGGAGTAGGTCATCTATCTGGAGATGCACAGGTGCCATATCGATGCAAATGAGCGGTAGGGCGCGTCTCGTAAACAATCGGTCATCGAAAACAATCGCGAATGCAAAAGACATTCAAAATGAAATGGGTCTGTTTTTACTTTTGCTGCATCATTATAGAACCTTGATTGTAACGTAAAATTTGGCGGAAATAACGATGCGCGCATTAAAAAAAAAAAAAAAAAAAAAAAAAAAAAAACTTTCAAAATCCATTCATTAACTCAGAAAATTACTTCCATTTCAAACAACTCGCGCTACACTAGACACTATTATTAAAGACATACAACTGCATAGACGGAACCATACCGCGTTTATATAAACATCAACAGAACTTACAAACATTTGAATGTTTCGTTTAGATGCACACATTTCTTGTATTATTTTGAAACCTTTAATAAGCCAGAAAAGACCAGACAGAAAATGCAGTCAATATGTTATGTATTTAGAAGCAATCTGGCAACTGTGTATTATTCCCATTTGAGTGCATGAGAAACAATCGATTTGTTAAAGGGTCGTGGCCCCTTCAAGAATCGATTGTTTCTCATTTGTTCAAATGGGATGAATTTGTGGTTGCCACGCCTTAGATTTTGATTTAGGTAGGCAACCCGCAATACTTATCCCAATGAATTGAAACATTTCAGGTGGCCTACCTGGCCAATTTTTCAGGAGTCAACTGACAGTGGCGTGGCGTGCAATATGGCAACGTTGTACTGTATCCATTTAAACTCATGAAAAAGATCGAGCTGTCGGGTGTTTGGTGAACACCTTCATTCGACCTTTTATATGGGTTTAAATGGACACATTACAACGTTGCTACATTGCACGCCACGCCGCACTGTCAACTGATATAATTTTATTCGCCGACCGTACATAACCGTTATTGTTTTTGAGTTTGACTTCCCTTTTACGATATGGCATCAAAGCCTGGCTCACTGGAGCTATCCACTGACCGACAGAAAGAGCAGCGCTTTTTCTGCAATAGCGCACACTCGGCCATCGGCGTAACTGAAAACTACAATGAGAGTTCCGGGGGTTCCCGTATATTTTTACGCCGCCAAGCGTTCGTCCTTCGCGGCGCTAATCATCTCACCGGCTCAAGTTCCCGCCTACTTCATTTCTTCTCACTACACACTACACTAAGTCTGTTAACCTCGTATTTCACCGTCAAGTACTTTCTAGCTCAACGTCCGCTGAGCTGTGCAGGTTGCATATGGGCTCAGGCGTCGACTAATCGGTGTGGTATTACCTACACACTGAAAGAGAAGTTCAGGTTCTACCGAATATATGCTTCAAGAAGCTGTTTTAGGCATATCCGCGCGTAATCCGTACTAAAGTTCTACTACTAACTAGCATTCCTTTAATTCCTTTATTGATGGTATTAGCGAGCTAAAATACGCGTTCATTCTCAAGTTGTCATAAACCTAGCTAGATTCGGCTAGAGTCCCTATATATACTATGAGAGTTGCGCCAAGTCTCTCAAAATGAAGGAGAAGAGGCGGATCAATGGAGCCTTTAAAACCCATATATGCCCAACTTTTTTTGAACATGTTGGATGTTTTTTGGTGTTTTTCTCAAAAACCACCATCCTTAGAGTTAAAAAAAAATTTTAATTTAAAAATTGTGAAATTTTCTGGTCCCGCTAAAGTATAGGTGCTGAATGGTCACAACAATGATTTTTAAGTTAAATTGGCCTAAATTGACTGTAATTTGGTCCCAAAAAAATCATTTTAAATGGGTCGTTAACGACCCAATGGGCATATGGGCTAAGAGGCACATTGCAAATGGCGGATGATCATTTGTCTCTGCGCTGTTGCCGCTATTGCGCTATCTCTCATAGGTTAGGTTCAGATTCTCGATAATGACGGTCGTTATTGGACGATATAATATTCTCCAGAATAACATTCAAGCAGAGGAAAAATTAACAATAATTACTGCGGTCACTGTTGCTTCAAATGTGTAATGAAAGCTAGTTATACGCGAAAAGTAAACAAAGCTCTCCGCCATTTGCATTTGCCTCTTGTGGCTTTCCTGACAGCCTAAATCTGAGAGTCAATCAGAAATGGATTCAACGCTTGCGCAACTCTCATAGTATGTATATAGGGACTCAAGATTCGGCATTGCGATGTAGGTCAGTGGCGTAGCGTGCAATTTGGCAACGTTGTATTTTGTCCATTTAAACTCATGTAAAAGATCGAATGCAAAGGTGTTCACCGAACACCCAACACTTCGATCTTTTTCATGAGTTTAAATGGACGAACTGCAACGTTGCCGAATTGCACGCTACGCCACTGATGTAGGTGTGAAACACGTGCAATGCCTTAAAATCAGTAGAGCCTGTCGCCATTTTTTCTCTATTACGGCTCAGAGTATAGAACGGATTCGCTCGTGCACGGGGGGAATTTTTTTATTTTATTTTAAAAACACAAGTATTTTTAATCCTCTCTTTTATATTTGTTTATTAAAGCCTTGTTAATTTAAATAGAGTGTGTATGGGTTAAAAATATTATGCTTATTTTGAAAATTCGGGTTATTTAATCAAAGAAGCAATTTTTGAATCGAAAAACGTAATTTTAATTTAAAAAAATGCATCCTTAATTTAAAAAGACGCGTATTATCGCGTATTATGCAGTTTTGTCTTTTTAAATGGAAAAGCCTCGAGGATTATTAATTTAAGCGCACCAAAGTTTTGTCGTTTATTTCAAATATAAAATCTTTTTGCTTTAAGTGGGGACACACTTAATTTCAAAAGACTTTTTTTTTTTTTCCTGCGTGAATCAATTTCCTCTTTGAATTTGTCATCGGCGATCATCTACGAAGAACGCTACGATACGATTTAGGAGCATATTCATAGGTTTGCTCACTTAAACCTAAGGAAAAGAATAGATTCCTAAAGGTTTAAATTAATGATCGATACTTTTGCATTGGTTCAAATCGGTGGAAATTGGCAGTGTATCATCACACCGAGCTGTCACTGAAATATTGGCAACGCTGCGTCGAAAGGAAGATAGGATAGTTCCTAGTCCGGAAATATACACCCAGGAAGAAAATCATAATCACATTTCTGACGCTGATTAATGATGCGCTTTTTCGCGCGGATCGCGCCTGCATCGGTTGGTTTCCTCTCCATCGACTCAACCGTTTTCCATTGCGTGATTGTTGATGTATTGTTCTAGATTTGTTGATGTATTGTTGTTGTTGTTCTATTCAGACTGCGTGAAAACACATTTGTCTGAAATCATACTCAGCTCGCTTTCAACTTCCCAATCCCCATAAACTCCTAGAATTGAAACCTTCTCCGGATAAAAGGCGCATAAAAGAACAGGTGTGCTCGTTTGAGTAAATATCTAATGCGACCGTAAAGCTATTTTTCTCGGGTGAGCACACCTGATGTTTTATGAGCCCTTCTTCCGACGACGGCTTCAATTAAGCAATAGCGCCACGAGAAACTCTTCATATCTCTCTCTCTCTCTTCTCTCTCTCTCTCTCTCTCTCTCTCTCTCTCTCTCTCTCTTTCTTTCTCTCTCTCTCTCTTCTCTCTCTCTCTCTCTCTCTCTCTCTCTCTCTCTCTCTCTCTCTCTCTCTCTCTCTCTCTCTCTCTCTCTCTCTCTCTCTCTCTCTCTCTCTCTCTCTCTCTCTCTCTCTCTCTCGTCTATTGAAACACTCCATTTGTTAGACAGAGATAGATGGGGGTAAATATCCCCTTTTTCCATCCTTTTCCGTCATATAAGTTTAAAGGGAAAATGAGAGAGATGGAATGGAGACCCTGGTTGCGCCACTGATTCTCTATCTATCCCTCTCTTTTCTCATTTTAAACACGTATGTTGGACAAGGATAGACAAGGAGATGCAAAACCTCTTCTTCATGCAGGGATTATTTTCGACATTTCAGATAATGTTTAAATGCAACTAACGTTTTCCGACATCTTTTTTCAACAATCAATGTTTTTATGGACTAGTTTTCAAACCATTGAGTTTTAAGAGCCGCTGCTGATTTACTCATCATAATCAACTCTCAAAAGTGCCGTAGCTAAAGTTTGCATCAACAAAAGACTCTATGAGTCAGTTCTTCGCAGAGGATTGATTTTTCAATGTCTGGATCTTTATTTGGAACCAATCGATATTGACAAATCACTTCGATAAGTAATCGTCCGTGACGTCAACATTAGTTCAATCCATTAGCATAATCTAATCGAACCGTATCTTTATTCTGTACCAGTCTCGCACCTGTTGCCAAGTAGGTATTTTAAGTGAATAATTGCGCACTAAATACAATGTATAAACTATATAAATATAGACGGGATTAAATCTTTGTCCTCACTTTTTCCATCGCACGTCGTCAATGCAACAATCGTTTTTATTCATCGGAAAATGACACAGAAGGAAAACCAATATCCCACTCTGCAATCTGCATTGTGTTGTGTGCAGCTCAATAAATAATGATTTATCAAAACATATCAAAGCCCTCGGTTTTTCAATCATTAAAAATTGTGATATGCATGGGTTTTCAATTTTCTTCAAGCTACGAAATCGGTTCTAGTCTCATCGGTTTTTATCTTTGGAATCACCTTGAGCGAACTCGGGTTGAGATTTGCGTGTAAACACCGGGAAGCAGAGCTGCCGATTTGCGTAGATTTAATGGCATTTTGAAATTCATCGCGATGATTCCACCGGTTGAGAAAAGATTACACAGTTCAATTCAGTGTATGACTGTAACGCACGAAAATACTCTGAGCTATGTAATCTTTTCTCAATCGGTGGAAACGCCGTTAATTAATTCAAATATACCGGTTGAGAAAAGATAAAAGACGCTAGTATTTTCGTGCATTACAGTCATACACTGAACGAAACTCTGTAATCTTTTCTCAACCGGTGGAATCTTCGGTGAATTTCAAAATCGGCAAATCGGCAGCTCTGCCGCGGAGTTTCAAACCCGGCGTGATGCGTCATCGGCATCAGTGTTTTGTCAACTACTGTGTAAACAAAAGCAGGGGAAAAAAAAGAAAGTTAGGTTAACTCAAGTTAAAAAACACGGGTGTTTATACGCCAACTCGGGTTGAAGACTATAAGACATTATAGAGACCATGCCGATCATGGCACTTTAAAGTCGATTTTCTCAAAATCAAAAAAGTGTCACATAACCCCTTTATCTACTCCACCCTTCTATCGAATTTACTTTAGTTTTTTACAGTATATTTTTGTCAAAAATGTCCCAACCTCAATCTTCCACCATTTTCGATCTGTTTCAGGTGAACTTGCGTTCGGTGGGTCGGAAGCGATTCGCCCACCTCTCAGAAAACTTGGACGAGATCTACGTGGACGCGAACATCCCGTGGGGCGAGGACACTCTCTTCACCCTTGAGTTCCGACTCGAGGACTCCGGCAAGTTCGGCAAGTACGCTCTGCACACGTGCAACAACAAATATCTCTCGAAGGAGGGAAAACTCTGGGAGAAATGCACGCCCAACTGTCTCTTCTCCATCGAATATCACTCGGGTATGATGGCCATGAGGGATAACTCGGGCGGATATCTGTCGCCGATCGGATCCAAAGCTCTGCTCAAGACCCGCTCGAACTCCGTCACGAAGGACGAGCTGTTCACGCTTCAAGATTCCCTCCCGCAAGCCAGCTTCGTGGCCGCTCTCAATTCGAGATACGTCTCCGTCAAACAAGGTGAGTGATTGAAGTCTAATTATCAGAGAATACTAAGCTAAAGAGATATGGCAAGTCCTATCCCCGCCATGTTAGAAAACCGTTAATCAACATTTCCTAAAAAACGCCTTCAATTAGGCCGTTGGATACACGGGAATAATTGAATATAGGAGGAAAAAAAGTATGAAAAGAATCGAAAAGATACCTGGAATGTAATAGAATCACAGAGCAGAGAAAAAGACTGGACTCCTCTTAGTTCATACATATAACTGCCATAGTAACCATTAACACCGTGATACAATACGGCGCACCACCTGGTGGACCATTTTTCGTAAAAATTGCTACAACTTCTGTTAGTGGAAATAAATTCAAAACACACGTTTCTGAATTTTTTTTACTTTACAAACACGTTGACAAAATGGAAAGTGTCAAGGGAAAAATTTAACCACTAAAATAACCACTAAAACTTTAATCAAAAGTCATTTACAGGCAGCCGAACACACTACGGTTACTTTCAGAATTGTTTACAAAAATGGTCCACCAGATCGTATGCCAGTTTTCCTACTTCGTAGGAGTCGATTAACAGTTTTGAGCAGTTCTGCCATATCTCTTTAGCTTAGTAATCTCTGCTAATTATACTCTGTTCAAGATAAGAAGAAACTTGGCGAGTCAGGCAGGAACGCACTACTTTGCAACGCGGCACCCATTTTTGTTGCCCCGAATCGTTGAGTTTTAGAGCCGTGTCGTTCACTGGAACTGATCCCGGGTCACTTTGCCCTAAAGTATTTGCCCTAAATACAGATTACCTACAGGTTCTTTTGTCTAAAAGCAGTTGCCCTCCACAGTTTGATCTAAAGTTTATTTTATCTAAATGTTTCTTTGCCTAAAATTTCGGCTGGCATGTGCGCTTCCTTCTCATGAAATTGTTGCTGTTAGAGAGGGGGGGGGATAATAATAATAGCAGTGTAATTGAATAGAAAATTATATCCGAAGAGCGTATATCTCTTGTTTTACGGGCCCCTTTTCTGGAAACGGCTTCAATTGAACCTCTTAAGAGTCCATTCTTTGCCTCGGTTCGAATGAGCGATGAACGTGAACCACTATGCCTTTACTACGAGAACGTATAACACGTCATCACCAGCGGTTTTCGCTGAACTGAACTTTCTTAGGTTTCCGGCGAAACATTTCTTAAAAAAAAAAAAAAGAAAGAAAGAAACATGCCCCGCAAAACAAGGCGCATTATTCGAGAAACAGTCGAAGCTGTGGGAAGATAATACCCTCAATGCATATAATTCTCTCGGAAACGAGGACTGGACTAATAATACTCCTCTCTGTAATCTTAGTGCGGTAATCTTTTACGGTTCAGTGCAAAAGCTCCGAAGGAAATGCTGCATTATGGGAACTCCGCTTGAATCTTAACCCGCGATGCCCGATAACAAAAGGTCAGGCACGGGTCGAACTGTGCTAAAATCCAATAAACACATGCTGCGATAGATTTACGAGTGTCGAGTAGGTATGCCCACCCAAGGGAACGAATAATATACGTATATATATATACATAGGAGGAGCCTCGCGCGTCTGGCGGTGGGTTACATTGGTAAGGCATCGGTTTTTTTTCTTTTTTTCTTTTTTTGAGGCGACTTACTTCGGATCCGGTAATCAGCTTTCAATTAGCGCGGTTGTGAAGAATTTAAAGCTCAAGGCTTTATTCTTCTCCGTCTGTTTCTTCCTGTTTTGTGACTTTGCACTAATGCACCATAGTCTTCTTTCAGATGAGCATATTTCACCCAAAACCGAAATCTAAAACCACGTCAAGCAAGGTTTTCTCGTTGACACAAATATGTGTTTTTCCCCCCTGAATTTTGGGCCTCCTTAAATAAGTTGATTCCAGAGCTGCTCTATTTTCTTGATTTGAGTTGATGACTCCCCTCGAATCGATTTATATTTACGATAACGGCTCTGTTGCACACTTCGGCTACAGCGTTTTAAAGTATCAATTTCTTTGTAAAAAGTCGAGAAAATAACAATGGCAGCATCAGAAAACACTAAAATTCAGTAATAAACTCACAAATTGCGAAAAACACTAGACACTATTCACCCCTGTATCTTTCCACCACGTGCACGATATTTTGCGAAATTAGCGCGGCACATTCAAATAATCACGGTCGACTGTCATCTCAGCTGACTTCATAAACAAATAAACAGTAACCACTGACGGCGTCTGCTCGAATTCTTACGTTTCAATATCCTCAATTCCTCACGAAAGGTTGTGAATGACACGGAAACTGATATTTGTGTCGAAAACTTATCAAAATGAAACAATAAGACACAGGAGTTTCAAGCATGATTCCAACTTCGATCATCATGCTTGAAACTCCTGTGTGTTATTGTTTCTCTTTGATAAGTTTTCGACACAAATATCAGTTTCCGTACCTTTCACAACCTTTTGTGAGGAATTGAGGATATTGAAACGTAAGAATTCGAGCAGACGCCGTCAGTGGTTACTGTTTATTTGTTTATGAAGTCAGCTGAGATGACAGTCGACCGTGATTATTTGAATGTGCCGCGCTAATTTCGCAAAATATCGTGCACGTGGTGGAAAGATACAGGGGTGAATAGTGTCTAGTGTTTTTCGCAATTTGTGAGTTTATTACTGAATTTTAGTGTTTTCTGGTGCTGCCATTGTTATTTTCTCGACTTTTTACATAGGAATTGATACTTTAAAACGCTGTAGCCGAAGTGTGCAACAGACCCATTACTCTGTGATTGTCGTTATTCCTATTGTAATTCCTCCGATACGGACCTCCGCGATGAAAAAATGCTTAACCCTTTCAGACCTGAAAATCTTTTTTTCCAGGAACGGATTTTTGACTAACATTATTGATCTCAGCGCTGTTTCCTCATCTAAATTGATGCGCATATTGTATTTTTTTGTTTTCCATAAGACTATATGTCATTCAAATGTCCATCGAAATCAGGGCTGCCGTTTTGCGTATAATCAATGCTATTTTTCAATTCACCGATGATTCCACCGGTTGAGAAAAGATTACACAGTTCAGTTCAGTGCATGACTGTAATTAACTAAAATACTCACATCTGTAATCTTTTTTCAACCGGTGGAGTCATCGATGACTTTAAAAAACTTGCGGATATTTTAATTAATCAACGGAGTTTCCACCGATTAAGGAAAGATTACAGATCAAGGTATTTGCGTGCATTGCAGTCATACTCTGAACTGAACTGTGTAATCTTTTCTCAACCGGCGGAATCATCGGTGAATAGAAAAATAGCATTGATTATACGCAAAACGGCAGCCCTGATTGGAACGGACTCCAGGTATGAAAGGGTTAAAATTGTTGGTATAAGTTAGATCATTGATTATCTTTGTTACTTGTATTTTTAAAGATTCGATCGTATAGAATTTAAAATAAAACTTGTATTCTTTTGAGCTTAACCTCAAACCAATAAGACAATAAGTTTACTAGCTCAGTCGAAAACTTCCGTATAGCTTAAAGAAATTAAGAATGTAGAGAGGAAGATTTTACCGGGGGGGGGGGGGGGTGTTTGAATTGAAATATTATGCTTGAGAAACTGCAGTAAAATTTGTCCAGATGGCAAAGTTTGTTTAGGGTCCGGGTGCCCTCTGACGTCAAAGCAGAAGTGTTCAGTAGGGAAGACGTGCGGTTTTACGTTGTCGCACTCACTCTTGCTCATTTGAATCCTGCACTTTCTTTTTCCCTTTAACGCGGGGGTTTCCAAAATTCTCTTTCGTTGCCATATTACGCCAGAAATACCACAAAAAATAACATATTTTTAAAATTTAAAAAATTGGAGCCGTAGGACCAAAAATTGCCCAAAACCTGCATAAAATAATGTATTTCAAAAGTGGATTTCGCAGATCCCGGTTCATGCAGGAAAAAACGGTTGGTAATCCAAGGGCTGAGAGTCAACAATTAAAAGTCGATTAGGTCGATAGTGCAACTGGCCTATTCCGTGGTATTCCATGTACATGTACAAAGACTGATACTTTTTCATAGCCTAAAAAGTCCATTTTTCGATCAGTGGCGAGGCGTGCGATTTGGCAACGTTTCTTTTTCCCCCACTTAAACACATTAGAAATATCGAAATGCCTGGTCATCGCCGATGACTGAAGCGTTCGACTTTTTTGGTGAATTTAGATGGAGAAATTACATTGTTGCCGCAAATTTCACACTTCGCCACTGTTTTCGATCCAGTGTGTCGATGTACATTGTACGGCTCGCGGGGCAGCGACATTAAAATTCGGGAGGCGTTGTGCATAGTTACGTACTAGGCCTCGTTGACTCACCCTCCTCTGTTTCCCTTCAGCCTTTCTCCCTCCCTTCCCTTCCCTTCCCCCCCTCCCCCCCCCCCCCCCCCCCCCCCCCCCTACGCCTTCATGCTTAATGGAACATTTTGCAGTCACATGGCAAATACCAATGTCGCAGAAATGTCCATTGCGTTCCCTCCCACTCATATTTGGCGCACGCTGGGACCAACCGCTTGATTTCATTAGATTTTGACCATGCGGAAAGTAGAAAAAAGATTATAGATCAGAGTATTTTCGTGCGTTATAGTGATTCTGCTGAACTGAATTGCACTGAAGTAATCTTTCTGTCAACCGGTGGAATCATCCGCGTACAGACAAATTCCACTTGCAAGCAGTGGCGTAGAGTGCAATTTGGCAACGTTGTATTTTTTTCTATTTAAACCCATGTAAAAGGTCGAATTTGAGGGTGTTCGCCGAGCACCCAATGGTTCGATATTTTTAATAGGTTTAAATGGAAGAAAGTACAACGTTGCCGAATTCAGTCCTAGATTCGGTAGAAGTCAAATGAAATCGCCTATTGATACCTTCATTGGATACTATTCAATCTTGCATCAGCAACGCACCGAGAAATTGCCCCCTCTCTCTCTCTCTCTCTCTCTCTCTCTCTCTCTCTCTCTCTCTCTCTCTATCTCTCTCTCTCTCTCTCTATCTCTCTCTCTCTCTCTCTCTCTCTCTCTCTCTCTCTCTCTCTCTCTCTCTCTCTCTCTCTCTCTCTCTCTCTCTCTCTCTCTCTCTTCTTCATTAAAAAACGTGTGTAAGTTGGACAAGGAGAGACAAGGGAATCTATTTCTTTCCTTCTTTTACCCGTACATTCAAAGGGAAGAAAAGAGAGATAGAAGATATCCTGGTTGCGCTACTGTTCGCATCTAACCAAATCCAAGCACAATCAGCTGCCTCTGCAATTAGCATAAACCAGGAGTGAATCTTGGTTTTTGGGGTCCAAGATTGTGATGTTGCCGCTCTCTGGTGGAAAATTCTAAAGGGATGACTTTTTTTTCGGTTCCTCATTTTGTCGCTCTGAGCTACGGACTTCGCCCGAGTCCCGGTCCCTCCCTGTTCCCTTCTGATCCACTCCTGGCCATAAACAAACAGGAAAAATCCGGCAACGTTATATTTTATTCATTCAAACCCACGAAGAAGACGAACTATTGAGTGTGCGATGAACAACCTCGAATTCGATTCTTTTGCATGATTTTAAATGGACAAAATGCGACATTGTCAGATTGTACTCTACGCCACTGCTAAGGTTGATTTCGCACTACTGTGCGGAGCCGGTGAATAATATAATTATTCAGCTCTGATGGCGTTGTTTCCTCTCTTGCTCTTTATCGATTCCGTGCTTGTTTTCTCCATTAGTCAAAAGCGAGCTCAGATGTTTATGCATTGGTCTCTTACAATCGCACTGTGGGCACAAATTTTGAAATTTGATGGCCAACAATCAGCAAGTTAAAATTCCCTTAAGTAATAATTATAGCATTTTGAAGCTGAACAGGTTTTATAGACTTTCTGTATACATTTTTCAGCTAGAATTATTCCAGTCTTATAAGTGCTTCAAATGAGTATAATTTAGTCCTGGGAAGCTTTTAAAAGTGATAAGTCAAGGCACTTTTAACTTTCTGGTTTTTTTTTTTTTTTTTTTTTTTTTTTACCACCTAATCGGTTGGTTCTACTCACTGTGAATCGTTTGTACATCGCAGTAATTTGGCCTTTGTCAGGCGTCAGCGGGTAAGTTTAGGATAATATCGGTTATTTTTCGAGGAACTCGCCATCACTCACTTATAGACTGTTTTTAGTATAGCGATGTCGATTGCCGTCGGAGGACCTCTGGTTCCAAACAAACTCTGATTCAATGTATTTTCCCCATAAGCGCATTTTTGAACGGAAATTTAGGCTGACAGAATGTGGCAGTTGCATGAGTCTGAATTTTCGTGTTTTTTAGCAAGCAAATGAAAGTATCCGGTAAGCTGAAAACAAGGATGCCTTTCGTTTTTAACCAGGTTTCATAGTTTCAGAGATGCATTTTTGGCACGAAATACACAACTTTTAGTGAGATTTCCATGTTGGGACGTATATACACACATCAACACTCGACTTTTTAAAGCTTTACTCAAGTGTGTCTTCAAAACTGAAAAAAAAAACCAAACCAAATGCATCTTTGTTTACAGTTCATTAAGTACTTTCATTTTCTTTCTGAAAAAAAAAAAAACCTTAAAATAGATCCTTAGAAGTGCCCCATTTTACATCGCGTCGTCAGATTACGCTCAACGACTTCAATGGCGTCGACTCATCACATGGGCAAAAATGTGATGTCGCCAAAACCCCGCTTGTGGGGCAAAAATCCCAAGTTCGCCCCCCCCCCCTGTTCACTCTGGCAACGCTGTATTTTGTACCGTCAAACCCTTGTAAACTATCGATTCGAAAAAGTTTACCCAGCGTGCACCTAGAGTCCCTTGATGGAAATATTGTATAGGGAGTACCGACACGAGCTCGACGAGTTGTGATTGGTCGTTGGTTTTAGGCTCTCACGGAGTCGAGCAGGAGTCGACGACATCGAAGGCTCCACACGAAAGGAGTCGATTCGTACAGGAACGCATGGGAACGGACCGGAATGCCGGCAAATCCGCCAGTCCACCACTGGTCCACTGTCGAACTTAACCTTCGAATGCGTTCACGCGGTCGACAAAATCGACTCCTGTCAAAATGCATAAAGTGTCGTGTCGGTACTCCCTATACAATATTTCCATCAAGGGACTCTACGTGCACCCTCTATGGATCGATCTTTTTCGAAGGTCGATGAACGAAAGTCGATGTTGCCAAACTGCTCTCGACACTTTTTCCTGTCGACACTGCGATTGTAATATTCATTACCGAATAATTAACGTTCTCAAAATGTGATATGCCCTTGATGTTTTCTTTCTTTTTTTTGCAGGAGTTGATGTAACTGCTAATCAAGATGAAATCTCAAATCACGAAACTTTCCAGCTAGAATTTGACAAGTCTACAAAGAGGTGGTACATTCGAACCATGCAAGACAGATATTGGACATTGGAAACTGGCGGTGGAATCCAGGCCATTGGAGATAAAAGGTGCGCGTCTCTTAAACTTTAAATTTTAATTTAATTTTAATTTAATTTAATTTTTAATTTTATTTAAATTTAATGATATCATTCAATTTTTAATTTAAATTTTACCCTTTCATCTCACCTTTCTCACCCATAAAACTAAACATCTTTTTTTATCTTCCCCGAACAAATGAACGGAAGGATTTAATTCGTTCTCAGGCGGCTTTTGGGGGGTCAAAGTTGGGGGAACTTGAAAAGGGTAACCGAAAAGGATGACCTTTTCTTTTTCTATTTTTAGTCGATCAGGGGCTTATGCACACTTGTCCAAATATGTACCATAATTTTCAAAAGAAAGCACCCTGGTCGAAATTTTTACAATTTTAAGGTGAATCTTAAGCGTTTAGTGCCGATTTCTGCCACCAGAGCGCTACCGTTCGATTAAAGTCAAATTACAGGCCGAAAGTAATTTGTTTTTAAGAAAACGGAGTGTCAGTTACTAGATAATCATCTGAAGAGTGTCACTGCAAAAAAATCTCGTCAACAACTTCAAAAATAAGGCTGAAAGTACCAAAAAATGAAATATCGCAAATCGATTCTTGTATCGAAATGCGATTTTTCATTTTTTGGTACTTTCAGCCTTATTTTTGAAGTTATCACGAGACTTTTTGCAGAGACACTCTTCAGATGATTACATGCAACTTTTACATGGGTGTAAACTGAAACTATCGCTCCACTGTGCGGTGGACTCAACAGAGACGCGGCGTTCTTCAATTTGGCAACGTTGTATTGTGTCCATTTAAACCCACGAAAAAGATCGAACTGTTGGGTGTTCGGCGAACACCTTCGCATTCGACCTTTTACACAGGTTTAAACTGAAACTATCCAATGTTGCTAAATTGCACGCGACGCTACTGAGACTCAATACATTGTTTCAATTAATTATGATTTATCTTCATTCGTGTGTGTTTTTGTTGTTGTTTTGCAGGTCCTCCAATGCTCTGTTTGATTTGGTCTGGCAAGGCGATGGCTCGGTAGCATTCCGTGCCAACAACGGAAAGTACGTGGCAACGAAGAGATCAGGTCATCTTTACGCGAATGCCGATTCCGTCGACGAGATGTCAAAATACTTCTTCTATCTAATCAATAGGTAACATATCATTGTTCTCGCCATGCAGTTATCCTGCGCTGTTTTTAAATTCCATATTTTATTTTCAGGAAGGTGATCCTTAATGGGGCTCTTGCAAATTTTTGCTACAGGGGACTGAAGAGTTGATTCTTGCTTAAAAACCTGTAAAAATGACGAAATTAACTCTCAAAATCAGATTTAATGGCGGAGAGACGCAGGTTTCATGGGAGATTCCTATCTAATTTAAGACATATCCCAGATAACAATATCAGGCTTGCCGATCTGGCTTAAAATGGGCTTTTGTAAGACGTCTTTTCATTCCGTCTTAAAGACGTCTTAAATCCGTCTTATGGTCGCGGATTCAAAGACGTCTTTTAAGCTTGCCTTAAATCCGTCTTAAATGCGTCTTTAAGTCGATTTTAGAAGACACCTTGTATTCCGTCTTAAATCCGTCTTCCGAAGTGGGTTTTAAGACGTCTTTCGATCCAGTCTTACAAGGCGTCTTTAATCCGTCTTAAATCTGTCTTCAAAGACGTTTTCCAAGACGACTTGAATACCGTCTTCCAAAGTGGTTTTTAAGACATCTTTCAATCCAGACTTGTAAAGCGTCTTTAATCCGTCTTAAAGCCGTCTTCAGCCAAGATAGCTAGAAGATTGACTCCAACGTTTTCAAGTCCTTAAATATTGATAATTTGCAAAAATCACAAGTTTTTTTAAAAATTTCGAAAATTACGAAAATGTCCACAGTTCGAAAATTTGAAAATTACCAATATTTTTATAAATTTTGAAAATTACGAAAATTTTCATTAAGTTTGAAAATTACCAACATTTGCTCAAATTTTGAAAATTACGAAATTTTCACAAATTTTGAAAATGTTGACTATTTTCAAGCAAGCTTGAAAAGCTAGGCTTCCTCGAGACGTAACCTATAGAGCATTGTGACCGGCGCCTTTCATATGTCTTTAAGACGGATTCGTAAGACGGTTTTCAAAGTTGTCTTATAAGACGTCTTTAAGACGGATTCGTAAGACGTTTTCAAAGTTGTCTTAAAAGCGTCTTTAAGACGGATTCGTAAGACGGTTTTTGAAGTTGTCTTAAAAACGTCTTAAAGACGGATTCGTAAGACGTCTTCAAAGACGTGTTTGGGCGGAACTAGAGACGTCTTTAAGACGAATTAAAGACGGAATTAAGACAACTTTACTTGTCTTATAAGACGTCTTTAAGACGGATTGAAGACGGTTTTTGCTAACTGGGATCTCTCTGTTTCCATAGAAAAAGTGACAAATTATTCAGGAATCTCTCATGATACCTGCGTTGAACCGCCATTGCGATCTTGCTGTTATAGCAGTTTTGTGAGTTTATTCTTGAATTTTTGAATGTTTTCGTGTGATTTCCGCTGATTTCGGAATTTTTCTACGTAGGTTCAGTTCTTAGATTGAAAATGAACCGTCACGCTGTAATAATTAACGCTGCGGTTCAATCTATTGTTGTTTGACGCAACATGCATCAGTTGAAGTTGCCGGAACGTAGAAAAAAGCCTGGCAGGTGGGCAACTGATAGCGCATATAATTATTGATATTGCATACCTTTGGAAATGAAGGCGTTTCGAAACAGCTTAGAAGCTGTCTTTTCTCTTAAGAGAAATTATTTCATGCGCAGATTTTTGTCCCAAACCTTTTCTCTGCTGTTTTCTCTTCAAGATTATGCAGAATTGAAAAAAGAGTTTAATTAAATCTTCTTGATCTCTCCATCTCAAATGAAAATTTAGTAACTTCTTGCTTTTAAAACTGGGTCTCAACAAAATTTGTTTGGTTTTCAGGCCTATTCTGGTCCTTAAGTCAGAACAAGGTTTCGTTGGAATGAAACCAGGATCTGGTTTCCGTCTGGAATGCAACAAAGCAAACTATGAAACAATTCAAGTCGAGCGTGGAGAAAAGGGCGTCGTTTTCTTCAAAAGTAAGTTTATTCCTCATTTTAATAAACAATTTGCTTTGTGCTAGAGTGATGCATATCTTGAATCATGATTGTGAAAAATTGTGTCTACCTACCTCTAAATCTTGTTTGATAACCAAAATATCTCAAACTAAAGAAAAGGCTCTTATTAAAGAATTAATACTAATTCGCATGCAATATTTGGAATGATTTGGATCTCCGTGGTCCTGTTTCTCCCAAAAATTTTATATATTACTCAAGGAGTATAGTGATAGAGAGAATTTGTGGGGCGTGATATTGACGCAACAAGCATCAGTTGAAGTTGCCGGAACGTAGAAAAAAGCCTGGCAGGTGGGCAACTGATAGCGCATATAATTATTGGTATTGCATACCTTTGGAAATGAAGGCGTTTCGAAACAGCTTAAAAGCTGTCAGAAGGGTATCCATGATGTAAATCTCTTATGGACGTTTTTCACACAGGCTCGGATTGTTTGCCTCATGTTTTTTAACCTTTAAATTTAAAAAAAAAAATAGAATTGTGACAAATACATCAGAATTACGAAAGTGCAAGTGTCGGCTATCTGGACACAGAATCGATATAACTGTTTCTTCTGGAAAGATTTGCGCGATAAAGAAACTGACTCTTGACGAAAGTAAGTAAAATGTTCTTACCTGGATAGTTGTATTGAAATTCTGTGTCCAGATAGCCATTCTTAAACACTTGCACTTCCGTTTAAAACCAATTTCCACTAGATTAATTAGAACTTTTGATTTAAGGTTAAAAAAAATGAGGCAAACAAACTAAATCCAGATCACCCATGCTGTCACACTTATAGAGATAGGACTTAAAACACGTATCAGCCTCTCTATCACTATTGCTCAATTGATATTACCTCATGGGATAAAATTTCTCTGAAGTTGAAAGGTGAAAAATGACCTGTAAGGCTGTGGCGTAAGAAGTTTTGGAATCGGTCGCTTTATAAGTCTCTCCTAAATTTTGGCAAGTAATGAAATTGACTCGTTTGATTTTCCATAGGTCAAAACGGAAAATACTGGCATTGTGACAGCGAAGGTGTAACAGCCGACTCAGATACACCCGAAGGATTTTTCTTAGAACTCCGCGAACCAACTCGAATATCAATCAAAAGCGCTGGACCAGGAGGAGAATATTTGGTCGCCGGCAAAAATGGTAACTTTAGATTTGGAGATTCCGACTACATGAACGCAACGAAATGGGAATATTAGGTCATCGGTCTCAGCCAAATTAGCTTTCGATAACTCAAGAAGGACCTACCAAAAACAAAAGAAACATTTGTCGACCTCGTTTTTCTATTTCTTTTGTACCCAACTATTTTCTATTTATTTCGTATTGTTTTTTTTTTTTTTTTACATCTGTATATTAATTTATTTATTCTTTGTTATTTTTTAATAATTTCTTTTGCTGCCTAGAATTTTCTATAAATTCAAAATAATCTATTGAAAAATTCCATAAATTTTAAATTTCAAAGTTTAAAATGAACTATAACTTCTTATCAAAAATAATCTGTAGGCTACTTTTTCTATGGGCTCTCTCATATTGGCCACAGCGTTATGGCAGTTGCATACCAAGTCAGGCTCTGATAGTTTGGTATGTGTTTGGAATTTGAGATTAAGTTTAGTCAGACTCCCAGTTAATGTATTACTTAAAAAAAAGAGAAAAAAATAGTAGTAGAAGATATGAAGTTATTAAAAACTAGTCGTTAGGATATTGAAGTCTTTTTAATTTGTTGAGTTTATGATCTGTTGAATGGTACTGTGTTTCTGTTGGTGCAACGGTTCCTCTGGAAGTTTTAAGTTGCAAAGAGACCGCTGAAGTGAGAATCACCAAACTCGGATGAATTATGAGCAAGAGATGCATCTGCTTTGTTTCGGAGAAGACTGTAGGTAAGGTTGCGGATTCGTTTGCAATGAATGCTGTTCTTGAGTGAAAAAACAACAGGTTTGCTAGTTGGCTTGTTAGATTGTTATGAATGAATGTAAAGTTCTGTTGACTGCAAGTCAACAAGCAAATCTCTTCTTTTCTCTCTCAATGTTTGCCTCTGCTACTTCCAACTCTTTAATTACTCATTTCAGTAGCTACTGTATGTAGAGTTGATTTATTCCCGTTGCTGAAATTTACTCGATTTTTAGGGAATATATTTTTCCCGGCAGATAGAGGTTATATTTTAGTATAGTGCGTTCCAATGGGAAGTGCAATTGCAACTTTGCGCAGTATTTGAAAATCACTTGAAAATAGTAATTTTTAATTATGGAGAATGGAGAATCTATTGGGAATATTCCTGGTGCCCGTCACAAATTTTACGGTTGTGTGTAATGGTTCTATAAATGTATCTTTTCAATAATTACGATGTCAATTTTGTGTTATTAACTTTGGAATTCACTCAGTGCACTAATTACATCTTTTTCTCATGTTAGGATATTAATTGAGACAGTTTCTGTAAGAAGGACGCAAAAAACATCAGGTGTACACTTTCAAAGAAATCCTCCTGTAACCATAAGGCTGATTTCTTTGAAAGAGCATCTATGTCAAGAAATTTGTGTTCTTGGATTGTATCAATCCTAGCACACCTTAGATCTTTCTTGAAATCTTGTAAATATTCTCAAGTTTCCTCAGTTTTTCCCCCCCTGAAGTGTGCAGTAAAAAATGTCCATTTTCTCTATTTAAATTGAAATTTGTGATCGCAAAGAAAATATGAGTGCCCCACTGTAAAATAACCGTTCTTGCATTTTTACCGCGCAGGTTTGGATCGGATTCGAAAAAATTTGACCTGAAGATTTGGATTCAAAATAAAAAATTTGGATTTGTACACCCCTATTACTACTTCCTTTAAAGGAAATTTATAAAGAAAACGCGAAAAAATCGTTTTTTCATTTTTATCTCAAAGTTTCCTGCCACATTTTCAATCTACAAATTAGTCATTGCAGCTCTTTCAATTCCTCGGTTCTTCTTGTTATTGTTTTTTTTATTTTTTATTTCAAGTTCAGATTCCCAGAAAGCTCGCTTTAAAATTCAGGGGTCAGTTTTTGCAGCGCAAAACTTTCATTGTGACTTCTGTAAAAACTAATTGTTTAGGGTGTTTTTATGGTTTGACAAGATTATGTTGTAATTTTAATTCAAAGCAGGTGTATTCATTGTTGTGATGGGCGCAGTGAGTCAATCGAGCATTTTCCCTTTTGAGAAAATTATATCAAACAACAAAATCGCTATTTATTATGGAATCTTTCGATTTGTATGTAATCTATTATTTTATCTTTATTTATTTGAGAGATCCTATGTTTAGAATCGTAAGTTGACTTATTGTAATCAAATGTGAAAAGGGCAGATACTGCTTTTGTAGTTATTGATAATTGAAGCCGTCTCCCGAAAAAGTGCTTATAAAACAGCCCTTGGGCTCTTTTCAAGAATTGTTCATTGTGAGCAAATGGAGGAGAGTTTAGCTTAAGAGCATACCTGTTGTTTTATGGGTACTTCTTCCAGAAATGGCTTCAGTCATGAACAGACCTCACCAATGATTCTTTATGAAGATCTAATTTCTTAAAAACTATGAAAGTGAAGAAATTATCGACAGAGGTGTATCACATAACTTTGATTGATTAAATTCCTATTCAAGAGTGCAATATAATAATTCTAGGTTACTTGCTTAAAATATGCATTACCCTAATAGTTTTTGTGATTCTTCTTTTTAGTTAATATCTGTTCTTGTGAGAATGCAAATTTTTCTTTCTCTAAATGAAACTAAACCATCGTCATTTTTTGGGTCATTTTTTTTATTTCCTTCGAAATTAGGAAACAAGTAATACCTACCGTACAACCCTTGTAGCAAGTATATTCAGACAATACTTGAGTTCCTAGCCTTGTCTGTAAGTTTGATGGAACTGGTGCGTTTTTTTATTCACCGGAATCCAAACCGGTGTGATAACCCGGAGCTTTTGGAGCTGCACCGAAGTTGTATGGTGCAGCACCGGAATCTCCGGAGCTCCAGCTTAAGTGCATTGGTCTTCAACTCTGATGCACCGGAGCTTGTGCCGGAGCAGCACCAGATGCATTGCACCGCTACTGAAGAAAACACTCCGGTGCGATCTGGTGCTGGGGCACCAGTGAATAAAAAAATGCACCAAACCCAAACTGCTGACAACAGACTAAAGCAATTTTACATGCTTTTACTGAGTATATGTAAGTGACAAAAGACAGTTTCGAAAGTAACTGCTATCCATTAAATTTTCTTACATTAAATTAATTTAATTATCAGTCAGTTAAATGCTCTTAAATTTTCATCCTAGCTTTCTTCCTTTAAGAAATTTGACCGGTGACTTAAAAATCATATCGTTGAAAAAACTCTTTGCTACGTTTAAGTATTTGTAAGAAAATGAATTATTATTTCAGTGTATTACAATTACATGTATGAATTAAAGCTTAAAACCAAAGAAAATTATTTATGTATTATGTAACGTGATTGAGTAGTAAAAGTTTACTCTTGACCAATTATTCTAGAGTTACTCCTCCTAGGTCGCAAGAAGCTTTATAAAAATTATGGAGCAGACGAAGTTGGTTTTGGTCGTTGAAACATTCTCAAAATTTACATTTAATTTTTTCAATTTCTTTAAAGACAGTTTTAGGTGGGTATTGAAACATGATTAAGGGTTTTCAGCTTTCATCAAGACTTTTAGCATAATGAACTCTTTTGCATTTATTTTATATTTATATCAATAAATTTACTATGTAGGGTAAATAATATTATTATCTGTTCAATGGTTTTTTGTATTATTTGAATGTTAGAGCAGTTTTCTTTTCTAGATTACTTCAAATTTGTAATCCTTTTTTTTTTCTAAGGTACTTTTTTATGCATTTTTGTATCAATGAACACATTTATGTATACTTTTAATTATATTTTTTATAATTCTTATTTGATACTGTATACTTTTTATATTTCCATGAGTAAAAAGTTAAAATAATTCAATCAATTTTGCCTTTTTTTATTTGAATCACAAATTAAAAAAAATTATCTTCCTATTTTAATGAATGAAAGGGGTTTATGAAACGTTTAAAATGCTTCCATCAAACATATCTTCATGAATTCTTAAGTCTTTCGTACAACCCTCTCAAATGACAACAATGTGATGTGCAAAGGAAAAACAAAGCAGCTTGAATCATGTTTACTAGCCTGCAGTTGAGGATTGTGCAATTTGGCACTTGTGGATGAATTGGATGACTTGAAATTATAGCATGGGTAGTTATAGGAATTTGTCTATCTCTCTCTCCTCCCACTAGAATACCTGCATTAGAAAAGGACGGAGATAGGATCTAAATTCACCTGAATTTCCCCTCTGCTATCCTTTTCTAACACATGTGTTCAAATGGCCGGCCAGTGTATGTGACATGTGTGTTTAAACTTCATGGAAATAAATCAATGAAATAATAATTTAGAAATTTGAGCAGCTGTTGATGAAGATAAATAACAAATAAAAACTGGTGAGATGGAGCTGAAAACAATGATTTGCACATGCAGTTTATTCAACGTCCAACAACACCCTTTCAAATGTCACAATGAATAGACAATTTGAACAAGTTAAGTTCTCCACGCGCTTCTCAACGGGATAGGGTGCTCGGCAAATCCTTATCTAATTATCGGTTAGTGTTGCATTCGATTATTTAACACAGACAATTTTCATGATTTACGTAAGCATAACACCTATTTTAACATTGTGAGATTAAGGTGGGGGGGGGGGGGGATCTGAAACGACCCCAGGTTGGTTTTTTTCTCTCTTTGTCTTTCGTGAAATTCTTTTTTTTTTTTCAAATAAAATTTGGGACTTTAAAGTACATGACATTCAATAAAATGTTCTATTACAGCCGACTTTCATGACAATGTCACGTTTTTTTGGATAGCAAATTGTAATTTTTTAATTTTTTTTGGTATTTTGTGCATGTATTTAGTTTTTTAGACAGATGATTTCCTCAGGTCATGCAAAAGAATCGGTTCAATAAATGATTCTTAAGAAATTTCAAGTCTTTTTGGGATTCAGTTTTTCATACTTTATGGCAAATAACAGTAAAAAATAATAATCTAAAAAATCGTTTTCCAATTTGTTGCATTTTTTTGTTTGAAATTGTTATTCTTTTGAGAAAAGCCATAAATATTCAAAACTTGGTCTCAAATCATGAAAAAGAACGTATTCAACAGCTTAAAATACTCATCGAATAAAAAAAAAAAAAATGAAAAAATTAACCAAGCCTTAACGGTAAAAACCAGTTTGGGGTATTTTCAGGCCCCAGCCCCTGCCCCTGGGTAGTGGGTAACCAATGTTGGTCAAATAGCATGGACTCACAAAGGTCAAACTTGTGGAGTTCTTCAGAAAAAACCACGTAAAAAACAGAGGGTATGCTCGTCCTCAAAAGTGAATCCTTCAAAGTGAATTTTCAGGAATTTTAATAGGCCTGCTGCACAATTTTTAGTCAGCTTAAATTGATATTCGCGGTTGAATGGGGCAGTTGCAAGGGTCTGAAATTTTTTGTTTTTTATAAAGAAAATGAAAGTACTTGATGAGCTGAGAACGAAAATGCCTTCGGCTTCTAATTAAGTCTCATTATTCCGGAGATAAGATTTTGGCCCAAAATACATTGTTTTAAATGGGAATTCCGTGTAGTGACGTCAATACGCACACGATTTTGTACAACTATACACGTGTGTATCTCCAAAACCGGGACTCTTATGAAAAAACCAAAGGCACCGTTGTTTTCAGCTCATCAAGTACTACTATTTTCTTTATAAAAAATACACAATTTCAGACCCTTGCAACTGCCCCATTGTCGATTTCTACTCGGTTTAGTCCATAAAACCCAAGATCAACCGAATTCTAATGAAGCTCTTGAAAATATGAATTCGAAAATTTTTTGCGATGGTTTCACTGGTCAATTTGTGTATCACGTGGGTCCATAGGTTTCTGAAACATTATTCATCGCAAGAAATTTTCAAATTTTATTTTGAAGGCAATAATAGTTAGACGTTTGGTGGTTCCTGGGTTTTCTGAAGGGATTAAGGATTGAACTCGATAGTTCAGCTAGAAAGATGAATAAGCGCAACCTTGATAATTTTTCGTTCCTGATTCATGACGCATCAGTAACGAATTTAGCAACGCATCCTTTATTTCTGGATTGTTTGAATTTTTGAAAGAGAAAGAGCAATACTTGCTCAATGGATGGTTTTAGGGATGAGTTAGTGATGACGCCATCCGACGATGAGCGTTCCAAATAAAGGAAAACTGTCTCTCTTGCTCTCATGTAACCCCTATGTACTGACTGCTATCTCACTCTAATTTCAAAAATCGTTTATAGAGACATCTTTTGTAAAATATTTTGGCTGAAATGAATTCCTCAAGGCATTTTAATGCTATTGCGATAACACTATGTCGTTAAACAAGGCTCTGTTTACGAATTTCGAAACTAGAAAGAGATGGGTATACGTGGGTGGTCACGGTAGAGTGTGTGAGATAGTTTGGAAATTTCAAAAATCGTTTATAGAGACATCTTTTGTAAAATATTTTGGCTGAAATGAATTCCTCAAGGCATTTTAATGCTATTTTGATAACACTATGTCGTTAAACAAGGCTCTGTTTACGAATTTTGAAACTAGAAAGAGATGGGTATACATGGATGGTCACGGTAGAGTGTGTGAGATAGTTTGGAACGCTCCGGGAGTTTTGTCACAACCGATTGCGACTTGCGAGCGATGAGTACAATGTTGTGATTGTTGGCTAACCATAGACTTAGCACTAAAATCGTCTAATGAATCACATAATCAGTTTAAAATTAATTTAAGCTTAGACAACAATTTTTCCAGTTTCGCCATAGCCACCATGCAGACAAACGTATAGCGTACCATGCCTTTTAACCAGAGCTGCCGATTTGCGTAGATTTAATGACATTTTTAAATTCACCGATGATTCCACCGGTTGAGAAAAGATTACATAGTTCAATTCAGTATATGTCTGTAATGAACGGAAATACTCTCATCTGTAATCTTTTCTGGATCGGTGGAAACGCCGTTAATTCATTAAAATGTACCGGTTGAGAAAAGATACAAGTCGCTAGTATTTTCGTGCGTTACAGTCATACACTGAACTAAACTCTGTAATCTTTGCTCAACCGGTGGAATCATCGGTGAATTTCAAAATGCCATTAATTCTACGCAAATCGGCAGCTCTGCTTTTAACATTGCTCCGGCTCCCAAAAGCGCCGGGAATAAATGGAGTTGTTTTGAGATAACAATTCTTAAACGACGGTACTGTTTTTGCATAAACCATGTGTTGAGTATTCAATGAATATACAACAATATTGAAGATAATTATCTATTACCCTAGTAGCAAAAATACATAAGAAATACTTCTATTTAATATGGTATAAAATGTGTTTTAAATATGTATTTATAGGGGGGTTTGTCCCAATTTTTGACGTAATTTAATATGGTATTTAATACATATTTAATATGGTATTTAATACGTATCAAATACAAAATTAAATATGTACTAAATACGTATTGAATACCTAATGAATACATAATAAATAAACAGACCAATTTCATTTGAAGTGGATAGTATTATTTTTTTGAGTAGGGACTGTTATCGAACCCCTTCAGACGGAAGGGTTGTGTTAGGCTCATAAAGTAAGAATGGTCACATATCCAAAAGATGTGCATTGAAAAGAGATGTTGGTTATCTGCAGAGATCCCTAGTCTTTAAAGTCGAATATGACTGGGATCTACTATACCATGTCAAAGGGGTAAAGTAGTTGGTACTGGATAAGTACTGTAGAGAGGATTAGTCTATCTCCATCATTTTCAACATCTCTTGTTGGTCTTGAAGAACCTCATTAGAATGAGATCAGTTGGCGTTAGCGAGTTCTCGCGGTTTGAAGAGATTACAGGAGGGTGAAAAATCAATATTTATTGACACGACCCAGTGGAATGTGTCGACATTTTTACCTCCCAGATGATCATGAGGTGGAAAATATTTTTTTTTTATGAGAGGCGATCGGGAATGGGAAATGTACCTAACTATTGCACCTAGTCACTTGAGCGATTGAGTCGAAGTTGTCAAACCAGACCCACTGTTATTAAATATGTTTCCAGTTCGAATTTATCTAATTAATCACGCGTTAAATATGTATTCAATACGATACTTGAATAATATAGTCTATTTTTAAATTTGTTGACTGTTTCGAGATCAAGTTCCAGTTATTTGATCTTTGCGATGAGTCCATTGGCGGATGCAGGGGGGGGGGGGGTCCCCATTTGCATGGGCTGGATCCACCAATGGATGAATCATATAAAATATATATTAAATACGATAGATAATACTTACTAAATATTTGTATTTAATACACGAATTCAATACATATTAAATATGATAGACAATACATATTAAATATTTGGATTTAATACACGTAGTTAATACGTATTAAATGCGTATTTAATACGTGTATTAATATGTAAAATTAAATACGTATTAAATATACTATTAAATACGTATTGAATACGTATTAAATAGATTGTGCATTAAATGTATATTAAATATGTATTAAATACGTTTTAAATACATATTAAATCTATGTACAAAATACAAATATTCAATACAAGTATTTTTGCTACTAGGGTATATTTAGTTAAGTTTCCAGATAATTGGAGACAAGATCGAATATCAAGGATATTCATATAACTGCAATAATAATAAGTGAATCACTTAGAGGTTACTATGGAAACCTTTAACATACTCCCCCCCTTGAGGTTTCCTCAATTGATTTAATGGGGAGGGGACTAATTCTAATTCTAATTTCTCTGACGATCTCTCCATTGCTGGTCCGCAAGGTGATGATGATTCTGATTAGACCGTCAGGACCATGGTGAAGCTTTGTTATTCGCCCCAACTGCCACTTCATAGGAGGGAGGTGTTCATCTTTGATGGTAACCAGCGATCCTTCCTGTGGTTGGTTTGTTGAGCGATGCCATTTGACCGAGACTTGAAGGGTAGTTAGGTATTCTTTCTTCCAACGATTCCAAAAGTGATTGTATAGTTTGGCAACTTTTCGTCAGTAGGAGGGTGAGAATTCATCACAGCTTCGATTCTGATTGTGTGTAGGCAATTCTTCAAAACTTGGGAGATTCTAACTAGCAACTCATTTAAGACGTTGCTTAAAGAACCGAATGGCCACCTCCCAGATCCCTCCGAAGGGAGGGGAGCGAGGAGGGTTAAACTTCCACTTTATGTTTATATTTGAGAAGTTTTTCTTGTTTTAGGATTTCAGGATGGCAGCTTCTAATATAAAGACTTTGGGGCAAGAAATGCTGCTGGTGCAGTGCCGTAAGTTACTGCGTTTAGCTGGTAGGTTTGAATTGAAGAAGATGGGTCCTCCCGCCGAGAATTCGTTGGAATTGTCTTTGATCTTCCGCGGCGCCTTTCAATTGCTTCTGTAGTTGTTTTTTTTTTTTTAGAAGTGCTCACGATCATTAAAATTTGAATCTTTAAAATGTTGTTTGCAATCTTCTTCAATATCAAGTCTATATTATTCAATTTTGTGAAATTGGCAAGATTATTGGAATCTAATGCAGGATGCGAGACTATGCTGTGCGTCGCAAGAAGCGCATTTTCTAACGAAACCTTGATGTCCAGGTTTTATTTCTTTATCTATAGTTTGACCTTTTTTTTTTTTTTTTTTTTAATTATTATTTTATAGAGGGCTTTCTTTTTCCTGCAAATGAAGTTTTATTCTTCGGCTAGGATTCTTGTGCTTTATTGGAGTTCATTCGATCCAGAGATTGGAGAAGTAAAGAACGTCTCTTAAGAAATGTTAGGAGTTCCTTGATGTCTGGACTGTCCTCCACTGGAGCGACGTTTTCCCATTGTGAGAGTGTGGCTGGGTCAAACTTAGAAATTATTAGATGACTTACGAGTGGACTCCAAGTGCTTGTGTCCACTTGGAGAGCGTTCAAAGATTGGAGGGATTGGTTTACTTTGGTGTGTATATTCTCCAAATCTCTGCTGCTTAATTTGTCCTTTTTTATACAGTTACACGGCAATCCCTGATTGACGAGGGCTTCACAATGAGCTTCAACGAGTAGTTTTTTATTTTCGAATTCATCAATTAAAATTTGAAAGGCAACATTGTAATTTTGTTCAACGAAAGCGATGTTTCGAATGAGAGAGAGTGCCTTCCCACTCAAAGAAGATCGAAGGTAATGAAACTTAAGGATTGAACTTAAGTTGGTATTGCAATGAACAAGAGTGTGGAACATTTGATAATATGAAGGCCATTGTTCGTAGTTGCCGTAGAAGGTTGGCAACTCGGGTGGTTTTAAATTTGAGCATAGCATGGGCCCTGTTGTCTTGTCGTTGCGCGAGGTCGCGGTAGTTGAGTCGAGGAGGGCTTTCGCTTTGCCTATGGTCTCATAATATCTATTTTCAAATTGGTCGTAAGTATTTTCATCATTAAAGTTTGGATTAAGCGTTTTAATCTGGCGGATTGTTGAGAAGAAATTTGGCAACAATGTGGCGGACTCATCGAATCTTGCCTTGATAATGTTTAAATGCACAACATCACTGTCGACCGTTCTTTGAAAATATGTCAGCTGTTTTTCCAATAGGTCCTTGGCAGTGGTGAGGGCTTCTAAGGCTGGGTCTATTTGAGACACTGGATTCAATGATGAGGCAGAAGTAGAGGCGCGGGGGGATACGTTTATTTTACGCGTTCTTCGCATAATGACGTCACACCTTTACTTTTAACCTGAAATATATTTAATAATTATAACTTTTTGACGACAATGACGAATGGCGGCGCACGCTCACTTCATTCGTAATTGTATTTTAATTTGACGAGTGGCGGCACACGCACACTTCACTCGTAGGTATTAGAATTTATTAATTTATTGACGAGTGGCGGCGCACGCACACTACACTCGCAATTTTGCAATTTTTGCATTTATATCAAATTTCATAAATTTGATGAATTTTTGAGGAACCCGAGTGGCGGCACACGCACACTTCACTCGTTTTTCTCTATATATCCAATTTTGGATCACCATATATTGGATGTTCTGCCTAGGCCCAGGTCTTACAATTTTTGCCTATTATCAAGCATTCAAATGGCGGCACACGCACACTTCATTTGATTTTTTTGTTTGATGCGACATGGCGGCGCACGCTCACTTCATGCTGATCAATTATTTTTATATATAGTATAGAGTATGGCGGCAAACGCTCACTTCATACTTCTTTATATTGTGTGGAGTATGGCGGCAAACGCTCACTTCATACTTTTTAACAGTGTAGAGTATGGCGGCAATCGCTCACTTCATACTTTTTTAACCTAAAACTTTTGAGGTTAATTTTGAAAACTTTGTCTTGAATAACTGAAAATCACTCAAAATCACGCAAAATCACGTCGAGGTCACCATTTTGTTGAGTATTCAATGAATATACAACAACTAGCATATTGCCCGTCGGGCTACCGACGGGTACTGCGGTTTCTTTTTTTGTTTTACTCGTTTTTTGTTGTTTCTTTTTTCTTGTGGTGTTTTCAATGTTTTTTTTTTTTTTTTTCGTTTTTATTAATCCTTCTTTTGCTCTTTTCTTTTCTGATTTGTTCCCAATTTTTTTTTTTTTGATCCTGTCAGTGGTGTAGCGTGCAATTTAGCAACGTTGCAGCTCTTCTATTCAAATTTGTGAAAAAGTTCGGAGTATACACTATACAGAGTGGCGCAAAAGTCCGTTCTCCCCCTTTTATTTTCTTTTTTTATTGTCGAAGGTAGATTTTCAAAGATCGATATCTCGAATTCGAAAAATGCTATTTACCTTTGGTTTGCGCCAAAATTCTCATTTTTTTACGCCTGTTTTATCGACGTCTCGGGGCTGTAAAATCAAGTTTTGAATACATTTATGCCACAACAGTATTTTTTCAGGAAAGTACTTGCTTTTTAGAGTATTTTAGACTGCTGATTTTTAAATTCCGACTTTTTACATAGGAGTAATGATATTTTGAAAATGGGTCCAAATCGAACTTTGATCTTCAATAAATCGAAAACGAAAAACGATATTGACCTCCGGTTTGTGCCAAAAGTCTTAGAATTTAATGTTCTTTTGAATCAGCTATCACAAGATAGGGGTAGCCATTTGAAAATTTTGAGTTGGGGGCCTTTCCCCCCCTAAGGGGAGTGATTTTGGAAATGTTGACCCCCTCACGCGAAAGCTCTCAAAAAGTTATAGAAGACCCCAAAGTTTCAATTTTTCATCTGAAGCCGTTTAAAAAATAAAAGGGGGGACGGACTTTTGCGCCACCCGTAGACTGTTTTAGTAGAGCGATATACCGTATCGATTGCAATGAGCTATAACTTTAGAGTGGCAGCGGGCTGGTCCACCTTGTGCCACACAGAGTAGAAGGAATCCCGGGAAAAAGCGGAATTTGGACGGCAGATTCCGAGTTTTGAGGTTAAATTTTGTAGGTCGTTCGGAATTTGGCGGGAATTTGGACGGCAGATTCGTAGGTCGTTTCCGGCGATGCCCGAGTTTGTTTTCGAAACGACCGGAAACAACCTACAAAATTTAACCTCAAAATCGATTTTTACGGCAAGATGGCGGCGCCCTAGGTGACAACAATGAACCAGCGGAACGTTCCTTGATGTGCCACTCTAAAGTTATAGCTCATTGATCGATTGCCGTCCGAGGGCCTCTAGTTCTAAACAAACTCTGGTTCAATGTAGTTTCCCCATAAGCGAACTTTTGTACGGAGATTTAGGGTATTCAATCAAACAATTAATGCGACCTTTTGGCGATTATGAATTCTACGTCCTCGAAAATGCTTAATTATGCCTGGTTCCTTGACTAAAACTGCCGAAATCAATAACATATTAAAGATTAAATGTTGCATTTGTAGGTTAGAATCGCCCGAAATCCCGCCAATTCCACACCAACAACAATAACATTTTGGTGATTCCAACCTCCAAATGCATCGTTTAATCTGTAATATCTTGTTGTTTTGGCAGTTTCACGGGTGAAACCAGGCAAAATTAAGCATTTTCGAGGACGTAGAACTTATAATCGCAAAAAGCTCGCATTAATTTTTTGATTTTATAGTCTAAATTTCCGTTCAAAAATCCGCTTATGGGGAAAATGCATTGAATCAGAGTCTGTTTGGAGCCAGAGGCCCTCGGACGGCAATCGATACGGTATATCACTCTACTAAAACAGTCTATTGGTTGTTCGGTGAACACTTCCTCATTCGATCTTTTACAATCGTTTAATTAAATAGAGTAGAACGTTCCCAAATTGCACGCTATGTCACTGATTTTTTGTGTAAACAACACATTTTACTTACTTCTTTTATTACTTCTCCGTTATTAGAGGAGAAGGAAATTGTTTTAAGTGAGGAGTAATATAACGTTTTGTGTTGGACTAACATTTTACTCATGATCGTACGTAGTCCAAGATAACCGTAATTTCTAAAAGTTGCACAGGAATATACTTATTGACATTTTTGTTTCCTTATTTGGCCGAATAATGCTGTAGGTAGTTTAGCTTTTTTTTTGGCCGAAGTTAAGTATCGAGTTTATGTTTCATTCCGTTGATGTAATTTTGATTGCAGTTTGTCGCGTGCGCATTTTACCAACATTTTATTTCGTACCGTTATACTTGCGTAGAAGGTCGAATCATGGGCGAAGCCAGCAATTTGTCAGCTGTGGATTCTACCCATTTGAATGTATGAGAAACAAAAGATTAGAAATTGGGCCATGTCCTCTTCAACAATCGATTTTTTCTCGTACATTCCAATGGGAAGCATCCACAGTTGCCAAATTGCTGGCTCCGCCCATGGGTCGAATTTTTGGATGTTTATAGTGCACTCCTTGGCATAGGCGGAAAAGGGGGGGGTTGAGGGGACTAAGTTCCCCCAGAGGTCTGCCAAGCCCCCCCCCCAGAAAATTTTGGAAACAAAGAAACGTTTACCCACAACAACAACAAAAATATGTTACAGTATATGATATGTTTATCATTTAATTTTGTGATTGCCTAATTGTTTCGCACCCTAGCTAATAGCTATATGAGTACAATGTATTTCATATCTTAACTTAGGTGTGTATGATGTAGGTACTTACAGTCGACAAAAGAATGTCAGATGCCGCCTTATATTTTGGTTCAAGTAGACTACCTGCGATACCTATCACAGTAAAAAGCATCGCATGTGGCCTACTTAAGTCAAAATCCAGGACGTTATCTGACATTATTTAATTCGTCGACTGTAACTGTAAGTACATCATACGCCTATGTAAGTTGGGGTGGAGGGGGTCATGGTATACCCCTCTTGGAGGGGGGCGGTCTTGAGGTGCCTCTAAGATCCCTTGGAACTCAGCCCCCCCCCCAGAAAAAAATCCTAGTTCCGCATATGCTCCTTGGATACGAACATATACATAAGCTTAAAAGGGACAAAGAGTAGCATTGGCAGAATGCAAGTGACGCTGCGGTGACTGATTGATCTTCCCACGCGCCATAATTACACGTTTAAAGAAAATGAAAGGTTAAAAATTGTATGTTTTGCATTGATTCCTATGAACAACTCTAAAACAGCTGATGATACATGATACATGTATAAAGAAATCGGAAGGCATTCGAACTGGTAACAATATCATTGCTAAGATGTGAGTAATGATTGACGTTGCCAAGCAACATGCATTTCCAATTTATCGTATACATCAGAACCCGAGCTAAGGATAGAATCCATTAATCTGCGAAGGATAAATAAAAAAGAATCCCTACCCTCGCAGAATATTCCCTGCGTTAGTAAGTGAAATATTTTTGCGCACGGCGCACTCCTAAAAGAATCCAGGAATATACCTCTTAAAGAAACTTAAAGTCCCAGAAGTTGGCAAAAACCCCTAAAAAATGAAACTACCCCTCAAGAGGGGATGTTATTCAAACCCATAGGCGGACCGTGACCAAAAAAAATTGGGGGGGGCTAAAAAGTGATGACCCTTTTTTTTTTTTTTTTTTTTTTTTTTTTTTGCTTTTCAAGTCTCAAATGATGATACCCCTCCACCCAAAAAAAGTGGGGGGACTACAGCTCCCCCTAGCCCCTGATACGGTCCGCCTATGTTCAAACCGCTTGAAAAAAAAACCTCCACCCGCATCGTCTAGGAGAAACAACATGCGAAAAACCAGAACTTTCGGCCTTCGCACGTTCTAGGCTCCGAAGCCACTCCGCGAGAATCGAACAGCCCCAGTATATAGGGTAGTTCAAAAGAAGCGCTGCACGTAAATTCGTTCTGCTACACCTACTGAAGAGTTCTGCAAAAACTCAATTTCAACGCGGCTGTCGCCGATTTTTTTCGAGAAGCCCACCGACCTGATTTCGGGAATGAACCCCCCGCGAGGGGTAGTTTTAACGATGGGACGGGTTCGGATATGCAAAGATCGATTCGTGCATATCAGAGTGACTCCGGGTGCGTTATTAAGTAGTCAGCAAAGTCGTAGATTCCTTGATAAGATTCGTCCGATGAGAAAACCCACCCTAACAGGGGGTAGAAAAAGAATCGGGGGCGAAGAGCGAAGTCGCACGATCACCCCCGACCGGAGCACGATCATCAATCAAAATTTCGCCACCCCAAGTGATCCCGTGCCCGAAATAATCGGTAAAACCGATGCTTCCAAAAAACCACCCTTAGCGGGGGATGATATTCGAGCCGCGCGAATTCGAGTGGAAAACTCCACGCGCGGAGTCCGAGGCTACACCCTCGTGCGAAGTCTCGATCACCATGGACACCGTCTCCGACCACCGATTCCGCGATCCAAAACAACCCATCTCGGAAGGTAAATCGCCCGTGAGGGGTTGCTTTTAAGATCGGGTCGGTCCGGATGAGCGCGATCGTTTTCGAGGACCGGAAAAGCATATAATCGTGACTCCGGTTGTCGTATTAAGTTGTCAGCGAAGCCGTAGAATCCGAGATAAGATTCCGCCCTATAAGAAAACCTACCCCAACAGGGGGTAGAATGTGAATCGGGGGGATGAGCGAAGTCTCACGGACACCCCCGACCGGAGCACGATCCTCACGGAAAATTTCGCCGCCCAAAGTGATCCGGTGCCCGAAATAATCGCTAAAATCGCTTCTTTCAGAAAACCACCCTGGAAGGGGGATGATATTCGCGGCGCGCGAATTCGAGTGGAAAAGTCCACGCGCGGAGCCCGGGGCTACCCTCGTGCGAAGTCTCGATCACCTGGACAACGTCTTCGACCCCCGTTTCCGCGATCTAAAACAACCCATCTCGAAGGGTAGATCCCCCGTGAGGGGTTGCTTTTAGGGTTGGGCCGATCCGGATGAGCTGGATCGCTTTCGAAAACCGAGCAGTATCGGGGGCCGGAATTTCGACGTCTCAGATACCATAGGGCCAAAAATGGGGTAAAACACCGCGATAAAATCCACCCTCGGGAAGGGATGAAAAAAAAAACGGGGAAAAGAAGCACGATGTGCACACCGTTTGGTGGCGCAGGACCCGTTCGCGAAATTTCGAGGTCCCGCGTGCTTTAGTTCTCGAGATCATAGTAAAACGCGATTTTCGACGATTCTCAGCGGTCGCCTTTTATTATATAAGATATTGAAGATAATTATCTATTATATTTAGTTAAGTTTCCAGATAATTGGAGACAAGATCGAATATCAAGGATATTCATATAACTGCAATAATAATAAGTGAATCACTTAGAGGTTACTATGGAAACCTTTAACACCATGAATTGAAGGCGCAAGAGGATTATACCTTTAAGCAGCGTTGCCACATTTTAGGGACATGTCAGTAGATTTCCCATAAGGATCAATGTTAGATCTACTGATATTTCCCCAAAATTTGGCAACGCTGCCTTTAAGAAAGCCACTTATTGACAATGAGGCAGAGTCCTCGCAGGCCCTTTTCCACCACCTCTCGGGACGGAAGCCCATTTTGCAACAATGAATCCTCTCCATGTAAACCTATGTAAAATAATCGATCTTTAGGAGGCGCTTTGCACCCCCCAAGAAATCGATTTATTTGCATAGGTTTAAATGACAAAAAGCATGGTTGGCAAACTGCACGAGCGGCCACTGCTGTTCAGTGTTGGTGAGTACCTTCGAATTCGACCTTTTACATGGGCTGAAGTATAGAAAAAAGTCAACGTTGCCAAATCGTACGCCACTGGCTTCAACACGGAAGTCACCATTAGAGGCGAAAGTAAGAGTACTTACCAGCACGCATTTTTACCGAATAAACAGAGGCGGACTGGCCCCCAAATTCGGACCGGGAAACCAACATTGGACCGGCCCATATGGGGGGTGTGGGGGACACCCCCCACCTAGGGGGGTTTGGGGGGTCTGCCCCCCCCCCCTCCGAGAAAATGTTGGTATTTTCAAGTCAAAAACAACCATCTGAAGCATGTTTGGGTCATCAATTTCATTATTATATGATCGCTGACTCTCTGCGTATTTGCAGGGTAGAGACTGCCATTTTAAGTCACGCACGATGCGTGAGTCACGCTCGAGCGTGAGCCGCGCAAAAGCGAAAGTCACGCAAAGCGTAAGTCACGCACGATGCGTAAGTCGCGCACGATGCGTAAGTCGTGCACGATGCGTAAGTCGTGCTCGATTCGTAAGTCGCGCAAGAGCTTGAGTCACGCACGAGCGAGAGTCACGCGCAAAGCGTAAGTCGCGCACGATGCGTAAGTCGCGCACGAGCGTGAGCCGCGCACGAGCGTGAGTCGCGAACAGTGCGTGAGTCGCGCACAGAGGCTGATTGGCCCCCAAATTCGGACCGGGAAACCAACTTTGGACCGGCCCATATGGGGGGTGTGGGGGACACCCCCCACCAAGGGGGGTTTGGGGGGTCTGCCCCCCCTCCAAGAAAATGTTGGTATTTTCAAGTCAAAAACAACCATCTGAAGCATGTTTGGGTCATAAATTTCATTATTATATGATCGCTGACTCTCTGCGTTCTTGCAGGGTAGAGACTGCCATTTTATCTTAAATATATTAAATATAAAAAAAGTAAAAAAAAAAAGAAAAGCCCTTTTCAGGGCTACCTAAACATTCTGAAATATTTCCTCTCTGCTTTCGTTCCAGCCCTAATGAAGCGAATGATCGGCCCGGCCCGGTCAGACCCACATAAAACGAATGAATAAAGCCCGCCCCGCCCCGGCCCGACCCGAATTTATGGAATGACAGGTCTGGCCCGGCCCGGCCCGGCCCGTCCAAAACGTACTGAGTAACCGGCCCGGCCCTGACGTATCGAATGATCGGCCCAGCCCGGCCCTGAAGTATAGAATGATCAGATCGGCCCTAAAAAATCGAATGAATGATCGGCCCGGTCCGGCCCTATTCGAATGATCGGCCCGGCCCGGCCCTAAAAAATCGAATGACTGGCCCGCAGCCCAAATTTACCAAGTATAAATACATGCACGGCCTCACTTTTATCTTCGTCTCTGGTGTTTTCCTTCTTTTTTCTTCCTCTCTCTCTTCTTTTTTCCTTTTTTTCTTCCTTTCTTCCTTTTTTTCTTCCTTTCTTTCTTCCTTTTTTTCTCTTTTTTTCTTATTTTTTTCCCTCTCACGATCCAACCGGCCCTAAGAGGCCGCGGCCCACCGGGAAATTTCCCGGCGTCCCGGTGGGCCAGTCCGCCTCTGCGAATAAATTCAGCGATTAATTAAAACAACGCACATACATAGGTAAATGTTTTTATCCGAATTTGTATTATAGATGGTTGAACACCGAGAGTGCGAACTTTAAACTGAAATTTATGAAATGCGAATTCAGCTCTCAATACACTGCTAATTTAGTAAAATATATTGCCAGCCTATCGATAAATTTGCTATTGAAGCAAAAATATTACTAAAACAGCGATAATCTTTTGCTAAATTTGCATCTCATAAAATGCAAGCTTTACAATAAATGAAATGTATTTCCGGTTTATAGCATTCTTTGTTGCATTTTTAAATAGTTGCAATTTTTAAGCGTGCCAATACAAAGTATTGTACGCTTATTCCAATCGATTCGCCAGAGAAACACTGATGTACTACACCCCACCTGCAGTGGCGGCTCGTGCAATCTGGCAACCGTGCACTTTTGCCATTTAAACGTATGCAAAAAGATCGATACAAGGTGAGGCGCTGCGCCTCACCAAGTAATCGATTATTTTACACAGTTTTAAATGGAGAAAATCCATTGTTGCCACATTGCACGAGCCGCCGCTGTCTACCTGATGACGTGATCAAATTGCGATTTATCGCTGCGATGTGCTCATTTTTGTCTTTTTTATTTTGTAGTTTTCACGTCAAGGAAAAAAGTAAGAAAATAGTTTCCAGAAAAAATGACAGAGTACATACTTATACCGATTCCTTATTTGTTCATATTTTTTAGCGCTACATAAAGCCAGTGGCGGCTCGTGCAATCTGGCAACCGTGTTTTTTGCCATTTAAACGTATGCAAAAAGATCGATACTAGGTGAGGCGCTGCGCCTCACCAAGTAATCGATTATTTTACACAATTTTAAATGGAGGAAATCCATTGTTGCCACATTGCACGAGCCGCCGCTACATAAAGCCATGTAAAGTTTGTTTATTTCTTTGTTTGTTGTTTATTTTTGTTTTGTTTTGTTTTTTATTTATTACATTTTTTATCTCTCTTCTGTAAACAACAAAATCTGCATTTTTGTTCCAGAGAATTTGAGACATCCGCCATTTAACACGAGCTGATGCCATCATATTTTTCAACTGTTCTGCTCAGTCCTTCAAAGAAGTCAAAATGAGCAGTAAAACGGTGGTTTTCTTGGCGGTTTTAGTAGCAATTATGGTCTCGATCGACGCATGGAAGGCCCTTCTCTACGAGCATCCGAACTTTAAAGGGACGATGGAGCCACTATCGGGAGATAACGATGCATCGATCTGCAGACCCTTGAGCAACAAAAAGGTCAAAGGCAGGGTCTCCTCAATTTCTATAGTCCCGAGAGCGAACGGTGCGTGTGGAGGCCCAATCAACTTTTTCTGGACTATAAACTGTCAAAGTTACACAGTTCTCTTTAGATTAACATGCTCCTCAAAAGCTTTGACCTCTGAACAAAATGACAAAGTAAGATCCGCTGCTTATGACGGTTTCGCAGAAGACGACTAACCATAGGAAGAACCATTTCGAAGAAACGTAGGAACCGTTGATTGTCTGTTATTTCCAAGAAATGATTTTGTTGTTTCCAAAAAAAATGTATTCCTTGTGACGTTGTTTTCATTTTCATGTTGCAATATTTCACGTCCATAGCAATGCGCTTACAGTGGGAAAGAAAACGATAAGTACATAAGTGGCAATTGTAATTCCACGATCAAAAATTGGTGGCCAAATCATACAAGCATTGTGGCCGACCACAATGAAGTTATGATGTGTATTTTAGAAACATACGATACACGATTACACGTACACTGATTTAATGTCGATTTATTCACCTATGACTTTATACTGTATACCTTATTATACTTTTCGCACATTTCTTATTTTAAATGTTATTAATATACTAAATCATTTCAAAGGCCGAATTTTTCCCTTAAATATCAATCTGAAGCTTCTCATCCTGTATGTGTATAACTATTTCGTCTTACGGCTACGCTTAAAATTACAATCGATTTCAGTGAATTTTCGATGAATTTTTGGAATTGAAGTTGCTTCAAATTGCGTTCTTATAGGGTGCAATGTTCAACATTTTCTGAGGGAAGGCCTCCAGACTCCCTCTCACTGGGGAGTGCCCCCCCCCCTCCCCTCAAGTAAAAGTGACAGAGAGGCCCCAGTCTTTGAGGGTGAACAAAAGTGAGGCAAGCAAACCAGAATCAGATCGCCTATGTGGTCACACTTTGAGGTAGGACCTAAAACCAGGGCTGCCGTTTTGCGTATAATCAATGCTATTTTTCAATTCACCGATGATTTCACCGGTTAAGAAAAGATTACACAGTTCAGTTCAGTGTATTACAGTAATGCACGAAAATACTCGTATCTGTAATATTTTCTCAACCGGTGGAGTCGTCGATGACTTCAAAAAACTTGCGGATATTTTAGTTAAGTAACGGAGTTTCCACCGATTAAGGAAAGATTACAGATCAGAATATTTTCGTGCATTACAGTCATACAATGAACTGAGTTCTGTAATCTTTTTTCAATCGGTGGAATCATCGGTGAATTGAAAAATAGCATTGATTATACGCAAAATGTCAGCTCTGCTTAAAACATGTATCAGCCTCTCTATATTGCTATAGCTCATTGGCTAGTATTTAAGACTCTTGTTTTAGAAGGAAAGAATGGTCGATACGTCATCTGACAGAAATATTATTATTTTTTTTGCACTGTTTTTTCCGTTCGGCGAACTCTGCTTATACCGCAGTCACAGAAGGTAAACATTTTCATCAAACAAGTATACAGCACGCGATTGTGTAAACATCCTGGTTTTTTTTTTTTTTTTTTTTCAACTAAGCTTAACATCATATTACTCACCACTATTGCACTCTTGATATACTTATATATTTTCAGTCACAAAATAACAGCCGGGAATTTTAGCTGGTAGTGCAGTGGATCAGTGATTTATTTACCCCTCTTGTGACGCAGGTATTTTGCAACTTGCATATGAACTGAGCCGAATGTATACTATTTTTTTTCACACGTACAAAAATCAGTAAGTAGCTTGACCATTAAAGTGCCTGGACAGGGGCGTACCGGAAAAGTTAGGGCCCCCGCAAACTTTCAGTCGGGACCCCCTACAATTTTACACCAGTGAATAAGGGGAGGGTGTCTATGAGGGGACTCCTCCCCCGTCCAGCAAGAATGGGATTCAGGGGTCCTCCCCTGAAGTTCATTGAAAATTGAGTGCTCTCAAGACGGGCTTTCACGCTATTTCAGCTTTCAAATTCCGTTTATATTTCCTACGAAAAGAAAGAGCTGAATTTCTTCTTTCGATGATTTTTAATATTCATTTAATACCACGGAAAATGCATGAACCAAATAAACCTCCTCTTTTTACTTTAAGATTACATTGATTCTTTTATCCTCCTTCCATCTTTATTCTTTCAAACGTTATATGTTGTCAATTACAAAAATCATATGTCAACTGAGGGCCCTAATTGAGGGCCCGCCACGCCCGCGCCGCGGGGGCTGTGGAGGCTTCCGGTACGCCACTGTGCCTGGATGGGTTTGGCCCACTCTAGAGAATCGCAAAAGAAGAACATTTGGGCCAGGAAGGACAAGAAAAGAAAGTCAAAGTCAAATTGGGAATAATGTATAATTTTGAGGAAATAAGCTAATTTCATAATTGAGAAAACGGTTTTTACACTTTAACGACATTGAGTGTTCGTCCGTCATGAACGTAAAACTAGGTTTTCTTTATTAGACCTCTTTCCCTCCTCTCCGCGACCCACTAATTTCAAACTGGGTCTTGGTTTCTACTCAAAACTCACACTTTTTCCATAATTTTGAATTTTTCGCGAAATATACGAACAATGTAATAATTTACGAAAAATCTAGTTTAGTTAAATGAAAACTAATATCATTTTTGAAACCAAGGGCTATGAATACAATATAGCGCGATAAAGAGGCGAAATTATAGGCGGAAACCTGTGTCAAAACGCTAAATATTAGTCAAATTAAACGCTGATGGACGGCGAATGTCTCGGAAACATTGTCGCTTCGGAGGCTTACTAATTGAAAACGACAATTTGCACAACTCAGCTTTTTGGTTAATGGTTATAGCTCAATTGGACTACAGTGGCGTCACGTGCAATTTGGCAACAATGCATTCTATCTATTTAAACTCTTGTAAAAGATCTAATTCAGGGGTGCACATGAAAAATTCATATTTACTGAGTTTAAATGGAGCAGTTGCATTGTTGCCAGATGGCACGCGAAGCCATCAATAATGAACTATCATATATGTTTTTGGCTTTTTTTCCTGCTCGAATGTTTGAACGTCATGAAAACGACAGTAAATTCAGCTGCTCTCTTAGCGGTTGGTCAGTGTGTAGGAGATAAGTATACACTTTCCGGAAGTAAATATAAATCATATAGGCCGGCGCAATAAATCAATGGAATAATAATTTAAAAATTTGAGCAGCTATTGATGAAGATAAGGAACAAATACAAAACTCCGTGGATGGAGCTGAAAACAATGATTTGCACATATGCAGTTTATTCAACGTCCAACAACACCCTTTTTAATGTCATAAAGAAAAGAAAATTTGAACAAGTAGATCTAGTTCTCCACGCGCTTTTTACCGGGATAGGATGCTCGGAAAATCCTTATCTATAACGATTGGTAGGTGTTGCATTCGAATTTTTTAACACAGATAATTTTCATGATGTACGTAACCGTACCTATTTAAACCTTGTGAATTTAAAGGGGGGGGGGGGGCTCTAAAACGACCCAAGGTAAGTTTTTTCTCATTTTTTTCTGTCGTAAAACTATCTTTTTTTTTTTTGTTAAATAAAATTTTGGGACTTTAAAGTTCATGACATTCAATCAAATGTTCCAATTACACTCAACTTTCATGCCAATTTTAACTTTTTTCTTCTTTTTTTTTTAAAAAACAAATGGAATGTTTGTTGTTGATATTTTGTGCTTTTATTAAGTTTTTTAGACTGACTGTTTCCTCAGGTTATGCAAAGGAGCCGGTTCTATAAATGATTTTTAAGAAATGTCAGGTCTTTGTAGGATCAGTGGTTCAATTCTTCATAATTTATGGCAAATAACAGTAAAAACAAGAATCTAAAAAATCGTTCTCCAATTTTTCACATATTTTTGTTTGGAATTGTTATTCTTCTGAAAAAAGTCATAAATATCCAAAAGTTGGTCTCAAATCATTCAGAAGAACGTACTCAATAACTTGAAATACTTTTAAAGTTTTAAAACAAAATTAACTAAGCCTCAACTAGAAAATATCTTTCCGTTTAGAAAATATTGGTTTTTGTCACTTTCGTCCATTTGGACAAAGCACTGTGCAGTGTCCGGCCTGCGCGAAATTATGCATCAGTGTCAATAAAAGGCTACAATATAGAGGCAATCCCTTGCGCCTTCAATTCATGGTTTATGCAAAAACGGTACAGTCGTGTACAAACTGTTATCTTACAAGAACTATTTATTCCCGGCGCTTCTCGGAGCCGGAGCTATGTTAAAAGGCATATGGTACGCTATACGCTTGTCCCCGAGCGCAACCCGCGTACATAACGCGCAAAAGCAACATACTCTTTCCTCCCTTTTCTTTTGTTTTCGCAAAATCTAGACAAAATTTGATAAAGGGGTATGGTGGGAATGCGACCTGCGTCGAATCGTCGACGCAAGTTGTTTGTGACCAGTTGTTTCGTAAATCTCTTTGTAAAATTACATTTTTTTTTTTCAACAAAACGTTAATCGTCCATACACATTTAGGTAGATGTGGGGAATAATTTAACCCTTTACTGCATGATTTTTTTTTTCAATAAAATAATTTTTTTTCAGTACAATTTTGATCCTTGAGACAGGGAAAAATAGTGAAAAAATTCTTTCCATTATATTTCAATGGTAAAGAGCCTGAATATTAATTGTTCCAAATATGGCCTTACCCGCATTTAGGTATCCATGCAACTGAAAATAAAGTTTTCAGGCAAAAAAAAAAAAAAAAAAAAAAAAAAATTAAAGCAGTAAAAAATAAGTTAGTAAGTTTCAATAGTTGTTTTTTTTTGTATATGGTACCCCTGCGTTACTCCCAAACATAACAATGAAAATCGGAAAATCTCTATCAGATTTTCAGTAAGCTATTTTTCAACCACTCTGCACGTTCTATATCCTGTGCTGCGCGCTCTAGGACAAAATCGACAATTCTTACTCGTTTAGTATCTGTTCCACATGTGACCCTCCATGCAGCGACAGTACAACTCAAGTCCCCTACTTTTAGATAAGGCTTCGAAGTAATTGTTCCAGATCTGGGCTCATCTGCAGTTAAGGGTTAAATAATCGATCCAATTTGAACTTAAAATTAATTTTATCTTTCCACACTTAAAATTAATGCTGCCGTAAATTATAATAACTTAAAGTAATGAATTATAGTTTCCTAAATTTAAAAAGAAAACTAATAAGAAACGAGATTCCACGTTTTGTTTTTCTTAAATTTATATTTTATTTTTCCTTCTCTAACCCGTGTCCTCCCCCTTCCCGGCCCTGGATAGTGGCGCTCCCGAAGGATAAATGAAGCTGCGCATGAGCCTCAGTGGCGGCGCACTATGTGGTATTTGACCGAAAAAGTTGGCATAAACTGTTTCTACTGTCCAAATAACTTGAAATTTGGTACTCGGGGGTACTTTTTAACGCTGAATTCAAATTTCACATCAGTTTTTCAAAATTTGAAAATCCAAGATGGCCGCCGACAAATTTTTTGGCTAATCGGTCGGCAGCCATCTTGGATTTTCGAATTTTGAAAAACTGATGCAAAATATGAATTCAGCGTTAAAAAGTACCCTTGGATACTGAGTTTCAAGTCATTTAGACGGTGTTGCCAAATTTCACTCTTGTAGCGATGTATAGCGCTTACAACACGTAAAAACGAGAATTTCGTGCAAAAACGCAAAATTCGAACTAATTTTCCCGGAAAAGCCGCATTTTTCCGCAACTTTGACTTCAAGACCTATTAGTACGCACTAAGGACTACCATTTCTCATATATATACCCGCGGGATGTGGCAGGATAATTGAACTTAAGTTCTCTTGAAAATCGGAAAATTTACGTTTTTAGCTGAAAACTTTGAAATAGCAAAAAAATATCAAATTCAAATTAAAATTGGATAAAATAGGCATAAACTGATTGTAAATACCTTCAGGAAGACGATCCATGGACAAAAATTTTGTTCTGACTTCATTTGAAACCCATTTTTTTTACTCTGATTATAGTCTCGTGCTGAGGCTAAATTTAATGGTGGTAAAACTGATTTTTCCCCTGGTGGATTCTAGTTAAATTAATCTAGTTTAGACCCGCTAAATACAAGTTTCTAATGCAAAAATCTATGTAGATTCCGAATATCACAACAGTTTTTCCCAATAGCTACTTTTTTTTTTTTGAGTTTATGCCAGCTTTTTTGGTCAAATACCACATAGTGCGGCGGCTCGTGCTATTCATGGGCGGATCCAGCGATTTGGCAACCATTTATCCCATTTGAATGTATGAGAAACAATCGATCCTTGAGGAGGCCATGGCTCTTTTACTATAGCTAGTCCCAGAAAAGATTGGATTTGACACTTTCTATGGTTTTCATGAAAACATCGGCTTAATTCTTACTGCTCCTAACCAATCATTAATCAGGTTGCTCTGTCTAATGATGGAAACTGATGTTTTAATTCAAAGCTACAGTTGTCAAGTCTAATCATTTATGGGACAGCTTATAATCAATTGTTTCTTATATGCATTCAAATGGGAATAAAACACAGTTGCCAGATTCCTGGGCCCACCTTTGCATGGCGCTGTTTTTTGCTTTTTGACATTCGAAGCTGTGAAAAAGTATCGAAAGGTTCAAATGGAGCGAATTAATGAGAGTTCAATGCGGAGAATGGAGAATGTGGTTTGAAGCCACATTACCCGAGCCGCTACTTCTTCTGAGCCTTGGACCAAATAATGTTAGGTCCCGAGTTGAATTGTGTGCGGTTTCGACCAATCAGTGAGCTTACGCACGGTCACGGACCCAACATTATTTGGCCCCCTGTTCAGCTCGCCTCTAAACAATGGAAATATTGTCACTCTGGCAAAACTGCAAGAGACGTGGAAGACTGGTAGTGATTGCGTGCAACGGGGGGAGGGGGCTAAGATTCCTATAACTTATGATCATGGTCATTACCAAGTTATGCAACACCCAAAACAGTAGTTGAACCACCCATTATATTTAGGATCAGGCCCCTGCATCATTTTGTTTATTTTATAATCAACGAAGACAAGACCTGGATTGGGTTGTTTTTTTCCGTTTTGGTCCACTGGTGTGGCAGATCCCCGAGAATTTGACCTTCCGAAACAAGAAGAAAACCTGGAAGAACAAATTTTCTTTTTGAGACCTCTAGGATTTTCCGAAGAACCTCTAGATCTTATTTCCAAAGTTGGTTCGAGGATCGATGTCGATTCGGTTTCAGGTTGAGTGGTTTTCGCTGTGTCGATGGTAACCCACCGTCTCGAGTCTAACCTTCCTTCAGTAGGTTTCGAATGGAGAAATGTCGGTCTCTTGATTTCCTGATCGTGAATACGGTCATGAAACAAAGTGGGCTTACTTTCAATCGTATCACTGTTTTCCAGCTCGTTCACCTTGGCTTGAGCATCCGCTGAAAAAAAAAAAAAAAAAAAAAAATGTAGTCTACGTAATGGATATGTTGCAATCAGGGATGTTCCCCCTAATGGGGCTGCTCTTGCAAACTTTTGCTACAGGTGATTGAAGAGTTGACTCATGCATAAAAACCTGAACAATTGACGATGAGTACACTAAAAAATCACAAAATTCACTCTCAGAATCGGCCTTTATAGCGGAAAGACGCAGGTATCATGAGAAATAAATTGAGACATATCTCTGTGTTTCCGTAGAGAAAGTGACATAATAGACAGGGATCTCCCATGATACCTGCGTTGAAACGCCATTACAATCTTGCCGTTATTGCAGTTATGTGAGTTTATTACTGAATTTCAGACTTTCTTGGTGTGATTTCCGTGATTTCCGCTGGTCTTTACATTGGATTGGACTATTTATTTGCTTATAGCAAAAGTTTGCAAGAGCCCCATTTTTGAAGCGTTCAGCTTCTCTCAGATGTAATTCTATAAGTACAATAGACGGTTTTAGTGCGAAGGCAGCGGGGTTGGCCAACAACCACAACAAATGCACACTCATCGGTCGCAGTCGCATGAAAGTCTTTGCTCCGCTAAAGCGAGAGAAACCCCGATTCACATTTTTCGGCGATTTTCAAAATATGGGGGAGGGTTTCGGCGGCCAGGGGTTCAAAAGTACAAAATGGGTGAAATCATCACAAAATGTAATGGCGATCGCCATTGCCTATGGTTGAGATCACCATAGTGCTATGGATCAAATCGTCATAGTGCTATGGTTCAGATTGCCGCAGAGAATGACTTACTCCGAAATTCCCATAGTGCTATGGGCATAATCACCATAGTCGCCCGGTCGTTGTAAAATTACCGCAGACTATGGTGCTTTTGCCCGTATTTTCTGGCGATTATCGCCATTACTTTTGCTCCGTGCGGTTGTGATAAAACTTGCTTAGCGTTCCAAACTATCTCACTCACTCTCCCGTGACCCCCATGTATACCCATCTCTTTCTAGTTTCGAAATTCGTAAACAGGGTCTTGTTTTACGACATGTTATTATCAAAATCGCATTGAAATGCCTCGAAGAATTCATTTCTGCCAAAAAATTGCACAAAAGACGTCTGTATGTACGATTCTTGAAATTAGAGTGAGATGGCAGTACATGGGTTACGTGAGAGCAAGAGAGACAATTTGTCTTTATTTGGAACGCTCATCGCCGTAAGATGTCATCACTAAAACCCTCTATATTGATTCAAAAATTCCCAAAAGTTAATGCTCACCCGTCATCATCGTATTTTTTTCCTCCTTCTTTTTTTTCACAATCAAAATAATTTAAAACTCTTGAATTTTCTTTCGGATACTTTTATAAGTAAGGAACGCGTAAAGTGATAAGATTGAAATTGAGAGGAAAATAGATAAGCGGAGCATAAAGATCGTTGGCTCGGAAGAGTTTTTATCAATTTTTCGAGTACACGTCTCAGACGAGGACCGATTTAGGCAAAATATTAAAACTCAATAATGAAATATACCCAGGGCTCAGGTGGCCGTCATTACAGGGTCATGGAAGACTCTCATGAAGCAGTGGCGGCTCGTGCGATTTGGCAACAGTGTTTTTATCCCATTTAAATACATGGAAAACAATCGAAACTCGAGGAGGCTGCCAGCCTCCGCTTGAATCGATTTTTTCAGTTTAAGTGGGAAAAATGCATGGTTGCCAAATTTCACGGGCCGCTACTGTCATGAAGTAGTCTAATAGTTATATTTCAACTATATATTCACGAAAAACGAGGGCGGAACGGCTTTAAGGGGCTTCTGTAGCCCCCTAATAAAGCCGGGAGCCCTTCCGCCTTGTGGGGTCCGCTGGGGCCTTATATACCCCACTGTTTAATGTCTATACCCACACCAATTCGCCAATTCACAGGCAATTGGTTTTCCAAGTTTTTCAACGGTCTCTGATTTCTGACAATTTTTTTCCGAATATTGTGCCATAACGAAGGTCTCATCTCTCCTCGCGAATTCCCCCATAATTCGGTATTTTCAGTGTCGTTCGTTGTCGTGCTGTTTATACCCTCGGAAGTGAAATCATTGTGTTGTACCGAAATTTAAGTGCTGGAAATCCATTTCTGAACTGAAGCATTTTCTCTCAATTCTTTATATACTTTCAGTAAATATTGACTGTGATCTAATATAACTTTATTTTACATCGTATTCCCTTCGAAATACCCTCGTATTTGGCATATTTTACGATTTTAAGGCTGATTTTGGACCGCTTTCCCCGTCTGTTTAACCTCTCCACATGTGGCTCTGTTAGAGTCGCAAAAAGTTACGAATAATTTTAAATAAAATAAATAGTAAATGCTCTTATAATTTTGTGTTGAATGATAAAAACGAAGATTCTGCGAATGTTTCAATAATTTCGTTGCTTCCTTCAGTAAATGTTTCACATTTTATGAGTGAAACCTTCGTTTTGCCTTTTACTGACGAAACCTTCGTTTTACCGTTTATTAATGAAACGCTCGTTATACGTTCTTCATAGTCGAGTGTAATAAACGTTTCACTCATAAAATGTTAGATATTTTCTGTTTTCTGGACTAAGCAATGGAATGAATCAAACATTTGCAGTCTTCATTGGTATCATTTGAGGCAAGTTCAGTGCATTTTTTGTTTATTTTTTCAAAATTCTTCGTAATTTTTCACGGTTTTACGAAGCCACGCGCAGGAATGTTAAACAGACAGAAAAATCGTGGTCCAAAATCAGTCTGAAAATTGTAAAATATGCAAAATACTAAGGTATTCCAATTTCCTAAGGAAGTGCTGCAATAGCATTGGCGTATCACTGTAGGTAGGTATAAAGGCTAACAGTCAAGACCTACATATTTTTCCGGAACTTGTAACAGCAGACGGACCCTACATTATTCTCACGGTTTCGCAAAAGTGAGCTCCACTCTGGTGAAGCGTTTGTCACACCCTTAATGTTTGAATATTTTCTGAACAGAGGAACGAATATGTGTGTAGTGTTAATAAATCACAATATCATTTAGCACATATCTTCAGCACATTTTTAATTGTTTCTTTCAAAATTATCACTATACTTTTTTATGGCTAGCTCGAGTAGTAACTTACGAAAGTAGATGCTGAACAGAATACGAACCTCTGAAGGGTGAAGCAGTACTTTTTTCCAACATTATTACGGCATTAAGTAAGAATATTAGAGATGATCTCATTTTTTTTTCTTTTTTTTTCTTCTTTTAAATTTCAAGCCGTAGAGATAAAAAATCTTGGGCAAATAGAATAATGATTTCAGCTCAGAGCGCACGCATGTAGATGTATAGACGACCTCAACGTTCTGTAACCGCGTGAAATTGAGATATTGATTTTTGTAAATTTCGATTGACTTGAAATTTTTTCCCCTATGAGAGAGAGAGAGAGTATTGAAGGAATATGAAATTTACCAGAGGTTCAAAGCGAAGTAATGTTAAAAAAATTAAGGAACACTTGCAACACATTCAACACACTTTTAACACTCAGCACATTTCGGCACAAATTTTTATAGCTTTATAGAGAAAAGACAGGGAAGTTTTCCTTGATCCTTGGATCGACCTTTAGCTTCTGTCACGCAAATACACTCTCTTATTTTTGTTAAAGACGTCATCTCTAAAATGTATTGCTTCTTTCATTTGAGTTTACGATGGCAGACGTTGTTTTTAATTTCCAAATATTTTTTCACTGGTGCACAGTGTGTAATTTTGCCTATCTAGCGCCCGAAAACCTCCAAAAATAAAGTTGGTGGATCGTCAAAAATAGGACAGAGATTTACGAATATGACGTACAAGGAGCAAGGAAATAGTATCGAAAAATCGCAAACTATCGCAGTATATCTTTCAGGATTAAAAAAAAAAAAAAAAACCACATAGAGTCTCAGCTTTCTTTTCGTACCAAGGAAAATTTAGTATTCTTAAGTATACCTAAATCATGCGAAAATTATAACTGAATCTATCAACGTTTATTGTTTCGTCTCCCTTACGTTTCTGAGAGATTACCGGAAGGACACCCCCTCCCCCCCCACCACGCCGCCCTGCTCCCCCTCCCCCCTACAATGATGATTTTTGTTCATAGATTATGATTTTCTTGCTACTTGTTTGTCCAATTCGTCAATCTCAGTCCTATTTTCGTTGATCTGCCAACTTTATTTTCGGAGGTTTTCCTGGTTTTCGGACGATAGATTGCCGAAATAATAGCCTCGTTTATGCGAGAGATCTGAACGTGGGTTGAGTCAACCCGAGTTGAGTTTCAACCTGGGTCCAACTCGGGTTAGCGCATAAACACCCGTATATTTGAACTCGAGTTCAAAGGATTTCTTTCTTCTTCTTCTCTGTGTTTGTTTACATTTTTGACGAAAATGGCGGCGATGCTTGGTGCGGATCGGATAAGTGCGACCGCATAAGACGCGTGTTTAACCTCGCTCGGATTGGTGACATCGATGCCGCGTGAACCCGGGTTCTGAACTCCTAGGTGAGTCGGCCTCCGTGGTCTGGTGGTCAGCGCAACTGGCCACTAACCCAGAGGTTCCGGGTTCGAATCCCGGCCGAGGTGACAAGATTTGACGGTCTCAGATCTAGTCATCTCTGAAGGACATGGATGTAACTAACACTCTAACTCTCTCTCTATCATCTTTCCTTCTTCTTCTCTCTTCCATTTCGTCTGTTGGGCCCTAGTTGGCGAAAGAGGACACTTAAACTTCCGAAAAAAAAAAAAAAAAAAAAAAAAAAAAAAAAAAAACTCCGAGGTGTTTATGCGTGAAATCTCAACCCGAGTTCACCGACTCGAGTCGGTGAACTCGGTAAAAATGGTCCTTGAAAATCCTTGCCCAAATCTCCATGCAATAAGGATTTCCATGAAATCATAAGGATTTCCGTGAAAATGTATGGAAATTCTCAAGAATTTACAAGGATTTCCGTGCAATTACGTGAGGATCCTTATGATTTCACGGAAATCCTTATTGCAAGGAGATTTGGGCAAGGATTTTCAAGGACCATTTTTACCAGGATCGACTCGGGTTTGAATCGGGGTCGAGTCGAACCCGAGTTCAGCGAGATCCGAAGTGTTTATGCGAGCATCTCAACCCGAGTTCAGCTGAACCTGGGTTCTAGAACGCGGGTTGAGATGCTCGCATAAACGAGGCTAATAACACACTGTGCGGTGTCTCTTAAAGTGTCAAACAGTTTCCGAGAACTTTAATAATATTTTTGCTCACACTTACCTACGTATACTGTAAGTTATTCAATTTCAGAACGCAATATCATTCTTTTAAAGTATATACAAATACGCAGTGTATATGCGCACACGTGCAGTGGCGGATCCACGGGGACACGTGCTACGTGCTCCCTCTCCCCTCAAGAACCCTCAAATTTTGCCTTTTTCAACAAAAAATAGCAGAAAATATCTATAGTTGCAACGCTTCTTTAAAATTTACTCGGCGTGGACCCCCCTCCCCCCAGAAAGTTTTCCTGGATTCGCCACTACACACGTGTATATTATACACGCCTCTATATTGAAATCAATCGCTAAGTTACTAGAGTGATCACGTGACCTGAATAGAATCAAATGGGAATTAAAAGCCGCCGTCTTGACTCCAAAATCGGGGACATGAGGGACAAGCCTGCAGCGCACCATGCCTTTCAACATAGCTCTGGCTCCGAAAAGCGCCGGAAACAAATGGAGTTGTTGTGAGATAACAGTTCGTACACGACGGTATCGTTTTTGCATAAACCGTGAATTGAAGGCGCAAGGGATTACCTCTCTAACGGAGCCACTTATTGACAATAGGGCACTTGACGTATTTTTTTTGAATTCAGAATATTAAAGAAGAGGTAAAATAAGGAGACCCAAATTTTTTCTTTTTCCTCAAATTCAACGGGAACACCGAGAAAAATTGCACCCCTGCACAGAGTGCGCGGCGGCACGGAGGTCTGAATGATGCAATATCTACGTTAGCCAATGAAAAACGTTTATTTCATCCTCGAACTTTAAGTCGCTTTTTCTCCTCGAAAAAGTCACTTGTGAGCTTTTTATGGGCCCCACCGTTTTTCTCGTGGAAAAATCAATGGGAAGCAATGGGAAAATCGCGAATGACAATGTCAGTCAAGTGCCCTATTAGGCACAGTCTCGCAGGCCCTTTTCCCACCTCCAGGGACGTAAAGCTTATAACCCAATGAAAAGATCGGTCTGTTCAGTGTTGGTGGATACCTTTGAATTCGACCTTTTACATGGTCTTAAATATGGACAAATGCATCGTTGCCAAATCTCACGCCACTATGGCTCCAACGAAAGTCATCGATCATTGAAAGGGGTGGCGAGGGAGGAAGGGGTACTCCTCCTCACTAGGTAAATGTCTGGTGTGGCAAAAGGCTGGGGACCAACAAATGATGCATCTTCATGCACGGTCCCCTTCGTTGCAGATGGTTGATGGGCTCAGTGGCGTCGCGTGCAATTTGGCAACAATGTATTCTATCCATTTGAACTCATGTGAAATATCTAATTCAGGGGGTGCACAGTGCACAAGGAAAATCCGATATATTTAATGAGTTTAAATTGAGCAGTTGCATTGTTGCCAGATGGCACGCGACGCCACTGGATGGGCTCTTACTGAAGGTTGAACTCGATCACTCAAGTGCTCACAATTAGAGGCGAAATTACGATTTAACTCGTACGCATTCGTATCAAATAAAATCGATTAATTATATAACAAGGCACATAAGGTAGATGTCCCAATTACCGCCCCCCTTAAGAAAAAATTGCCGTAAAATGCCTGTAAAAATGTTAATTTTTATCAAATCTATGATCGGTTTTCACTAGGGCCTCTCAAATACTATCTAGTTTTATGAAAAAAGTATAAAGTTGGCGTAATCAATCAGGAAAAAAAATTATTAATAAAACTCGAAAAAATGACCCATGTCCCAATTACCGCCACACCAAAAGTGGCTTTGTCCCAATTATTGTCATATCAGGTGCCCTAATTATAGCCATACATATTTGCGCTGGCTTTTCATTCAAATCATCATGTTTATTGTCAGGAAATAATGACTTTTTAATAATTTAAAAAGCAGAAAGTAAAGAGAACAGATTTTTAATAAGTAACTGCTGAGAGAAATCGGCAAAAACAGGTAATACGGGGGCAGGTGTCCTGTGTCAACTTCTATGATTTTTTAAGGGCACAACGCTGCTAAATATCAACTTCAAACTTTTTTCACCAGTTCAGCCAACCTATGAAAAACACTTATCCCATAAACGCTTAAATTTGTCTGCTAAAGTAGGCTTATTTTAAAGAATAAATGAAAAGGGGGGCGTTAATTGGGACATCTACCTAAAATGTTTCTACCCAAAACTGCAATCTGATTGCAAAAAACTGAGAGTGCAAAACTTTGAATTGAAATTCATAAAATGCGAATTTAGCTCGCAATACTACTAATTTAGTAAAACACATTGCTAGCCTATCAATGAAACTGCTATTTAAGCGAAAATATTCCTAAAACAGCAATCATCTTTTGCTAAATTAGCAATGGGGCTCTTTCAAACTTTTGCTACAGGGGATTGAGAAGAGTTGATTCTTGCATAAAAACCTGTAAAAATGACGATGAGTGCACTCAGATAATCACAAAATTCACTCTCAAAATCGGGTTTACTGCCGGAGCGACGCAGGTATCATGAGAGATTCCTATCTAGTTTGAGGCACATCTCGACTGTGTTTCCGTAGAGAAATTGGTAAGTTAGACAGGAATCTCCCATATGATACCTGCGTCTCTCCGCCATTTCGATTTTGCCGTTACAGCTATTGTCTGAAATTATTACTGAATTTTAGACTTTTTAAGAGTGATTTTTGTGATTTTCGCTGATTTTTACGTCAGGTTTCACTATTCATTTGCTGATAACAAAAGTTTGCAAGAGCCCCATAAAAAATGCAAACTTTGCGCAATATTTGAAGTGTATTCCCGGTTTATAGCAATTCTTTGTTGCAATTTTAAGAAGTTGCTAGTTTTTTTTAATTTTTTTGTTTTTTGTTTTTCTTGCAATTTTGTTGCACTTTTTATCTATCTTTTGTGAACAACATGGTCTGCATTTTTGTTCCAGAGAATTTGCGACATCCGCCATTTACCGCGAGCTGACCATTATATTTTTCAATTGTTTTGCTCAGTTCTTCAAAGAAGTCAAAATGAGCATTAAAACGGTGGTTTTCTTGACAGTTTTAGTCGCAATTTTGGTCTCGATAGACGCATGGAAGGCCCTACTCTACGAAAAGCCAAACTGGAAAGGGACGATGGAGCCACTATCGGGAGAAAATGATGCATCAAACTGCAGACCATTGAGCAACAAAAAGGTCAAAGGAAGGGTCTCCTCAATTTCTATAGTCCCGAGAATGGGCGGTGCGTGTGGAGGCCCAATCAACTTTTTCTCGAGTACAAACTGTCAAAGTGGCACAGTTGTCGTTACCCTAACATGCTCCGCACAAACTCTACCCGATAGTCAAAATGACTTAATAAGATCCGCTGCCTATAACGGTTAATCGAAGCATCATTGTTTTAATCTAAACTGAACTCAGGAGCCGTTGATTGTCTGTTATTTCCGAGACATTATTTTGCTGTCACCTATACCTTAAAAAATAGCAAAAATACAATGTATTTCTTTCGACATTGTTTTCATTTCCATGTTGCAAAATTTTGCGTTCATAGCAATGTTCTTACTGTGGTGAAAAAAAAAAAAAAAAACCGTCAATGGTAATTCCTCGATCACAACTTGGTGGCCAAATTGCACAAGCATTGTGACGACAGTGAAGTTATGATTCGTATTTTAGAAACATACTGTACAAGTACTGTGACCTTCATAAGAGAGTCCTCTCATCGAAACGGTCCTAACCCATTAAATTACATCGTGGAAATGGAGGAAATGAATTAATGTAATGAAATAAACCATTTTTTAATACTATGAGATCGTCTTAGGCTACCGTATATTAGATTAAAAATGTGGATGGAGTAAAATGTAAAAAACGAAACTGATAAAATATATTACTGCTTTTGACGATTGTCATCGACATATTTTATTGTTACTGACTATTGAATATTAAAATTAATTGGTAAATAGGTTTCGTAAAACAAAAAAATTATCAACGCCTAGTGCAAATCGGTTGAACTGGCTGCTCTTGTAAACAAAGTTGCATTCGGATGCTTCTGACAAATGTTGGCATCGCCGTTGCTCAGCATAATGTTAGGCAGACAGATACCACACCATTATTTGGCATATACTTTTCATAATTCATCAGATAGGCACTAAGCAATGGTCCATTGGCAGCGAGCTGGCTTACCGATAGAGAGATTCGCGGTTCAAATCCTTAGACAATGCGCTTTTATTTTTAGATAATTTTTTTATCCAAATTTTTTTCCAACGTCTCTATGGTCTATACTGAGCTTCATTTCCTCCATATTTTATATTTGTTTGTTTGTTTTGTGTTTATTGTTTTGCTTATTTTCTTGTTTAATTTTTTTTTATTTTATTACATTAATTTATTTCCTTCATTTCCAGGATGTAATTTAATGTTTTCTTTTATGATTTTTATGTAAAGATTGCTATTTGCCTGCGACATAGATATTTTTTTTTGTTGGATCCGTCGACTCTTTGTCAGCTCGCCGCTGCTACAGATCAGAATGTCAGAAAACAAATAGAGCAATTTTACCTTCGGTAATACCGTTAGCTGCATGTTGACAAGTAGTTAACTATTCGTACGTGACTGTACCGTTTTAGTCCACCCTAAAAAATGAAGGCGCACCCATTAAAGAAAAACACGATTTCCATCGGGTCTGTCGTGAATCGGACGGCATCACTTGTGTGCTTCGGAAAGTAGTTAACTATTCGTACGTATATAAATGTACCGTTTTAGTCTAACTACAGAATTGAAGGCGCACGCTTGAAAGAAAGACGCGGTTTCACAATCGAATTGAGGTGTTCAATGGAAAAACCAAGCATAAAACAGAGAGTATGCTCGTTCTCAAAAATTTACTTTTCAAAGTGTAATTGGGCGTGTGAGAACAAGCATACCCTCTGTTTTATACGTGGTTTTCCCATAAAACTCTTCAATTGCAGTGTTATCCGGGAGGAGTATTCAAATCGGATATCTGGAGCTGTGCGTCGACATTATTATTGCGTGGTTATCGAATGTCCCCTCTCTGATTGGATCACATGACACACCAACAGGGATCTAATAAAGCTGGTCTATTCGATGAGCTTTCTTTCTCTCTATTTCTCAATTTTTTTTATAATTAATCGTGTACCTCATTTTTTTCTCTTTTACCTTCCTCCCTTTCTTTCCCTGTCATTTCTCTCACGTCCTGGCCGACTCAAATTGGGTTGGGGAAATTTCCCGGTGGGCCAGTCCGCCACTGATGAACATCAAAACCAACAGTGCACGGCAAGTGGGCCGTGCCGTCATTTTAAATTTCGCGCTTCTCGAGATCGACTTGCCTTGGTTGCCAACTGTTGCCAACAAGTTGTTGTTATTGTTACCTCAAACAAACAGATAACACCTAACCTCAAATTTTCTTTTGAAACTGCGAAACTTAACGTATTATTATTGATAAAGACCTTTAAAATTATTTCTCTCTCAATTTCGCAACCTGGCAAAAGCGAAAATCCCACAAGTTTAATCAATCATACTCAAGTGAGAATTGTCGCTGGCACGGTTTATCTTATAAGATCGTCCCAAGAGAGGTCCATCTCATCAGCTCCGCAACGCCAGGACAAGCTACCTTGGACAAGAGTGTTGTTAAATAGAACTACTTACGCATCGCTGGAAGTCTTTGCATTCGGTAAGAGGATTCAAAGATTTTTGTAGCCTGTCTCGAGAGTTTTCGCATAATTTTGATCTGTGCCTGTGTCATATCACTGGACAAATCATAAGTGGTGGTAGCCACCAGGCCATCCAAAACCCCCGAGCAAGAAGGTGACGTCCGCGGACACTTATTATACATCGATCATCCAGGTCTTTATCGTGATCAGTGCGTGTCACTTGTGAAAAGCCTTTTGCAGTCAGTGAGCACGGATTGGTTGGCAAAGGGAATCCTTGCAGCTGACAATGAAGTTTCAAATAGGAAACAATCAGCGGCCGTGCTCTGTCAACTTGAGCAGGAGTATCGGATTCTAACAAGTAACGGTGCCTGCTTTTGAACTGCATCATAGTGCGTCGGCAAGCGATTCATTAGCATCGAGATGAAACTTTCCGCTAACCAAATGTTCAGGGGACGAGTTTTGATGCAGTTCGGAAGCAAGCACCGTTTCTCGTCAACACCCGATATTCAAAATGGATCTAATCTGCATAGAATGTTGGACGGAGACCATTCCTGTTAAATTGAGATTTATGAATGTGTAGGTAACCTTTGTGCCATCAAATATTCATGGATTAAAGATTACAATGAAAAGAAACGACTTTATTAGCTTCTAATTTGTCAAGTGAATCAAAACCTTTTCTGAAATTTAGCTAAAATACAAAGCTATTATTTGGGGTATTTTAGCTTCATACCCGAAAATGTTTTTACTCCCTCGATTACAATAGACCTTGTCCTTGTGTGTTCAAAATAATTTGTAGGGAGCAGATGTGTAGTTGATTCTACCCATCATTGTGCAAAATATTTTTTCCGCCCTTCAAACATTGTAACATCTCTAGGGATGGTGTGATACACAGCATCTACTGTTCATATGATCTCTGCATACTATTTATTGCCGCTGCTTACTTAATTCATCTGATGCAAGCTAATAAGTCGCTTTCTATTGATACAAAATTTTCAAAGGATAGAGAAGTGGTTTGTTGAGAACAGGCTGTACGCGGTGGCTGCTGGAGATCGTTTCACGAAAGTTGGCTGATGACAGATTGGTATGTTTACTGCGCAGAGACAGGTCTGCGTTTTTGTGCTTGTGCAAGAACGCAAACATGTCTTTGCGCAGCAAGCCGCATGATCGGTCATCGGCCTTCTTTTGTGAAATGAGCTCTATGCGTCATGCGATTCACTTAAAGGACGCAGCTCTGGTCTTATTAGAAATAGCTCTCGACGAATATTTGATTTTGTCATCTCAAATTAAAGCTTAGGTGATGCGAAACAAAAGTTCTTAATCACCTCCTCAATCATACGGTAAGTATTGGAAGTATTTGTAGTTGAAGTGCAGTCAAAAGGGACCACTTTCAGATCCCCATTACCTACGACCTACCATTAAGGAGGAAAGCATTCAAAAACTTACAGTTTACCTGCCTTGGCCATGCACCTTTTGTGATTAGCAAATGAGCATTTGTACTTTTAGACGGCATAAATAATGGTGAAGCTGCTACCATCAGTTAAGAAATAAACCCGCCTTCCTCCTCAATTCTTCCTTGGTGCATGCTAAAAAAAGAAACCAAACCCGTAACTTTAAATGGGTAAAGAATGTTTCCAGTTTTTACCAAAGTGATTGTTTTTGTAAGTTCCTCAAAATCAAATCCCATGAAGATTTGTAGAAACTAGTTTTTGTTTGAAATATTCAGTGGCATCTCCGAATTTTATTCTACTTGGGTTCTTACTGTTGTTTTGGAAGAGCCAGTTTTTCCTAAAATTTTCCCCATAAATCAAAACATTTTTGTTACTTTTACTTTCACCAAAGATTCTATTTTTACTAGATTTTACTGTTTTCGGAAACCCTTTGAGACTTAAAATCAAATTCTAATGTTAATTTTGCGGAAAGTCTGTGTACTTCAGAAATAATTAATCAAGATATTTTCATCTCTGAATCTTGTTTGTAAACTACCGGTTATCATCAGACTTCCTTAACTCGCAAATATTTGTCAACACGACTAAAACATTCAGTCCTTGAAAGTTAAGTGAGATTATTACAGAATTTTTTCATTCCTTTTTCACATCTTTCATCTTCCAACAAGACTACCCTTTTCTTACACCAAAATGTTGTTACTTAAGAAAACGTTTGCCATACATTTGATCATTTATTTTACCCTTTCATTTTTGGACAGGCAGCTTTGGTTCTAGAGAATGGTTCAAATATAAACTTGATGCTAATGGAGGAAAACATATCATAGGGGAACAGCTTCAACCAATTTTGGTCTCTGAAACAGGTCAGTATTTGGTCTTGCTCCACAGATTTCACTGGAGTCCTTTGATGGATAATTGAAGCCGTCTCCGGAAGAAGGGCCTATAAAACATTGAGTTTGCTCTTCCCGAGAATTTTGCATTGTGAGCAAATGGAGGTTTTTAGCTGAGGAGCACACCTCTTGTTGTATGGGCCCTTTTTCCGGAGACGGCTTTAATTCTGTTGGGAATATGGACACGAGCTCTTCGAGCACAGAATAATACAAGCAGAATGAAAACTCCTGTAAGAGCCAACAGCAACATTTTTTTCGGTCTATTTTAGAGACTTTTAAAAACGCCGGACATATCTCCGTCCTACCTACCTGAAAAGGGACCTCAAGGTGGTTCCAGGCCAAACTCTTCCAGATTTCAATCCGATGTCGCTTTTGGGAAAAGTTGGTGTTTTTTGCATTTTAAATTGAAAACGAAGTGAAAATGAAAAATCCAAGATTGTCAGCACCTGCAAAATTTGTTATGGATTTTTGAACCCTGAATGAGCAAAATTGGTTAAGAATTAAAGCCGTAAATTATGAAATTCATTTCACCATAAACTTAGTGAGTGTGAGTGATAGTATGTCCATCTGCCTCACTCGCACTCATTGAGGCTTATGGGAATTATTGTATTTCATCATTTCCAGCTTTATTTTTGAGTACATCAGCTTGAAACTTTCAGGATATCTTCCTGAATTATGTTTGCAGGTGCTGTTTGTACTTTTGGCATAAATTCATCAATTTCAGCAAAAAATGTTGACTTTTAAGCAGCAATAGTGGTGCTATTCATCGGATTGAAATTTGGACAAGCTTTGCCTGGAATCACATTAACTGGTCAGAAATGTCAAACCCAACTTTTTGTTTAGTTTCCGTTTACTTGCAGTCGCTTGAGATGTATTCGTGTTTGCTTTAGACTCTTTTTTTGAGTTCTACGTTAAGAAACCTACAGGACCACTCGTTTAAATTTTTCATTATAGAACTAGTACTCTTAAGTTCATGACAGAAACATATTTCTTAACTTTAAACGCGATTTTCTCGAATTCGCCTTTCATTAATCAAAACTTCAAAGGGCTGTAAAATGTCGATATTGTCATATTTTTTACTTCACAATGTCTCATTTCAACCCAGATACTCTATTCTGTAAAAAAAAGGCAAAAACTTAATTTTTTTTTTCCCATCAGTTAAGGTCCCTCTTGTATTGTAACTAAATGCTTATATTTTGCACATGTTTTAAACATCATTGTTCAGTTTATGTTTCCTTATTTTGATGTTTGTATGAACTACAAATGAAGGTGGTGATGATAGTAATTATGATGATAATTGATGAGACGGAGGAAGGATTTAAATGATGAAAAAAAATAAATACATAGAATAAATAAAAACAAAAAATGAAAAAAAAATAAATAAATAGATAGATAGATGAATAAATAAGTAAATAAAAATTGAATGGAAGATTCACATATTGACTGCCATTACGTTCATTGGTGTAATGCCCCAAGGTGCCAAGGATATCTTTTTTAATCTATTTCCGTTTTTTTCGTTTTTTTCCATTTTATCGGCCTCGTAAGCCTGACGCGGCGCCGCGGGAACTCTCGTGTGTCAGGCCTATGAGCCCGACCCAGCAGTCAACGTGTTAACAATGATAGGAAGGATGAATATTCTGAGAAAGAAGGAGAGGAGTGGAAAAACTCTCAAGTAAAGAAATAAAAAATCCTAAGTGCTCTAAGGAATGCACAGTACCTCACCGTCCTCACCTCATATTGTTTCAACTCTGTTTATTTTTGTTTTCAGGAATTTGCAAACAAAGAATTCCTTGAGAAAGAGTCTGAAGAGACCAAATTAAAGTTTAATTACCCATTTTGTTTGACTCAGAGCCTACTGAAGTTATGCTTCTCAATACTTGGTAAGGAAACGTTAAGACTTTTTTTTTTACTTAAAATTATCAGCGTGCAGGCTGATTATGAAGAATCGTATCGTAATGCTACTGAGTCAATGATTCAGTTCATGGTATTCTTATGTGAGGTGGCATAACAAAAGGTTCCATTCCGATAGAAACCTTTCCATCTCTACGATAAGTGCACGATAGCTCAGGAGTCATCGTCAACTTTCTGAAGAGATGGGAGGGTTTCTATTGGAATGAAATATCTATTGTATTGCCACAGCCCATAAGAATAGCACATACTCGATCATTGACTGGATAGTTTTACGATATGATTGTTCATAGTTAGCCTGCCGAATTTGTTTCATGAAGTGGTAAAATTTCATGGACGGATAAAAATAAATTTTTAAGGAACAGGCTGATTTTTCCACTCTATACTCTGTTCCACTAATGATGAAAGGGGGATGTGCTCTGTGGCAACACAGCTGACCCTTGGACCCTAAAATTGTTTGTTGCCCTCACTCACGTAATGAATGAACCGGCCGAACAATACTACTATGACAATAGCAGCAGGTATTGAAGCCGGGGCCGTCGTCCGAGATGACTCTAAGCCATACAATTTTATGCAATGCTATTGCGATAAAAAATGTTCAAAAATGGCGACAGATTGGAAATCCTTGTGGCAAATGCGGTAATTTTGATATTCATAATGAACGATTTGAATGATTTGATTCAAATGAGGAACAGAATTTCAAAGCTGTCATTTCTGTATTATTTATTTAGTAACTTATTCACGTATTTCATTCAAACCTTGTGTTTGGTATCATTTTTATCTGCACAATAAGCTGATTGCAACCAATATGACAGATTAAAGAAAATTCTTTGAGGGGAAAATTTTCCATTTTTCAACTAAGGAGGAGTAAAGTGGGATTATCAGGTAAGCTGAGCTGGAGGAAACAATAGCTCGACCTTTGCTCACTTACTGATTCTCTTAGCTCCTTGATTCTGTGCTGCGTTGTCATTTACACGTTTATAATCGAAAACTGACTGCTGCCGGAACTATCATCGTTCGTGGAACAGAGTACAGAGATACTCTAGCTATTGAGAGTGTTGCATTGTGTCCCTACTTAAGGTCCAAACTGGTAAGGCACACGTGACAAATTAATGTTAAATGAGGAAAAAGAGCGTAGAAAGAGTTTTAAAATGGCTTTTAGTTGAAATTTCCAGCTTGCTCTTTTTTTTTGCCAAAAACCTACTTCAGCACTGTAGGTGTTTTTCTTTAAAATGTGGCAAACTCTCAAAAATTTAATCATTGCTACAGTCAGGGCGATATGTATTCAAATTCCAAAAAATGTATGTTACCCCCTTGTATGTTAAAATAAGTAAAGAAAGTATGAAAAATTTCTAAGGGGGACGTCCAATCAATGGTTGAACAGGCTCGCGCAAAAACGTCCGATGTCCAAAATATTTTTATTGAGTCGACAATTATAAAAAAAAAATTAAAAGTAGCGAAGCAAAATAAGTGACAAAAACAACAAAATATATCATGAACTGTACTGTAAAATATATCATGAAAATAACCATGAACGCTCTAAAAAATCACGAAATCCACTCCTAAACTCACAAAATGCTTTTAAACGCGAGACCGTAATGGCGGCCGGGGCCGCGGTTTGCATTGGGTTTCCCTATCTTCAATCAGCGCCATCTACACAAGGTAGTCTCGCAACACCACACAAAAAGAAGAAGAAGAAGCATACAAATGCCATAAGAAAACTGCGGTCTCGGCCGCCATTACTGTCTCGCATTTTAAAGCATTTTGTGAGTTTAGGAGTGGATTTCATGATTTTTTAGTGTGCTAATCGTTATTTTTACAGGGTATTACCCCATCATCAACTATTAATAAGCCTGTAGCAAAAGTTTGCAACAGCTCCATTACAGGATACAACTGTACAGTATTACATACCTTTTACTATGATGCAAGTGACATTGAACAGAGCTATTTGCAAATGACAAAATCAAATTTTGCGATGAAAATTGTTTCAAAATCAAATTCAAAAACGTCAGAACCTACATAATTTTTGTATGAATTTTTTTTAACTCAAAACGAGCCAAGTTGGTCAAGAATTAAAGCCGTAAATTATGAAACTTATCCCGCCATAAGCTTGAATTGCCAGTGATAATATGTCTATCTTTCTTACTTGCACGCATTGCAGCTTACAGGAATTTTCTTGTTTCATAAAGTCCGGCTTTATTTTTGAGTATTTCAGCTTGAAACTTCTAGGATATCTTCCTGAGGTATGTTTGCAGGTGCTGACTTCCCTCAAATTTCTACTTTTGGCGTAAAATCATCAATTTCAGCCAACAACTTTTGACTTTTTTAGCAGTGCTAGTGGTGGTAACTATCAGATTAAAATCTGGAAAAGTTTCTTCTGGAATCTTTTCAAGAAAACTCAATACAACACTACTTACCTAAACGTAATAACTTTGCCAAAGGCAAAATGCCAATGAGGAAGGACCAAAGAGTAAACAAGAGTCGCAATTGAATGGAAGGCCTGCGTGGTCAACGCAGATAAGGGATCGGAACGCGGGCTGGCCTCTGATTGGCTGTTGAGCGTGGTGCTAAAATGTCTTAGGGTATAGATAAATTAACACGGGGTTTTCATTCATCTCGAAACCTAAGCAAAACCCCCTCTACGCAATCAATGCAAGTCAATTTAGCAGAATTTTCCAAACAAATTGATAGGTCATAAGTGCCACTTTATTGCAAATTCGAGAAGACTGTCCCAGTTGAAAAGAACGCACAATAGTGTATTTACATGCTTGGCGTGAGTTTGAGCAGTGTTTGAATAACTCACTATTGTGCGTACTTTTCAACTGAGACAGTCTTCTCGAATTTGCAATAAAGTGGCACTTATGACCTATCAATTTGTTTGGAAAATTCTGCTATATCGACTGGCACTAATTGTGTAGAGGCGATTTTGCTTAGGTTTTGAGATAAAAGATAACTCCATGTTAATTTCCCTATACCCTAAGACATTTTAGCACCACGCTCAACAGCCAATCAGAGGCCAGCCCACGTTCCGATCCCTTATCTGCTTTGACCACGCAGGCCTTCCATTCAATTGCGACTCTTGTTTACACTTTGGGAAGGACGCTGTTGCCATTATTTCAAATAGGTTAAGTTCTGATTCAAAATAATAACAGTCGTTGTTGTAAGAGATAATGAACGGCGGATATAAGTACAGGCTGGATCTTTTGAGCCCAAAACGAGCTAAATTGATGGTTTCGCCGTAAGCTTAGTGAGTGAGAGTGAGTGCAAGAGATAAATATGTCTATCAACCTCACTCGCACTCAAAGAGGCTTATGGGAAGTTTCATATTTCATTATTTCTGGCTTTATTTTTGAGTCTTTCAGCTTGAAACTTCCTGGGTATCTTCCTGAAGTATGCTTGCAGGTTCTGACGTTCCTCAAATTTGATTTCTAGAGTACATTCGTTAATTTTAGCCAAAAATTGTTGACTTTTTGCGCAGCGCGTAGTGGTGTCTATAGTTAGAACTAATCGACCCAGGAATCATCTCAAAGCAAAACTTCTGAGAGGCCCAAAAAATTTCTTTGGCAAGTTTAACTGTCAGTAAAGTTTGAAAGATGGATCAGAGCACTTTGTAAACTCCTTTTTGAGCATGCTGTATTGGAGCAAGCAAGCTCACAGAGTAGTCATCTGGCCATGTCTTTTTCTGCCGTCAGATCTGAAGTTGGGTGAGAGGAAGCGGTGAGAAAGATGAAGGAAGCAGCTGGTAGAGACTAGAGACAGGGCTGATAGGACTGGGCGACCATTCTAAAGGCGACCATTCTAATAAAGTATGCTCAAAACTGATTTAACAAAGTGTTAAGTGCTCTTATCCAACAATGAAACTCTAATAGCGGTTAAACTTGACAAAGACATTTTTTTGGCCTCTGAGAATACATACGCTGGTCAACTTCAATGTTAATGAAATGAGGGAAAACTGGCTGTGTAATAAGCTGATCAATGCTGGTCAACAAAGTTTGCCCGCTACGCTCCCTTGCAGGAATCAAACTGCTCATACCTGCATTAATCTACCTTGTTTCAGTGTGATACAACTGACTCAAGTATTTGCTTTCTTCAGAGAGATAAAATATTCTAATAAGGTAATGAAAGACAGTAATTGGCAGCTGCCCTTCTGACACGCAGGTCCTCGATTGCTCAAAACTGTCGAACTGCACATCTCTTAATTTGCATAAGCCAAGTGAGATCACGAAAGTGAATTTATAACACTCCTTTAAATAGATGGATCCTTGCAGTTTGCCTACCAATTCCAGCGGGCAAACGACACTCCTCAACTGTGTATCTCAGTGTTTTTAGTTCACTTCCGTACCCTCATTTTGCTTAAAGGAACATACCTGTTCCCTTAGTTTCTATTTCTGGTTGTATTTCTATTTTCAGTAAATGCTGAATAAACAAGACTGCAACCTTATCGAACGTAAATCTGCAACCTTCAAGGAACATTCTATGCAATCAGAAGAATAGACACTTGATAGGATTCACCTTTAATCAAGCAATGGAAGGTGATGATTCAGTTCCATTTAAACAAACAGGTGATCCTGATTCAATGAAAGAGCTAATAAAAGTAAAAAAGGAACTTCAGAGGAATGAAAATTATCCTATTCTTAATTACTCAGTGCCTATCAAAGATCAACCTCCCGCAGTTCCATCATTTGAATTGATAACTAACCTAAAAACAGAAAATACTATTGGAGACATATTCAGCTCAGAGTCACTCAATCATTCAACGGAAGACAGGATATCCTCTAAACACATAGTTTTTAACGGTGGGCAAGCTGTCAAAGACCACACTGTGACCACAAAGGAAGAAGATGTGGAAGCCTGGTTCGGCAAGAAGCAGAAAATTATTTTAGAAAGAGTGGATAGGGTGAAAAAGGAAGTCACTAGTAAAGAGATAAGACTTGAATCTGAACAGCACAGTGAAGAATTTTACAGTCATAAAAGTCATCATGAAACTGCAAAAGTGAGTTCAGAGACCCAATTCAATGACATTTTAATTGATGAAATGATCAAAAAAGAGAATCATTGCACATATGAAGAAGACCTCAGGGGAATGTCTGAATTCAACCATGAAATTTTGGATACTTCAACTGATTTGGATGAAACGGATGTTAAAGATATTGAACTAAGCAATGTTCAGTTCATACCTACAGTTGTAAAATCAGAAGCAGATTGGCACGATGAAGAAACTTTGCTTCAGTCACTTGGTGGTAGCTCCAATGATCCATCTACCAAACAATTGGAGCATGTCCCTCATGATGAGATAAAAAAGATGGATGTCAAAAAGGTATCACATATTGCAATCACCCAAAGCTGTTCAGAAGAACAAGCAGAAAAGACCAGTATTACATCTGAGAATGAAATGAAGGATCAGACAGAGGTCAAGTGGAAAAGTGTGCGAAAATCAAAAAACAAAGAACATGAAAAGGAAATTCAACATAATTTTTCTGCTTCTTCCTTAAAATTATTGGAAAGAAAAAATTTAAAATATCCTTCAATCACGGAATTCAGACATAAACCGGAAAATATCTTGGTGCTCGCAGAATGTCAAGTCAAAGTGCCTTCTAAGGATAGATTAAACAACTATCCAAAGCATAAGGCTCATCTGAAGCATCATGAATGCTCTCACTGCAATAAAATTTTTTCTAACAAAACTGATTTGATACGTCATATCAGAACACATACTGGTGATAAACCATTTACATGCACAAACTGCCATGCGAAATTTGCTCATAAAAAAACTTTAAAACGTCACATCAGTATACATACTGCAATGAAAAATTGCTGCTCTCACTGCAATAAAAATGTTTGTAACTATACTGATTTGATACGTCATATCAGAACACATACTGGTGATAAACCATTTATGTGCACAATCTGCCATGCGAAATTTACTCATAAATCACTTTTAAAACGTCATATCAGTACGCATACTGGGGAAAAACCTTTTGAATGTACTCTCTGCAATGCAAAATTTGCTCGGAAAGAACGTTTAAATTATCATATCAAAAGCAGACATACTGGTGAAAAACTTTATGAATGCTCTCACTGCAATGCAAAATTTGTTACGAAAGGACATTTAAACAATCATAACAAAAGCAGACATACTGGTGAAAAACTTTATGAATGCTCTCACTGCAATGCAAAATTTGTTACGAAAGGACATTTAAACAATCATATCAAAAGCAGACATACTGCTGATAAACCATTTATATGCACAATCTGCCATGCAAAATTTACTTTTAAAACACTTTTAAAACGTCATATCAGTACGCATACTGGGGAAAAACCTTTTGAATGTACTCTCTGCAATGCAAAATTTGCTCGGAAAGAAAATTTAAATCTTCATATCAAAAGCAGACATAGTAGGGAAAAACCTTTTGAATGTGCTCTCTGCAATGCAAAATTTGCTCAGAAAGGACATTTAAATTATCATATCAAAAGCAGACATAGTGGGGAAAAACCTTTTGAATGCTCTCACTGCAATGCAAAATTTGTCTCGAAAGGAGATTTGAAAAAACATATGATATAAGAACACACACTGGGGAAAAACCATTTGAATGCACTATTTGCAATGCAAACTTTGCTCGGACAGGAAATTTGAAAGTTCATATAAGATCACACTCTGGGGAAAAGCCTTTTGAATGCGCTGACTGCAATGCAAAATTTACTACAAAAACCAGTTGGATAGTTCATACCAGAACACATACTGGTGATAAACCATTTATATGCACAATCTGCCATGCAAAATTTACTCTTAAAATACTTTTAAAACGTCATATCAGTACGCATACTGGGGAAAAACCTTTTGAATGTACTCTCTGCAATGCAAAATTTGCTCGGAAAGAACAGTTAAATCTTCATATCATAAGCAGACATACTGGGGAAAAACATTTTGAATGTGCTCTCTGCAATGCCAAATTTGCTCATAAAGGACATTTAAATTATCATATCAAAAGCAGACATAGTAAGGAAAAACCTTTTGAATGCTCTCACTGCAATGCAAAATTTGTCTCGAAAGGAGATTTGAAAAAACATATAAGAACACACACTGGGGAAAAACCATTTGAATGCACTATTTGCAATGCAAAATTTGCTCAGACAGAAACTTTGAAAGTTCATATAAGATCACATACTGGGGATAATCTTTTTGATTGTGCTTACTGCACTGCAAAATTTACTATAAAAACCAATTGGATAGTTCATACCAGAACACATACTGGGGAAAAACCATTTGAATGCGCTGAGTGCAATGCAAAATTTGCTCAGAAAAACCAACTTAAAATGCATACCAGAACACATACTGGTGAAAAGCCATTTAGTTGCTCTGACTGTAACGCAAAATTTGCCCGAAAATGCGTTTTGAAACTTCATATCAGAAGAAGACATACCGGAGAAAAACCTTTTGAATGTACGCTTTGCATTGCTAAATTTGCTTCGAAAACCTGTTTGAGTTCTCACATTACAACACATAGTGGTGTAAAACCCTTTAAGTGCAGTGACTGCCCTGCAAAATTTGCCAAGAAAATTCAACTGACAAGCCATATCTTGAGACATAGTGGGGAAAAACCTTTTGAATGTGATCGCTGTACTGCTAAATTTATCTTTAAAAGTAGTCTGAAACAGCATGCCAGAACTCATACTGGTGAAAAGCCATTTAGATGTGCTGACTGCAATGCAAAATTTACTCTGAATTACAGTTTGAAACGTCATATCCTAACTCACAGAGGGGAAAAACCCTTTGAGTGCGCTGACTGCCATGCAAAATTTACTCACCCTAGCAGCAAAAATACTTGTATTGAATATTTGTATTTTATACATAGATTTAATACGTATTTAAAACGTATTTAATACATATTTAATATACATTTAATGCACAATCTATTTAATACGTATTCAATATGTATTTAATAGTATATTTAATACGTATTTAATTTTACATATTAATACACGTATTAAATACGCATTTAATACGTATTAACTACGTGTATTAAATCCAAATATTTAATATGTATTGTCTATCATATTTAATATGTATTGAATTCGTGTATTAAATACAAATATTTAGTAAGTATTATCTATAGTATTAAATATATATTTTATATGATTCATCCATTGGTGGATCCAGCCCATGCAAATAAGGGGGCGCGGGGGGCGACCCCCCCCCCCCCCTGCATCCGCCAGTGGACTCATCGCAAAGATCAATTAACTGGAACTTGATCTCGAAACAGTCAACAAATTTAAAAAAAGACGTATATTATCCAAGTATCGTATTGAATACATATTTAACGCATGATTCATCCCAAAGATAAATTCGAATTGGAAACATATTTAATAACAGTGGGTTTAGTTTGACAACTTCGACTCAATCGCTCAAGCGACTAGGTGCAATAGTTAGGTAAATTTCCCATTCCTGATCGCCTCTCATAAAAAAAAAATATTTTCCACCTCATGATCATCTGGGGGGTAAAAATGTTGACACATTCCACTAGGTCGTGTCAATAAATATTGATTTTTCACCCACCTGTAATCTCTTCAAACCGCGAGAACTCGCTAACGCCAACTGATCTCATTCTAATGAGGTTCTTCAAGACCAACAGGAGATGATGAAAGTGATGGAGATAGACTAATTCTATCTACAGTTTTTATCCAGTACCAACTTCTTTACCACTTTGACATGGTATAGTAGATCCCAGTCATATTCGACTTCAAAGACTAGGTATCTCTACAGATAACCAATATCTCTTTTCAATGCACATCTTTTGAATACGTGGCCATTCTTACTTTAAGAGCCAAACATAACCTCTCCGTCTAAAGGAGTTCGATAACAGTCCCTACCCAAAAAAATAATAATATCCATTTCAAATGAAATTGGTCTGTTTATTTACTATGTATTCATTAGGTATTCAATACGTATTTAGCACATATTTAATTTTGTATTTGATACGTATTAAATACCATATTAAATATGTATTAAATACCATATTAAATTACGTCAAAAATTGGGACAAACCCCCCTATAAATACATATTTAAAACACATTTTATACCATATTAAATAGAAGTATTTCTTATGTATTTTTGCTACTAGGGCAGCTTAACACTTTGAGACTCCATACCAGAATACATACTGGTGAAAAACCATTTGAATGAGCTGATTGTAGTGAAAAATATACTCAAAAACGCAATTTGGAACGTCATATCAGAAAAAGACATACTGGGGAAAAACCTTTATGATTTTGCTCCCTGCGCTGCTATAAGTTTACTTCGAAAGGCAATCTCACTTCACGTATCAGATCACAAATTGGTGAAAAACCATTTCAATGCAAAGTTTGCTGAGAATGTTTGCGCAGGGTGCACAATCAAAAAATTTGCTTGGAAACAAAATTTGAAACTTCATACCAAAACACTTTCTGTGAAGAACCTTTTTGAATGCGCTCCCTTTGTTGCTAAATTTACAACAAAAAGCTGTCTGATATCAGACGTTGGAACATGTACTGGGTTGTGTCAAACTCAAACATTGGTTTGAAGCAACATGTCAAAAAAACAAAAACCCTCAATATTTACTTATGATATTTAAAACTCTTTGCATTGTATCTAAAGTAACCGGTCTCATAAGTCTCATTGTTGCCAAGAAATGAGGCAGTGTCACATGAATGGGGCTGTGGCACACTTTTACCGTAAGCAATCTAATAGTCCATTTTGGAGTAAGAACCCCCAAAAAGCACAATGATAGCACTAAAAACTTCTGAAATATACCCCTAAACTCAATAAACACTTTTATTTGCACGAGCGTAATGGTGGCGTAGGGTAGTAATAAAATGGAAGATTCCCGTCTAATAATACTGTAACTCCATCAAGAAGTGACCAATAAGTGACAACTTTCTTTTGACACGGGTTTCTCCAGGTATCACGGTACCGTTGATCAGATGTGGTTCACTACTCTGGCACCTTAATACCTACTCAGTGAATCTTCCTTGACAGCATAGAGCGAGTGATGAAATTAAGATAGGAATCTTCTATTATAGTGCCATACGCCGCCATTTTGCTCGCGCATTGAAAAGCATTTTGTGAGTTGATGAGTGAATCTCATGAGTTTTAGTGCTGCCATTGTTATTGTTGGAGATTTTTACATCTGAATCAAACATTAAATCGCTTACAGCAAAAGTGTGTAATAGCCCCATTTCTGTGTTTGATAATCACTGAGAGCTTAGGGAATTTATGAGATTGTACTAACCGTTGTGTATCCAAAGCCAATAATTTTCACCCCAGGCCAGGTTTTTAAAGATAAACAGCTGACATTTCAACCAATCACTTCAACTTTCAAGTTTACATGTATGTATTTTTCGATGAAGGTGTTCCGAAGCTTTTCCGCTTAAAATCGGAAATTTTCATCCAATTTTCCTGTGTTTTGAGGGAAGAAAGTCAATGGGACGAAAATTCGACTCATCTAAGATATCATGTTCTCAATTAGTTTGGATGAAAAAATTTGTTCTTTGTGGGATCTTATAGCTTACTTAATCTATGTAATTGTTCTTGGGATTATGTATCTTGCGAAACAAACAAAAGTTTCAAAATTCAAAGAATGGAACTTTCGTCCCATTTTTTTGGAACTTTTCAACATTCTTTTTTTAAAATTTCCTCGCCTAACTCTATCAAACTAAATTTTAAAAATCGAAGAAAAAAAAAAAAAAGACCTATAAATAATCATTTTCTAGGGAATGCTGGCCATGATGAATTTTGTATATTTGAACAAAGTGTGAAAAAAAAATCCATCAGCAATGGTTTTAAGTTAGGGTGAAAATTCACCCCTCCCCCTTGATTAACAAAATGTGTGAAATATCTTGGGCACGCAAGGGTTAAATGCGGTGTTTCAGTTCAAAACAGTGGGAAGGGGTGAGTTTTCACCCAAACTTAAAACCATTGCTGGTGGCTTTTTTTTCACACTTTTTTCAATTATACAAAATTCATCATGGCCAGCATTCTCTGGGAAATAATTATTTATAAGTCTTTTTTTTTTTTTTTTTTTTTTTGATTTTTAAAATTTAGTTTGATAGAGTTAGGCGAGGAAATTTTAAAAAAAGAATGTTAAAATTTTCCAAAAAAATGGGACAAAAGTTCCTTTCTTTGAATTTTGAAACTTTTGTTTGGTTCGTAAGATACATAATCATATTTAAAAAAAAAAACAAAAACAAACTGGAAATTTGCTGCCCCCAAAATTTTTGCCGCTCTAAGCAATTGCCTAAGTTGCCTACTTGGAAATGTGGCCCTGGAGGCTTTATTTTCTGCATTATGTGGAATAAGCATTTATGTGTATTTGTTATTCATGCATGCAAGTAATACTTTCACTATTTCTTTTAATATAAAAGGGTTTGAATTCCATAGAAAGAACATTGTCTCTTTTTTATACTCATCGCATCTTATTTTGAAGTACCTATCTACTATTCCTCCTTCAGTGGCGTTGCGCGCAATTTGGCAACGTCGTACTGTGTCCATTTAAACCCATGTAAAAGGTTGAATGTGAAGGTGTTCACCGAACACCCAATAGCTCAATATTTTTCACGGGTTTAAATGGACGAACTGAATCGTTGCAAAATTGCACGAGCTTGCATTGTCCTGCTTGCGAGTAAATGCTTTAACCCTCTTTGACACCAAATTGAACCAGCTGATAAAAAAATTATTTTTTGATGAATTATCATTCTTTAGGCCCTCTAGAACACGTTCACACGATTAGATTGTGGAAAAATGATTTTCATGAGCTTTTCCTGAAATGTATCCTATAGGATACACTGCGTCTAACTCGAGTTTCAAGAAATTCCCTATGATGTATCCTATAGGATACATTGCGTCTAACGCGAGCAACAAAATTGAACCAATTTGCACCCATGTAAACTGTCAATCTTCAGGTTCACCTTTTGTTCGACTATTTACATGGGTTTAAATGATAAAAACACAGTGTTGCCAGATTTAATGAGACACTACGACACAAGATTTTGTGTTTGTACTTACCTTGATTGAGTATTTTCCGCATATTTTCCGCCTGCAATCGCGTTGTTTCGTGCAATTATTGTTTCATTAACAAATCGATTTTTATCACGTTCATTGACCATTATTGCCAGATTGTGCAATATTTACACGCAAGAAAAAATTTCAATTTGAAAGAAATTTGGTAATTAGAAAAAAAAATGAAACATATTCCGTCAAGGATGAAAAGTTGAAAAAATATAATTTATTAAAAAAAACTTAATAATCGAACAATGAAGAACAATCATACAAAAACAAATTAATTGCTTATATTGAGAGGCAAATCTTAGTAATCAAATGTCTGCATGAAAATAGACGGCAGGAAAATAGAAATTGCTTACGTAACTACGTACGTAGAAATTTAACTGAGAAAAAGAATACTGAAATTCTTAAATCTAAGTGGTATCAATTAAAATTGTAAGTAGCAATGATTAATGAGAGATTTTCTTAGGAAACTAATAATGTCATAGGAAATAAAAACTCTGAATTAGAATTCGATGATAGGAAAAAATTAAACAAAAAATGTTGACAATAATCGGTGGTTGAAAACATGGAACAATGTAAGAGAAGTGCCCAGTAAAGGCATAAAAAGAGAAAAAAACTTAATGATAATACTGTAAGGCAAAATGAAAAAAAAAATCTAGTTTTCATTATGAAATAGATAAAAACAATTTCTATTTTTCACGAGGCACAGTCGAACATTACATTTTGAGCAGATTATATTTGTTTGACCTTTGGTGCAAAACCGACAGCGGCCCTTTTCACTAAGAACTACGACGATATTTCGACCTCCTTCAATGGTTTTTCGCTGCAAATTTTAAGTATTTTTTCGGCTCTACAGCCATATGCCTAGGAAAAAGAAAAAGAAAATCGATAAAAGAGGGAAGGAAATAAAGCAAGATCAATGAACGATTAAATCAGTGATGTCGTTTTGCGGATATAAACAACATTCTGCAATTCATCGGTGATTCAATCGGTTGAAGCAAAGATTACATTATCAGTTGAGAAGTATGACGATGGCGTAGAGAAGTACAAAAATCAGTAATCTTTGCTTCAATAGGTTAAATCACTGATGGATCGTAGAATGCCACTAAAGATCCGTAAAAGAGCTGCAGCCCTGGGCTAAAATACGAGCCTGGAAGCGGTAGGAGAGGGGGGTGGGTAAGGGAAGATGGGGGGGGGCTCAAAAATGTAAAGTTCGTCTTTGAAAATGTTTCCATTCAATAAATTGCTTGAAAATTATCCTAGTTTGCACGTGAAGTGAACGCAATAGCTTCCACTTGGCACCTGTAATGATAACGCCGGCCTTACGGACCTGATAAAGAAATCATCGAATGAAAGAAGTAGCGATGATGGATAAATAGCTGAATAAAAGAGAGAGACAGTCAATTTAACAGACCGAAAAAGAAACATTTCAAAAATATCTTGAATCTCGAGTTAGACGCAATGTATCCTATAGGATACACAAGCCAGTCAATGTTGCTTATCGAGTTCGACGCAATGTATCCTATAGGATACGTGCCAAAACAACGTGGAACAAAATGGATTAAAATTGCAGTTTTCTATCAATTAATGGCCTAGATGTGTTCATTGAAGCCTAATGAACAAGTTTCAATCGATAATTTAAAAAAAAATTAAATTCAGAAAGAAATTTAAACCAAAAACAATGGCACTAACCTTGTTCGATGCACGCCGTCTCATGATTCCGGTGAAAGTGAGGTTATGTTGTGCTGCCAGCTTCTCATTTTTGACACCAGATGGCGACTGTTCACGGTAAATCACTAAGCAGGGTTGCCACAACACATACATACCAAATTTATTGTGTTTTTTTAATTTTTACTATTTTTCACGTATTTTTAAAGTTAATGTATCCTATAGGATACAAGGTGTCAAAGAGGGTTAAGTACCTATTACATTTAATTGATGGACAGTGGCAAAGCGTGCTATTTAGCAACGTGGCATATTGTCCATTTGAACCCATAGAAAAGGTCGAGTCCGCTGGTCATTGGCGATTCCTTGATAATTCGATATTTTTCATGGGTTTTAATGAGCCAAATGCAACGGTGCCAGACTGCACGCTTCGCCATTGTTGATGGAGCTTTTAAGTTCAAGATTGAGGAGTTTTTTCTGTCGTGTAGATGCATACTGCACTCTATTGCGGGCCGGTGCCCCTCTGATTCTGACTCTCCCCCCTCCCCATGGTAAAGAGAGAATACGTGTGAAAAAGTAAAGGAAAGTAAAAGATAAGAAAAATAGAGAAAAACAAAGAAAACAAAGAAGAAAGGCATAAAGGAGGAGAAAACTGAAGGGGGAAAGGAGAAGGAAGGAATATTGACCGTGATTGGCTAAATGAATAATCTTTTTTTTTATGATCTCAGAATATAAGATTTTAGATCAATTAAAGTTAAATTCTGATTCATGACGAAACAGACCAAATAATGAAAATCCTTGCTTTTGAATTGACCTAAATTCTAATGAATATAATTTTCACATTATTGTATTTGTGGAAACAAGGAAATAAATTGGTCATTTTCGTCCGTGATCTTTAGTAAAATTTTGTTCAGAATAGTGTGAAATTTCGCTAAACGAATCTCAACTTTTCAAATTTTTCTGGAATAAACCCCCGGATCCTCCGCTAACGGGGAGGGGGGGGGGGGTCTACAGAATCTCACATTTTGCCCCCCCCCCCAAATGCAAAATTCTAGTGACGCACGTAGGAGTATTTGACCCGAAAACCTGGCCAAAAACGGAAAATTGAAAAGTCGTCGCACCTGCGGTTGTTCACCGCTCGAAGCGCTGTTAATAATCAGTCAACATTTTCCATCGAGGACAAGCGTTGGGGTATCCAAACATTTCAGCAATTATGGACGTTGTTTTAGATGGCATGTGCTTCATTTTGATGGCAACAATTTCTTTTTCCGTGCACATTTGACCCTTTTACATCTAATTTAGAATGGACGTGAAAAAAAATCTCTAATTTTAGGCTCTATCTTTTTAAAAAAAGGCAATTTTGAATACGTTCCGGGCAAAACCGGGCACAACCAAAACAAGGGGGTTAGAGTAGACCCTTTTAGGCAACTGCTCCAACAGTCAAAAATTGCAAGAAATTGCCCCTTTTTTTAAGAAAAACATGTTGAAGTCAAGCCTTTTTTATGAAATAAGCGTCAATAACTCGGCAAAAGAATGAGCTATCGACCTTTCGTTTGAGCCAAAATTCTTAATTTTTTACCCCTTTTCCAACCATAAACCGTGCAATAGGAGTTTTGAGTTTAAATTGGAAAATTAACCAAAATCGATTTTCAAATATTCAAGAACACGCAAATATTTTTGGCCAGGTTTTTGGGGGTAAATACTCCTACGTGTGACGCCACTGACTGAATTAGGACTGCGGGGGGGGTGTATCCTGTTGTTTGCTGAATGCCGATTGGTTGTGGATTCCATGCTTATACTGCAGGCAAGAAAAAATGGCGCACACTTGATTGTAGTATTGAAGGCTCGAGGCAGAAATCAAGCAAGGAGCACAGTGGCGCGGCTGATCGTGCAATTTGGCAACAATGTTTTCTCTCCATTAGAATTTATGTTATTCAATCGATTGTTGGTGAAGCGTCGCTTCACTTTCGAATCGATTATTTTACATGAAATAAAATGGAGGAAAAACATTGTTGCCAGATCGCACGAGCCGCCAGTGATTAGGAGCAGAAAAAGAGCCATATAACATTCAACCTTCGGACTTGTTCTTGAAGCTGATCCTCATTTTCGGATTTGTTTATGTAACGGAAGTTTTAGATTCTTATGAGAAATGGTGACTGTACTTTCATCATGAGACTATTGGTAAAATGTCAGCAATTTCTTCAAAATTCTCTTGACTTGAAATCTACACGTACGGGAGAAGGGAGGCGATCTGGCAACACACTGCTTGCGCTTTTCTTTGAAGGAAAGTTCAAGGATTAGAGGGATTTTACACCATGAGGTTACAAAATACGACAACAGGAGCTCCATTTGTTCTTTAATGGTTAAGGATCTAAAAATTCGACTCTTTTCTTCAAAAAAAAAAAAAAAAAAAAAAAAAAAACAAAAAAAAAAAAAAAAAAAACAATTTTTTTTTCAACCGTGCCAAGATTGAAAAAGTGTGTCGAAGTCAATGTTGTTCAATTTGAGCACCTGTTGGAAGTAAACATTTTGTGATAAATTGGCTTTTTTTCACCTTCTAGATAGATCTTTGACCCAGACCGTCATTCTTGTTCGATTTGTATTGTTTTTCCTGCTTAAATATTGTCGAGCCCTAATGCAAAATCGAGCGTTAATCAGCACTTAGACGTTGCCCCATTATTTTCGCTCGAGTATGTGTGCCCTATAGTTCCAGTTTTTTTTTTTTTTTTTTTTTTTTTTTTTTTTTTTTTTTTTTTTTTTTTTTTATAAATATGTTTAACAGTGGCGGCTTGTACAATTTTTTCTTTCATTTGATTCTATGTAAAACAATCGATCCGATGGTGTAGCAGCGGCGCTTCACCACCATTCGATTGTTTTGCATTGAGTCAAATGGAGGAAAAATATTGTTTAAAAATTGCACGAGCCGCCACTGATGTTTAAAGATTCAAGTGCCTGGATGTATGACTTTTCAGAATGCATACAGTAATTAAAGTTAATCCCCTGGAGTGGACACCTGCTTCGCAAGTTTTGCGCACTATTAGTCTCTATGCGTATAATTGTCTCCTCTCTTATAACCTCAAAGGGTTAAGGGGGTTCCATCTCACGTGACCAAAGTGATCGATTTGTTGATCGATTAACTGTCTTTTACCGGATTTTATGGAGTTTTTTTTTTGTTAAACCAGGATTGTCGGCACCTCTTGGTATACCTAGATGAAACAAAGGTATGTGCAAAGTTTGGATGCTCGGATTCGCAAAATAAGGACGTAATTATGGGAATTCGCCCAATCCCTGCTCGATCTCTGTATCGCACTACGATAGTGGGATTTCCCATAATTACGTCCTTATTTTGAGGATTCGAGCGTCCAAACGTTACAGATATCTTTGTTAGATCTACCTATACAGGTGCCGATGATCCGCGTACTTTTTATACGCATCACGACACAGTTTTATTCATTTTGACCACAGCAATAAGTGACAAAAGTGTAACCAAGAGACCAGGAGGTGGTAGACTATAGATGAGCACTAAAATTCACTACGTCACTCACTTCCATCACATCAGATCGTTTAAATGGCACTGACGAAGCTCCTGGAAAGAGGATGCAAGTCCAGCAGGCAATATGCAAGGCAACAGAAAGAGCTGTTGTTTTGTTTCACGTCTATCATGGTTTATCGAGCACTTTAAATCGCCTTCAAATTGCCGACTATGTTACTTGTTTGACGTGGTTGTTATCGAAGCTGCCGGACCAACTGAATACAGGCTTCGCTCACTGTATTTTCATGAAGCTGCGTGTTTTTCGTTGAATGTAAGTACAGTCGGGGACAAAATGAATACCTTAGACCAGTGGCGCACCGAGAAATTTGCCTTGGGGGTGGGTTTTGGTACGACTCAAACTCCGGGGGGTCTGGGGGTATGGAATATCCCTCAGGAGAAGCGGGGGGTCCGGGGCCCTCCCCCGGAAATTTGTTTCAATTTTCCTGACCTTCAGATTGAATTTTACGGTACTTTCATTACAGTAAAATTGAAATGTTCAAATATATTTTCGATGTTGCCAGCATGAAATCGTTGCTCTAGACTCATGGTAATTGCGGAGGTAGAAGAGTCAAAAGGAATGTGGATGAAGGAGCCATGGGGAATGTGGATGAAAGAGCCATAGAATATTCGCGGAGGGGGTTCACCGAGGGGTTAGGTTTTATCCCCCCCCCCCCATAGTGAATAACTCTTAAGCAAATACGGATAATATGGAATTTGTTCACCGTGAACCCCCTTTCCTAGCTGATCACGATTTTTTTTCTTTCTCTTTCTTCTATTTGTGAAGGAACCACATCATCTCTCTCTCTCTCTCTCTCTCTCTCTCTCTCTCTCTCTCTCTCCCTCTCTCTCTCTCTCTCTCTCTCTCTCTCTCTCTCTCTCTCACTCACTCTCTCTCTCTCCCTCGGTGGGCCACTGCCTTAGACCACCGGCAATGCTCATCTCAATGAAGTTAGGTGACCTATATGCAGTGGCGTCGCGTGCAATTTGGCAACAATGTATTCTATCAATGGAGCTGTTGCAAACTTTTGCTATAGGCTTATTAATAGTTGAATATGGGGTGATACCCAGTAAAATTAACGACTAGCGCACTAAAAAATCACGAAATCCACTCCTAAACTCACAAAATGCTTTTAAACGCGAGACCGTAATGGCGGCCAGGGCCGCGGTTTTCATCGGGGCTCCCTATCTTCAATCAGCGCCATCTACACGAGGTGTTCTCGCAACACCACACAAGAAGAAGAAGAAGCATACCATTGCCATAAGAAAACCGTGGCCTCGGCCGCCATTACGGTCTCGCATTTAAAATCATTTTGTGAGTTTAGGATTGGATTTCGTGATTTTTTAGTGTGCTAATCGTTATTTTTACAGGGTATTATCCCACATTCGACCATTAATAAGCCTGTAGCAAAATTTTGCAACAGCTCCATTTAAACTCATGTAAAATATCGAATTCAGGGGGTGCACAGTGCACAAGAAAAATTCGATGTATTTAATGAGTTTCAATGGAGCAGTTGCATTGTTGCCAGATGGCACGCGACGCCACTGCCTATATGTAAGTTAAAATCTTCAAAAAGGTACGCTTACAGATCATAATTAAGAAAAAAAAGACCCGGTTGGAATATTTAATTCATAGACTAGCCGCGTTAAAAAAAAAAAAACAAAACAAAACAAAACAAAAAAAACCAAAACAAAAAAAAACAAAAAACAAAAAACGCATTGAAAACCAACTGAACTTGTTTTTACTGCGTCATACTTTGTTTTGAAAAATTAAAACTCGATTTTCCAAAATCGAATTTTTGGCGGAAGTACCTTTTTCTGGAGACGGCCTGAATGGGGGGCTCTTTCTAACTTTTGCTATAATTAAACGATTAAATAGGTATAGGTATAGTTAATTCTTGCGTAAAACTCAGTGAGGGTTTTGTTGATGAGCACATATTGAAACTTACAAAATTCATTCACAGACTCATAAAATGAAATTGAAGCTTTAATGCAGGTTGGGCAAAAGATTGACGCAGATAATTCGAGTGATGTTTCGAATGACCGAATAATTCGGAAAGCATAATTCAACAAATAATTCGGAAAGCATAATTCGACGAATACTTTGGAAAGCATAATTCGACGAATAATTCGGAAAGCATAATTCGACGAATAATTCGGAAAGCATAATTCGACGAATAATTCGGAAAGCATAATTCGACGAATAATGACATGCGCGCGAGACCAAATAATTTTCTAACCCTTTCAACACCACGCCCGAGTCTAATCGTTTTCATGACTAGATCTGCTTCACAAAATTTTGGGTTTTTATTCATCAACATTTTATGACATTGCTTCCTCGAAGCGCCTTCAATCCATTGGATATGCAAAATCAGAACCGCGGTGTATAGGAATATTTAACTACTCACCTAATTCGAGCGAGCTAATATTGATCTGTTTTTAGAGCATGAGTGTCATGCTCTATTGAAATCGTTTCTACAAGGTCAATAATGCTTTTCTTATAGGAACGGCATGGTTCGGGGGTCCGCTCGGGGGATCGCTTGGTTTCAGTATCGAGAACGGGTCCTCGAGGACCGATTGACCCATGTGATTCCGCCAATCCGGTGTCCTCCCAATTTGTCGCTTTTTCTTTGTGGCGGGAGTTTTTGGCCAAGATTGAGGTTAAGCATTTTTGGGAATGTAATTACGTTACTAATTTGGATCAGACTTCAACGAAATTTTCTGTATGAGATATTGGGGTTTTATATCAGAGGATTGTGTCCATGTTTCGTGTATTCTGCGATTTAAAATGCATTTAGATGATTTCAAATTTCCAATCCTGTTATTGTTGATGTTTCGGTCCGCTAAAAGAGTTCGTTTGGGGAACGCGATCGGCGTTGCGTTTTAAGGTGAATCCTCAGCGACCTGTAGTAAGATTCTCATCCGCTAGATAACGCCACTGTTCCGCGGTCCTGAAACCATGCTTTTTCCGCCTTTAATCGTTAATTGCGAGAGCTAGAGTTAACTTTTCGAAAATGTAAGAACGTTGCGTTCTAGATCAAATCCTAAGGAAAATTTTAAGACCATTGCGAGCCATGGACGAAGATATAACTAAGAACTGCCGACTTCCTATCTCCGCCCGTGTTAAAACCTGTTAGCGGTTTTTCGAGCGCGACCGCAGCGCTCCAAGCAGCAGTAAGGGTCAACTAAAAGCGAACCGCTGCAGCGGTGGCCGCTCCAGCTCCCTTTCTCCCATGCCTTCCCGCAAATGTATACCGTGTAGGTAATTTGAATCACGATTGAACGAAGGGAACAAATGATCAGCGAATTAAAAGGAAGCAAAATCCGCTAAAAAGCAAACGTCTGGAGTATTTCTTGAAAGATTCCTGAATTGTCGAAAATGATTAATCAAGGACTGAAATACTATACACCACAGTTAACCTCAAAACGGAATCAAACAAGAAAGAGTACATAGACATTTGTTTTATTAGTAGAGATCAGGCGACTCTTTTAATTTGCTGATGATTTCTGTTACCCTGTCCTAACCTTGGGTCGCCGACAACAGTTGACAGCCATGCCATAACAGACCAACTCCAACAACGGTTTTAGCAGTAGCACAGCATGTGAGCATGGACACATCGCCAGGATCGCTCACTTGAAAGAGTAGTTCAGCTGACCGCTGCTTGGAGCGCTGGGGTCGAGAGCAAAACAGGACTAACAACAGTCTAGTTATATCTTCGTCCATGGTTTTGCGACGACCTCCCGTCCCCTTTGCCCTCCCCACGAACTACTGCACCTACGCCTACAACAGTTGCTTGCCGCGTTGTGCAGATTGCATGAATGATGTGTGTCCATCTACTTCATCCCAATTTCACAGCCATCACGGATGCCACGCCCGCCACGGGTCTTCTACCTGGTTTTATGCGACATCGGTCATCGTGGCTCAGTGTTACATGGTAATCAGCGGCGGATTCGGGAAAGGCACGCCCCCCCCCCCCAACTCACGGTAGCCTTTGCCTTTTTTCAACAGAAAAAATCCCATAAATTCCTCCCTGCAAATTTGAAAATTCATAGGCGTGAAGCCCCCTCCCCCTAAAAGAATTTTCTGGATCCGCCATTGGTAGTAATTTTTGCGGCACACTACGCCGGATTCCCGTGCAAATTCCTACACTTACCTTTCTCCCTTATCTGTCAATGGGCGCCCCCTCCCCTAATTCAGAAAAATCAAAACTTTACAATAAAAAAGAATCGGAACATTCGAAGATCAAATAATAACGAAAGGAGTAAGAGTTAACAAACTTTATTCTTAGTTTACTTTACAATTTTAATTAGGGGCGTAATTTAGGGGGGGGGCAGGGCGGGAAGTAGCCCCCCCCCTAAGCAGTGGTGCCCAACCACCCCTTGCCACTATACAGCTCGCCCCCCAGTTTCAGGATTCCTCTCCCCCCAGATCTAGACCTCCCCCTGATTTTTACCCCCACCCCCTCCTGATTCAGACGACATCATCCTTCCCACCCGTCATCTCCCTCGCCGAAAGAAGTTTTAAAATCTACTAGTATGAACGTGTCTACATTGGCAACTACCGTTGGCAACGAGAATTTTGCGAACTTCCTTGAAAATTCAGAATCCTCTGGTCGATAATTACATGATTAGAGAATGTATAGGCAAGAGTTTTGGTTTTGTTAATTTAAATAGGTTAACTCTTAGAATTCATCAGGACAATGAAAATAAAGAAGGAATAGTTGTACTCAGCTTTTTACTATTTCTATCATCTGATGCTGTCACTTTATTCATAATATCAAACACGTCAAAAATAGAATTACTTTTGATACAACTACATGCTACAATCACTTACAATTTCTACCATTTGGAAGGATAATTGATTTATTTTCTATTTTGGGCGGAAGTGGGGGGGGGGTTCCTCTAGACTTGCCCGTCTCTAGGTGGTGTCCCCTAGACCTTCCATTGACATTCAAAAAGTTGCCCCTCCGGGCAATTGTTTTGCGGGTGCCCATGTCTTTGTCCATGGTCTCTGAACCAGAAATTGAACGTTCTTTCGGTCTGTGGTTGCCTTCTTTTCTCATAAGTTTAGACACGGCCACCCTGTAAACCCCACAACAAGTTAAAAGTCCGCAATCCGCACCCTCGACCCGCAGCCACTATCAAAAGTAAATTGCCGGTTGACTTGCAGGTACTCTCCTCCTCCTCCCCCAACTTAGATTAGACACAAATATAAAATTAAAAAAAAAAAAAAAAAAAAAAAAAAAAAGTGAAAAATAGAATGTATGCCCCAGCAAAGGGCCCCCTCCACAGTTTTCCAAGAGAGGGAGCGACCCCCTTGCCAGCGTAACTCCGAAAAAATAATTCCAACTGGGGTCCAAGTAACTCAAGTAAGGTCTCAAAATGAAATCAGATGGATCCAAAATTTTAACGGCGAGTACCGGTAAGCTTACTCTTTTGATCGGTCCAAACCGAATTGCGATACATCGATTTACTCTCGAGATATCGATTTTTCAAAGGCGCGCGGTATAGGGTCAGAAATCTAAGATTCTCTAAAATCCGCGAATTTCGACTCTCATGGACCTAGCATGCGCCGTGGGAAGTCATATGTGAGTTTTTTGAGTTCACATGAAGTTCATTAAGGGCCCTGACAAATGTCGGACCGATAAAGTCTATATCGGGGGGGGGGGGGGGGGGGGGCGTGGCCCCAACTCCAGCGTAAGTCTCACGTACAATGTCTAACTGCGGCCGCGGGAGGTCCCATAAGATCCGTTTAAAAACTTGGATGGATCTGAATTTTTTTCAAGAATTATCTAAAAGCTGAAGCTACCGCCCAATCCAAACCGCAGTGCGCAATCCATCGATTCGTTCTCGAGATATCGATTTTTCAAAGGCGTGCGGTCTTGTCAGATCGACCTTAGAGGGGCGCTGGAGGCTGGAAAAAGGCGAATTTCGTCTCTCACGAACCAGTCGTGTGCCGTATTATATCGGTTCCGCTTTTTTTCGGGTCCCAATGATGTCCCGAGAGGGCTCAATGCAGTTTCGAGCCAAAAAATATCATCTTAGAGGGACTTATTAAAAATATCAAACTACTCCCCGTTTCAGCGTAACTCTGACAAGAAATGTCTAACTGCGGCCGCGAGAGGTCCTGTAAGGTCATTAAATAAACTCGGATGGATCTGAAATTTTCGAGGTTGTCAGTCACAAGCAAGCGCTTTCGACCGGTGCAAACCGAATTGCAATACATCGATTCACTATCGAGATATCGATTTTTCAAAGGCGCACGGTCTTGTCAGATCGAACATTGAAATAAGCTGTGGATACTCTGTATCCGCGAATTTCGTCTCTCATGGACCGTTTAAGCTCCCTTAAAAATCGAATGAGCTTTTTTCAAATTCATATTACGTTCCTTAAGGGCCTTGATGAGTGTCGGATGACATTTGATCAATATTAACATTCATTTTTTAATCTGAGACAAAAAGAGCTGAAACCATAAAGACGAAGAATTTCCATCGTGATGACTTTGGTTCAAGCGAGGAAAATTCTATAGAAGTCCCAAATAACTAGACTAGACTTTCCGGCTTGCTAGGATTGGTATTAAGAATTTCCTTCCTGATGACTTTGGTTCAGGCGAGAGAAATCTAAAAAAGTCCCAAATAACTAAACTAGACTTTGCGGCTTGCTAGGATTGGTATTGCGTCATCCGATTTTAAAGGAACTATCACTATCGAAATCGATTTTCAAAACCACAGTATTCACCTCGCCTCGTGAACAACTGTTTCAACACGCTATAAGTAAATTTTCATTCCCACTTTGACCTATCAAGTTATTTTTACAGCGATCACTGTTCTACAAACACAAATGCAGCGTTGCGATTGAATTTGTCGCAGTTTTGTACTATCAATATGGAACTCCACACTTACAATGATTTACGGCCGACACTCATGCTCTCTTTGCTAACACTGTTCCAGTGTTGCAAGTTCCAACTTGTTTTTTTTAACTTGCAGGCTGATTATGAACGATCGTATCGTAATGCTATCGAATCGATGATCGAGTACGTCTGTAGCGCACCGAGAGTTTCTTCATCTCTCTCTTTCCTCCATTAAAAAACGTATGTTAGACAAGGATGGACAAGGGGATAAAACCCCCTCCCTCTGTCCTTTTCCTATGTATACATTCAAATGAGAAATGAGAGAGATGGAAGAGATCCTGGTTGCGCTAGTGGAGTACGTTTTATTCTTATGGGCGGTGTCAATGCGATGTATTTCATTCCGATAGCGCCGATGACTCCTGAGCTATCGTGCACTAATTATGGAGATGGAAAGGTTTCTATTGGAATGGAACCTATATCGTAATGCCACCTCACATAAGGATAACTCGTTCTCAACAATCGGTTCGATAGCATTGCGAAACGATTGTTCGTAAGTATCCGGCTGTTTGCTGGTTGAAAACTTCTTTTTGCTGCTTCATACTTTGGTTTGAAAATTTAAAACTCTTATTTTCCAAAACCGAATTTTTCGTGGAAGTGCCCTCTTTCTGGAGACGGCCTCAATGGGCTAACGTTTGCTATAAACGATTAAAAAGGTACTATAGTTGATTCTCGCGTAAGACCCAGTGAGATTTTCGTTGATGAGCCACATTAAGTTCACAGACTCACAAAATGACTTTGAAGTTTAAGGCAGAGTTGCGGGCAAACAATTAAATGAGAAACGAATAATCTGATGTTAACTGCCCCCGATTGAAGATGGAAGCCCCCCCCCCCCTCCAGAAAAAAACCCCGCCGGACCTACGTATGAAAAAATGCGTTTTACAATCTCTTTTTATGTATGAATGTTGACTGATTTAATTTCCAGTCTCGTTGCAACTTATCAATTTCCGCGGATATTTTCCCCTGGAGAAACCGCGAATCTTTTAATTCTGACTATTTTTAACTTTTGTCACTACTTTTTTAGAGGATAGTTTAATCTTTGCGGCCAATTTTCGATGTCAGCGCATTTTATCATATTCTGCGGATTTTTTTTTCTCCCGGAAAAACCGCGAATCTTTAAATTCTGACTATTTCTAGCTTTCGTCACCACTTTTCCTGTTGATCGCATCGTTCTGACTTTGAAACCCTATTCGAATAAGGCTATACAATGTTGGCATTTGTATATTCTATGTTCACAGCCGTTTACATGGAATGTTTTGGAGCAATGTGATCACATTTTGATCACACAATTTTTACTCGCAACAGGTGCTCAAATTGCCCAACATTTATGACTTCGAAACACTTTTTCAATCTTGTGCAAGGTTAAAAAAAAGTGTCCAAATCAATGTTGGGCACTTTGAGCATCTGTCGTTTGTAAAATTTGTGTGAGCCATTGCTTCTTTTACGTTTACCTTGTTTTTCCTGTCTATGAAAGGACGTGTCGAGCCTTAAATGCAAAATCTAGCGTTAATCAGCTCTTTGACTTTATCTCACTAAATTTTCGCTCGTGTATCCCTACCTAGTTCGAGTTTTCTAAGTATGTATGAAGATTAAAGCATAAATTATGAGAATTGACCTCTCAGAATATTTCCTCAGTCGTTAGGAAGTATTCATGACCATGGCCGTACTGTGTAACCCTCGAGGATCCACGCCAAGCGTCAATTTTTGGAACACAAAAGGTTGCGTGTTAGCAGCTGTCAACTGGGCTGAGTAGTATCCGTCATTTGTGACGTTATTTTCAACGAAAAATATTCCAGTACTTGAAGTCGAGGTTGAATTTGTTGGTTTTTTTTTTTTTATTATTATCATTTTTTCTTCGTGAAACAATTCGCACCGCACTAAAAAGTTCCATTCATTTTTATCACAAAAACTATACGTAGAGAATAAGCGAAAGGGGGCTTATGGGGTGGGGGGTTAATAAAAAATATTACCAAAAAGAAAAAAAAATGCCGCCTCTGAAAGTCTAAAGTTTTCACGAATATCTTACTAAAAATTAAAGGTATAGACTTTTTTCGTGTATTTTATTCATCGCATCGGTTAATATTAGTTAAAATATATGAAACCCTTCTGGAAAGTGTCAACCCAGCTCCCTCATCCCTTCTCAACACCACCCTCCTTCAGGGCCCTTGCTTGAGGGAAGAGGCTTATGGACATGGGTGCCTACCCTTACCACGGCCATGCACTCCTCGGGGGCGAGAAAATCAGGGTGATTTGATGATAAAGTAGTAAGCAGTACCTATAGGTTTGCGGGCGCTAGTAAATTCCGCCGAAAAGGGGTAAATTCCGCCAATTTTTCATCCACCGAAAGTGTAAATTACGCCGATTTCCAATCTAACGAGAGTGTAAATTCCTCCAATGAGGGAGGAGGAAAATGTTTTTGGAACGGCACACAGAAGAAATTATTTCGATACATTTTACTGTCTAGCTATTTCGGTATTTCGACAACGCGAAGTGCCGTGCGTTTTCTGATTACATGTGTGAGAATTACATTGCTAGCGATAGTTTGTTCCCGCCTCATATGTGGGCTTTTCACTCATCCGATACAACATTAACAACTAACGCTTGCGAATCGTTTCATAGCAAGTTTAGAGAGTATTTTTATTCGGGGCACCCTAACATCAAATTATTTGTAGAATCTCTGCTTGCTTATCAATTAGAAGTGTATGTGCGAATGCAAAGTGTCGGTTCCCCAGCTAAGCTTCGCTCAGAAGTTTCTGAACAGAAAGCTCATTTAGAAAAAGCAATAACTAAATTCAAAGATGACAAAAATCGTTTTAAATTTGTTAAGAAAGTGTCTTATCGGTTCAGCTGTTTGAAAGAAAAAAAGGCAAATAAAGTGAACTTTCTTTTTTATTATTTACGACGTGGGGCTCTTTACACCCCGATTATTTTATTCGCTCTCCTCTCAAATATCTCCAACATAGATGGAAGAAACATTTTGTCATGGATTTTTTACATTGGAGCTTTTGAGCCAGCGATCATTCATCATTCAGGTAAATAAATTTATATTTTATACTGCTTGAAAATACTGTCATCCTAAAAACATTCGTCGGAGGAATTTACACTCCCATTACATTGTAAATCGGCGCAATTTACACTCTCGGTGAATGCAAAATCGGCGGAATTTACAATGCGAAAAAGTGGAATCGGCGGAATTTCCAACCTCCCAGGTACTCTTATCCTGATATTGCAAACGCTTTAACAGCTTTAAGCGGCAAACATTTCCCATGTTGTGTAGCTCCTTAGAGAAATAGTCTTGCCGTTTTAGGAGCTGTTTTCGATTCCCGAAATACAATTTTTTTGCTTCATTATTGTATAGAAATACAATAATGACAGAAGGCGCTCAAAAATTGGCTCAGTTAAGAGCGGATTATTATGAGCCAGGCAAATCGAGATAAATGTTGGATTATTGTACGTCGGGCCACAACTCACAGCGAATGGGGCTGTTGTACACTTTTGATATAAGTGATTTCACAGTTGACTCAGAAGTAAAAACCTTAAAAAGTAGGTGACGATGGCAGCGCTAAAAACTTCCGAAATCCACTCATCAACTCAATAAACGCTTTAATTTGCGCGAGCGTCGTGGTTGCGTAGGGCAGTAATAATGGGAGATTCTCATCTGATAATACTGTAACTCCATCAAGAAGTGACCGATAAGAGACGACTTACCTTTGACCAATGTCACTAGATGTCACGTGGTACTATATATTAATCGGATGTGGATCACAACTCCGCCTGGGGTCTAATTATTTTGTGAATCATCCTTATGTCAGCATAGAGAGAGTGACGACGAAATTAAGATAGGAATCTCCTAATATTACTGTCCTACGCCACCATTACGCTCGCGCAAATAAAAGCGATTATTGCGTTCAGGAGTGGTTTTTGGAAGTTTTTCGTGCTACCATAGTTATCTTTGGAGGTTTTCACACCAGTGGGCCGATCATTTACTTCATCGTTAAACCGACCGTTATAACTGACTACGAGTAATGCTATTGGTCGAATATTGTAAAACTTGGCCGTTGCTATGGTAACCATCGTTATAGCGTCCGTTTTTTAAAGGTTACTCATGAGTAGCCTTTATAAAACGAGACTCTTAACGATGGTTACCATAGCAACAGCCAAGTTTTACAATTTTCGACCAATAGCATCACTCGTAGACAGTTATAACGATCGGTTTAACGATGAAGTAAATGATCGGCCCGCAGAATCGACTATGTAAGCGCTAATAGCAAAAGTGTGCAACAACCCCATTCTCACAGAATGATGTATTAAACTCCCGGTACCTACATATTTTGCTATTTAGAACGTGTGTAAACCCTTTGCGGCACTTTTTAAAGTCATTTCTTTCCAACTATGTACATGAAATGGTTGTATATCTCCTATCCAAAAGTACTTAAATTTGAAGCTGTGATACTTACCACTCAATTTTTTTTTGTAGTTTTATAAATTATGCAACACCTTTTTCATGTTTAACGCTCTTTAGCGAGATTCATGTAAAATGTTTAATAAATGCAAGTATCGGAGTTACAACCTGTGAGTTCCATTGCGACAAGAATACCCTCTGTCAGATTTCAAAGAGTCTAAATCGATAATGGCTCTGTTGCAAACTTTTGCTACAACGATTGAGAGTGTTTAATCCAATGTAAAATCGCCTGAAAAGTCCATTGGTCGCATCAGAAAGTTATATAATGCAATAATAAACTCACAAGCAGGGTCGGACTGGCCAGGGCCGCTAGGCCGCGATCGCGGCCTAAAGTTTCGCTTTTTGAGGCCCGAGGGGGCCCCCGAAGGGATAAAATGGAAAAATTTAGGAATGAAAAAAAGAATAATGTATCAAAGAAGACAGTAGATAGTTTACACTGAAGGGAAATCATTGTAAGCTAGTTAACAAAGTTTAATATAAGGATATAGAAAATGCATCGAGACTGGCCAAGTCCGCTCTAGTCCACGATGCGGACCAACATTTGGAAAATCTAGGGCCCCCGAACGTTTTAAAAAGGAGCCTTCGAATGGATTAAAACGGGGCCCCAATCGGGTGAAAAACAGGGCCCCCGATCGGGTCGAAACGGGGCCCCCGATCGGGCCCAAACGGGGCCCCCTAGTCCCCCAAAAAGTATCTAAAGAATAAACTGGGAAGAAAATAATAAATACTGACAAGAAAAACAAAAAAATGACAATCCGTTTAATCGCAAGCAAGAGGCGAGTCTTAGGAGTCTACCATTTTGTCTTATATTTTTTAAAAACTAGTTTTCCTTTTTTTCTTCTTTTCAAAATCAAAACTTGCTAACATTTTATCTCTATCTCATAAATAGTTACTCGGTTCTCTCCCATACGAAACCAAAAAAACCCCCATTAAAATTGGGTTTTTAGGACGTTAAATTTTCAAAATTTTCCGGGGGAGGGCCCCCGGACCCCCCGTCAACACTTGGGGGGGGGGGGTATTCCATACCCCCCAGACCCCCCGGTAAGTAAGGCACGTGAAAAAATATGACGTCACTCCCCCCCCCCCCCCCCCCCCCCCCCCCAAGAATTAATATCTGACTGCACCACCACCACCGAAGATAATAAGTTACTTTATCCTGAACTAGAAGCCGCAACCGAGCATATGCTCTTGCTGATATTTGGGTGGATTCAAAAAGGACCAAAGAGAAGTCCGCAACAATCTGGATCCTTTAATAAATCTACGTAATAAATAAATAATAAAAAACAGAGAACTCTAATTATCAGCTGAAAAATAGCGTAAAGATTGCTTCGTTTTAAGTTAATTTTTTAAAAATGGTCTGAGGGGCCCCTGGATGGAGGGAGGGGCCCCAAAATTGACCGAGCGGCCCAACATTCAGAGAGCCAGTCCGACCCTGCTCACAAGAGGCGTTTAATGAAATCGAAGATGGCGGAGAAATATCGAGCAATCTGTATGCATGCACCGTGAACATCCAAGGATGGCCAACTTTGACAACCTCACCGGAGGTAGAGGTTATGTGTTTGTTTACGTTGTGATTGGTTGTGATCGATATTGTGAGGTTGGATATCCTTGGATGTTCGTGGTGCTTGCATAAAAATTGCTCGATATTTATCCGCCATCTTGGATTTCATTAAACGCCTCTTGTGAGTTTATTATTGCATTTTATGACTTTCTGATGCCACCAATGGACTTTTCAGGCGATTTTACATTAGCTTTAACACTTTTAATTGTTGTAGCAAAAGTTTGCAACAGACCCATTGCTGATTCACTGCCTGTGATAAGAGACATAGATTTTTGATTTTGCCTCTGCAATTTCCCAATCCCATCCAGTGGCGTCGCGTGCAATCTAGCAACGCTGCATGTTGTCCATTTGAATGCATAAAAAAGATCGAACTATTGGAGTTTCGCAGTGCACTCCCTCGAATCGATACTATGCACGGGTTTAAACGGATGAAATGCAGTGCTGCCAGATCGCAAGTGACGCCACTGATTCTACAAATATATTACCCAGTGGCGTAGCGTCCAGGGTGTTCGGGTGTTCGGTGAACACCCTACAACTTTTGGTGATATTTAAATTCAAATGCTGATTAATTGGTGAAATTTTTAACTAAAACACCAACTGTAAATAAATAATAGCACACCGAATAAGTAATTTCTGCACTTAATCAGACAGAATAAGTCTGAAAGTGAAAGAAAAAACGAGGCTGTAATATCATGCATGGCCCGCTCTGTCAAATACAGTGCGAGCTGCGAGGTGTCCGGTGAGAAACGGCGAACGCCCCACGAGAGGATGGAATAGGGATATCATTGCGGTGGAGGATGCGAGAGTCGAGACGCACCGCACCGAATGAACGAAACAGAACGGCCGAACACGGCAGCGAGGCGTTCGGTTAGCACTAGAGAACACCTCACTGCTCACTCACTACCCTGCTTGGTGCGTTTGTCGCGGCACACTATGGTTCAAAAGCGCTATCCAGCTGGCCGAAAATCGAAAAATGAAAGTAAAAAAATGATACTTTTGCTGATTAAAACTGATTTTAGGGGCCTTTCTGCGGTATGAGGCAGCCTTCAAATTTTCATTGCATGCCCATGACGAGTATGGCAACGACTCGAAGTTGCCATATTTCAGACCTCACTTTTTTCAGCTATGCGAGCTCGATTTCGATGAAGGTGAAAATGCATATTTTCTGGATTTCTACTGATCGCTGCGTAAAAACTGACATTTTCATGTGAAAGTACATAAAAAACTGGATCTAGAGTTGACCTTTTCTATGGTCTTCACTTCCTTTAAACACTGAAAAATATCGCTTAAAATGTGCATGACAAGTTTCTAAGTTTTGAAGCATAGGCTCAATTTCAGGTGGATTTTTAAAAATGAAGTGGGTAGAAGTGGGTGCTCCGACCACCCAGGAAAGATAGCTTAGACTGTCTACTTTCTATCTATGCAAAGCTTTTCTGCATATTTTTGCGGGTTTACGAATTATACGATTTTTAAAACACGGAAGTCGCGCGCAATAGGAGCGAATCTTGATAAGATTGCGGTGTCCGCTGTCCATCTCGCACTCAATAACCTCTGTCACCATGTTCGGGGGCAATGTTTACAATTGGCAGGTGTCTCATCGGTGTTTGTTGGTTACCACGTGCCTCCAATATCAGATTTAAAAAAAAAAAAAAATATATGTAGCTTTTATCAACAGACCAAATAAAAAAGTCCTGAAAGAAGGGGGCAGTTCAAACAGATATATTTATATAGAGTGATTATAATTAAGTGTCATATTTTTATAATTATGTCCATTACCTGACTAGAGAATGCACTAAAATAATATAATTACAGCTAGGTGACTTTGAAAACAGCTGATTGGGATAATGCCACACTTGCGACGTTGCCAACTTGAAATTGGAAGAAAAAAATCAATTTTTTAAGATTTTAAAAACCTTGCCTCATTAGTGGTGGCTCGGGCAATTTGGGATCAATATTTATCTGCGTTATGTTCGATATAAAACAATCTATTCCAGCCAATCGACTGTTTTACATGGAAACAAGTGCAAAAAACCATTGTTGCCAAATTGCATAGGTCAGTGCTGTCTTTTTATTTTATTTTAATTCTTTATATGAAACCGTCATTATTCTGAAGAAGCAAACACATCATAAAGAAATCATGAAATGGATTAACAAATATTTAAAACTTTCAACTTTGAGGCTCTAAAAATAGATTTTAATGAAGCAACTTTTATGTATTAAAGATTGAATGATTAATTAATATAATATTATTTTCTATAGTATTTTAACGTTGCTTCAATTTTTCTGATGACTATATCGCAGTGCGATTTATACCTTTATGATTATTTTCTGTGATATTTTACTATTTTTCTGTGACATTTTTTTATTTTTTTTTGGAAATTTTACTTGTTTATTAATTCAAAACATGTTTTTTCATTTATTTTCAATTTGTGCCATTATTTGATTCTCGTTCCAGATTTGTTTCGATTTTTTTTATTTTATTTTTTTTATTTTATTCTTTTTCTTTTTCTTTTATATAGTAGGCATTTTAAAGAGTATTTATTTTTATTTTTACAAAAGAAGTAGTTGTCAATCTTTTCTTTGTCAAAAATTATTCCTCTTACCTGATCAATTTAAGTACATTATAATAATTGTCATTCATACATCTGTTTTACATTTTTTTTTTACTCTCGCAAAAAGTAGTGTCACAACTTTAAATATCAAATATTGAAATAAAAAGTGGGTTTATCGTAATTTAAAGGTCATATTTGAACTCAGCGCCCCAAAATTAGGTGGGAAGCATGCTTCAAACGTCAATTTTACTACTCTACGTATTTACGGCCAACTGGATAGCGCTTTTGAACCATAGTGCGGCAGTTGTGCGGTGCCCGCTGAAGAACGCTTCGTATGCCCGACTGCTGCAATAGGTCTGCGTTCGGTAAAGCCTGTTGAACACCTCGCACTAGCGCCAAAGTTTCTGCGGAGAGAGAAGAGTGGCATGGCAGTGGGTTCGCGGGTTCGCCTACTGCAACCGGACCACCCCACTACTTGATTTAATACAACCACTCTGCGTGTTGCTATTTTGCCAGTTTCAACCTGCATAAAAATTGAGCGGTTTTTGTGTGCTTATTTTCTAAATGCTTAGGCGATTCGGTGTAGAGGCCCAACCTAACCTAACGTAAGTTTGTGCGTGTGTGTGTGTGTGTGTGTGTGGGGGGGGGGGGGGGTGTAAGTAACTCCATTTCGCTCGCTTTTTCATAGAGCTTGATAAGGGAGAATGAAATTCCACTAAAAACGAACACCCAACTCTTTGGACCACGCTACGCCACTGATATTACCATCCCAGAATGTGCGGGGATTTGATGTTATGAAGTTCGATCTACTTTTACACGGGTTCTTATGAGAGGGTGTCGATTTCCTACGGTTTTTGATGGTTATACTCAGTATACTCTACTTCGACGAACCTCGGGATTGAAGATTGATTGATATTAACCAACACTGACCCGTAAATAATTAATGAATCGATCGATAGATCATCAATTAACTTATCGTCGATTAATTGCTTGTGAGATATTGTCAATGAATTGAGATACTACCAATAGACAATATTTTTCGGACCATATTCCATGGAGGGTGTTCTTTACAGATTCATTTTAATGATAATCGGCTGAAAATGACACAAAAAATAAAATTTCTTAGTTCTGTGGCGCACCGAAGGGGGTGGTTTTAGGGTCAAAACCCCCCCTTAGCATCAAGATTTTGCCCTAAAAAAGGCCATCTGCGGCCAAAATTGCTTTCAAACCCCCCCCCCCTCTAAGGCCTCAGAAAATGGAGAATTTGCGGTGAAACCCCCACCAAACTAAAGTTCTCGGTGCGCCACTGTCTTAGTTTATTTTATTGGCCAAGATTTTAAGCTAAGGAGAAAAAAAACAACAAAAAATAAATAAATAAAAAAAAACAATTGGAGAGTTACGTATCATAAACCTTATTTTAAACCAGGCTCATTGTACGCACATCATACCTGGAGTTACTTTTATTCGTCAAATAGAGAACGGAGATCGAAAAATCAGGTAATTTCAAAATCCTGGGATTTCGACTCAAAAAGCAGTTCTTCTTACTTTTTGTCCTTGCAAAGTAGCCCGGAACAAAAGTTTTCCCGGACAAAATGTACTCATTATACGCTCTAATTGGGCACCCCCAGCGGCTGTAGTACAACTTTCTACCTTTCAATGCTTCTGCTAATGCTAGCTGTTTTTCCCGATTCCAACCGGAAGTGGCGGAAGTATAAAATATTGCTCCGCCCTCCGTTACCGACTTTAAACCTGGCGGTGATTGTTTAAGGTCGATTACAGCCAAGTATACGGATGACTTGTCGTATCGTTTCATTGTGACTAACTTGCTGTCGCTGATCGCCATCAAAGGTTCATACTTCCGATGTCCGTCTATGAAAATGTCTCCCGCTTTAAATTTAATCTTTCGTATATCTCTCCACTCTGGTTCCCCTTCACAAATCATTCCAAGAGTGCAAAAGCTGAGACCTGAAAATGAAGGTACAATCCAGATTAAATAGACCCAGCGGCGGCTCGTGCAATGTGGCAACAATGGATTTCCTCCATTTAAAACTGTGTAAAATAATCGATTACTTAGTGAGGCGTAGCGCCTCACCTAGTATCGATCTTTCTGCATACGTTTAAATGGCAAAAGTGCACGGTTGCCAGATTGCACGAGCCGCCACTGAATAGACCATTCTTAGTATTACGAAGTCACGATCAAAGATCCAAGCAAAGAAGGTTCTATCTCACTTATTTCAACGCATTGAACGGAAAATTCGAATTTTTCGCATACAATGGGGCTATTGCACACTTTTGCTATAAGCGATTTAATAGTCGATTATGGTGTAAAAACCTCAAAAAATAACGATGGCACCACTAAAAACTTCCAAAATCTACTCCTAAACTCAATAAACGCAGTTATTTGCGCGAGCGTAATGGTGGCCGAAGGCACTAACAATGGGAGATTCCCATCTAACAATTCTGAAACTCCATCAAGATGTGACCAATTAGAGACTACTTTCATTTGACACCGGTGTCACTTGGTGTTGCGGTACCATTCATCGGATGTGGATCATCACTCTGATGACTAATTACTCTGTGAATCATCCTTGTCAGCATAGAAAGAGTGACGAAATTAAGATAGGAATCTCCCATTGTTAGTGCCTTCGGCCACCATTACGCTCGTGCAAATAACTGCGTTTATTGAGTTTAGGAGTGGATTTTGGAAGTTTTTAGTGCCACCATCGTTATTTTTTGAGGTTTTTACGCCATAATCGACTATTCAATCGCTTACAGCAAAAGTGTGCAATAGCCCCATTGCTGAAATGGAAAATCCCAGACGATTTGCAAAATTTACGGAATTTCTTCGCAATATTACACCAACGTAAAAACGTCGCTTTTGATCCCTCTTCGGGCTCCTCTATTTTTTACATTGATAATTGCTCCCTCCAAGCAATATTTTTTTTTTTTTTTTTTTTTTTTTTTTTTTTTTTTTTTTTTTTTTTTTAACGAGTGCTTACTACAATTTTGTTCAGTGTATATATTCGCATTTATGTACAGTAGTCACGGTGCAAGAAATCGGTATAGTCAATACATCTGACCAAATGATAGGATTATTGTAAATACATTACTATGATATTGAGTTTATCTTATCATGTACTGAAAAATAAAATATTGCTAAAATAGCGAAGTTTTGCAAAAAACTCAGACTGCAAATGCGTCGCTAAAATCGCAATATTCTTAATGGGGCTATTGCACACTTTTGCTATAAGCGATCTAATAGTCGATAATGGCGTAGAATCCTCAAGAAATAACGATGGCGGCACTGAAAACTTCCAAAATCCACTCCTAAACTCAATAAACGCAGTTATTTGCGCGAGCGTAATGGTGGCCGAAGGCACTAACAATGGGAGATTCCTATCTTAATTTCGTCACTCTTTCTATGTTGACAAGGATGATTCACAGAGTAAATAGTCATCAGAGTGATGATCCACATCCGATGAATGGCGCCGCAACACCTAGTGACACCGGTGTCAAATGAAAGAAGTCTCTTATTGGTCACTTCTTGATGGAGTTTCAGAATTGTTAGATGGGAATCTCCCATTGTTAGTGCCTTCGGCCACCATTACGCTCGCGCAAATAACTGCGTTTATTGAGTTTAGGAGTGGATTTTGGAAGTTTTTAGTGCCGCCATCGTTATTTTTTGAGGTTTTTACGCCATAATCGACTATTAAATAGCTTATAGCAAAAGTGTGCAATAGCCCCATTGCTGAAACAGCAATGTGCATATTGCGAGAATCGCATCATGTTTCCTAGACTAGCAATTTAATTTGCAAAAATGTAAACATTTTTTGCTAAACCAGCAAAATTTTCGTTTGGCGAGTATGGCAAAGTCCATTTTTGCTACGACAGCAATCTTGCTTTAGCAAAAACAATGGGTCTGTCGAGCACTTTTGATGTAAAGCCAGAAATGCCTGATTCTAAATAAGTAAAATTACAAGAAAACCGATTGAAACAACAAAAACGCATGAGATTTTCTCTGTAATAGAGAAAAATTAAAAATTAGTTGAGGCCCGCTACAAAACAAATTTGAAAATGACACTAATGGCGCGAAACTCGATGACGTCATAGTATAGGTCCGCGCCAGTGTTGCCAATTGTAGTGCGTTTGCATTGTATGGCACGAACGGGCTCTTTTTCTTTCCATGAGTCATAAAATCATAGAAAAGTGCAGAAACGTGTCTTCGAAAATGACAATTTACACGCAAACGAACAACTTCCGGTTATCGGATGTCCTATACTATGACGTTATCTAGTTTCGCGCCGAATCGAAACATTTTCAAATCGCTCGAGATTTTCGCAACTGTGAAAGCGTTTTAGTCCAAGATCCCGTGATCAAAAAAAATTATAAAAAATACAGAGAGTATTTTTCATCTAGTATGTGTTTCAAGGAAATGAAATAAAAAAAAGGTTCGACACAGACCCATCGCGATTTTTGCAAATTAAATTACTGGCCTAGCAAAAATATTGCGATTCTCGCAAAATTCAGATTGCTGTTTTAGCAATTATGAATTTTACGATTTTTTGTGTGCCTGCTGGTTTTCAGCAAAACTTAGCTAAGTATTTCAGCAATATTTTTTTTTCAGTGTAGAAATAATGGATGGATGTTGTTTGAAAATTAAATTAGAATTTACTATACTTTAGTACGCAGTTATGCACGATTTAGTTGACACATCGTCGTCCATCTGACGCATATAGGCATAAGTCAAATCCAACGATTCAAAATTTCCAAACTCATTTCCATTTTCTCAACCACGATCAATCATTCAATTACTTCGATTAATATTTTTCTGTGATTCTATGACTCATGAAGAACAAAGGAAAAACTGTTCTAAGATTATTAATACGTGCATTGTCCTTCGAAAAATTTAAAACAGATGAATGTTATTTCATTACCGGTAGTGACAACGAATTTTCTGAGAGACCAAGTCCTATCTCGCATCCTCGAAAAGGGTTTTCAGCGCGGCATGAACGTATTCAAACATAATCTGAAGTTGGGAAGGGAGTGGAGAAACTTCAAATGAACTATTTTTATGCCCCCAAAACTGACTCTCAATGTCAACATTATCCAATTTCATTTCGAATATACATATATTCCAATAATGATGACGGAAAATTTGTGCGTGGGTAAAGATGGAAGCCTGTGCCACGTACCTGTCATTTTGAACGTACAGAGTGTCCAAAAAATCTTAAAAGTTATAACGGTAGCTGGGGACCATTGTGATCCTTTTCTCCGCAGTCGAGCTCTGCAGTGTTGCAACATTGTGCATTTCCCTCCTTTTTGCGTCTGAACTCAGATCTCTTTCCCCGCTAAATAGACCGCAAGACTTTCACGCACACCGGATTATCAAGCGTTTTTCGTTTTTGATCAATCGGAGGTTAGAGTTCGATTTGGACCCAAAGTAGGATGTTACAAAACTTGGGTTCTGAAATACTTCGAAAGGCAAGTGCTTTTCAGAAGAAAAATACGGCTGTGACTCAAATTCAGTAAAAATTCATAATTTCAGTGTCGCTAAACATTTTAAATATGTTGGCCCTCAGAGGAGCCATTTCGAAAATGTCGATAGACCATAACCCCTATAATCAAGTGATTCGTCGATGGTAAGCACATCAAAACTGATAATTTAGGCGCAAGCCGGAGGTCAATATCATTTTCTGCATCTGAGATATCGGTGAATATTGGACTTGAGTGTAAATCGAGCTTTGACATTTGATAGTACACTTTGAATACGGAAAATATTGTTTTCTAAAAAGCATTTGTTTTTTTGAGTATTTTAGAATCGCAGTTAATGAATTCCGCCTTTGAAAAAGGAGTTCAGGTTTTTTGATAATGAGTTCAAATCGAACTTTGACCTGCGATATATCAAGAACAAAATATGATATCAACCTCCGGTTTGCGGCAAAATTCTTAGAATTATATGCCCTTTCAAAGGCTGCATCACAAGATGTGGCTGCCGTTTGACAATTCTGAATTATAATAGGGTGAGCTCCCCTTTCCGCCTCCCACACTTTTTGGAGCGCTTCTTGGGAAGTTTTGGATGCGCCCAAAAGCAGACCCCATCATAGTGTAACGTCCACCTAGTGTCGTTGTTTCATCTACAACAAAATTACACAAGTAGCCCGAAAATTGAATATGGAAGAGAAAAAATATGATTAAATTAATTATTAAATTTATTTTATCATTAAATTAATTATTAATTATTAAATATTTCCTATTCAATTTTCGGGCCAGGTACTTGTATAATTTTGTTGTTGATAATGCACTGGGGTTTCAATGTGCTTTTTTGTTTTTTTTTTCCTTTCATGTTCTTTATCTGCAACCACTCCAAAAAAAAAAAAAAAAAAAAAAAAAAAAAAAACAGAACAAAAAACGGGGAAATCAAAAAGACTTAACGAACACACTGTAATGTCAAATAAACATAATCGAATACAAAAATTTTGGTTAAAATGTTCACCCGCTAGTAATTAATGCGACAGGATTTCGTGGAAACAGAACTCATGATTGACGCAAGAGTTCAACTACGCAGGGCCGGCTAAAGGGCATGTGCGCACGCAGCGTGTGCACAGCACACAGGCGTGACAGGCGCCAGCTTCTGAGGAGCGCAAAACAAATGAAAAGAGGAGAACAAGGAAAAGGAAAAAGAAGAGAGGGGAAAAAGGAGTCAGGGAGGGAGAAAAAAGGAAAGAAAATGGGAGATAATAGAGGAAGAAGGGGAAAAAAGAAATTTAATAAAATAAGGCCCATAGATAAGATAGAAAACAAAAACAAAAAAAGTTAGGAGGAAAGGTAAAAGAGTGGTTGACAGTGGGCGCCCTCTTTCAGCAAGTTTAAAACCAAAGAAAATTTGGAGAAAAGGCAAAGGTGAGGGAAGAACAAGACGCTCAGCGCCCCCTTTCAATAAATGTAAAAATAGAGATAAGAAAGGACGGAGAAAATGGAATGGTGTGGTTACCCCTGTTTAAAACCTTAGAGACCCCCAGAACCCTTGATGGGGGTGTTTCTGTTCCCTCAGATCTTTCACTTCCACCACTATATCCATGTAGAAGGCGCGAAATGTTTACTAGCATACGGGCGCCAAATCCCTGGTAAAAATGGTAAACAGGCTCTACCAACTTCCTACTAACTTCTACTATCTTTTGGAACAAAGTGAGTACATGTTAGTAAAAACTGTATCAATGTTAGTAGAGCCTGTATTAACTTGTACTTGCCATTTTTACCAGGGATGTCTAAGGCCGACCCTGCAACTGCGTGGAAACCAACCTTGTCATGCGTGTTGTGATGGGTTTGCAGTGCTATGCTATACCATCGTTATTTTTGGAAATTTTTACACCTGCATCGACCTTTAAATCACCTGGGATAAAAGTGTCCCACAGCCCGATGCCTTTGATATACCAACTGTACCGAAACATCCCCAGTTCTTTTGTTTTTTTTTCGTTTGGAAGCCTAAAAGCCGCCATTCGTCCGAGGTTTGGTTTTCGCGTGAGTATAGGTTTTAAAATTTCAATTTTTCTCAACATCTTTCTCTACGTCAATTATTTCATCCACAGTGCGTCCAATAATACAACGAGGCCGTAGCAAGGGTCTGAAACGTTAAGTTTCTATAAAGAAATTAAAGTACTTGATGAGCTGAGAACAAAGATGCCTTGGTTTCTAATTAGGTCTCATTGTTCCAGAGACGAGAGTTTGGCCTAAAATACATTCTTTTAAATGGGCACTGCGCGTAGTGACGTCACTACGCACACACAATTAGTCACAACTTAACACGTGTGTATCTCCAAAACCGAGACTTTCAGGAAAAACCCAAAGGCACCATTGTTCTCAGCTCATCAAGGATTTTCATTTTCTTTGTAAAAACGCAACATTTCAGACCGTGGCAACTGCCCCATTGTAGATGGACTTGTTACTTTTAATTATGATGCACGTCAAGAATGTCTATAATTCCCAAAAGAATCTTTGAAAGCGTAAATAGATGTCGATCAGCAAAAGCAATGAATGATTACACCGTTAGAAACTCTTCGGCAGTGGCGCACAGTACTTCGATCAATGGTAAAAACCCTCAAAAATCGACTTTCAAGTTGGTGATTTTTGACCGTTGTACGATGTTCAGGAGAGTCTACTGATCACAAAACAGTCGCAGATGAAAAGGTAAACAATGATTTGGGCAGCAAAACTACGGCCCAAAGTTTATGTAACGAGAATCGTACATCGTCGCGGCTAACCTCAGTGCTGTTCAACCTTCTCTATAAGCATGTAATACGAGCCGAAATCTTAGTGGTGGCCAATTTTTGGACATGGATCGTTTCATTGAAGGTAAGTAACGCTCATTTCTGCAGTTAGAACATTTTCAACTCATTTTGGAAAGTGTCATAAGGTATCATAAAGATGACCCCTTAAAAACACCTAAATTTTTCGAAATCGCTAACTTCAAAAGGACTTTTCTAAAATACATCAAAAACCATATCTGGGTTTTTTGCGGAAAATGATTCCTCAAAGCCTCTAGTTTTTGGGGTTGTGTCGCTTTTTTTGCGCAAATTTGCGCAAATTGGGTTTTTTTTCCATTTTTTCTGTCCAAAAGTGCGATATTTTTGTCGAAATTTGGCCCCTGGCCATGGAGTGCATCAAACAGTGGCGACTCGTGCGATTTTGCAACAATGTAATTCCATCCATTTAAACTTATGTAAAACAATCGATTCTCCTAAAGGCTGTTAGCCACTGTAAAATTCGAGTTTTGGACATTTTCTATGGCAAACGAAACAGTGTTGCCACATTGCACTAGCTGCGTTAAGGAGACGTAAAAATGTCGCAAGTTTCTATATTTTGTCCGTGAGTCTCGGTTTCATAAATCATAGATGGGGGCAGTTAAAAAAGGGTTCAAGAGAGTTGAGACTATTCCTCAGGTAGAGGAGGGGGGGGGCTCCTCAGCAGAGGAGGAATAAACAAAAATTAGACATATGGCCGTCGTGAGCGGTAACTTTGTGTAACCGGGCAATCGTGCTTTTTTCCTATTGAACAATGATCCGAGTTCTGATAAGCTACAGTTCTTCAATGAATAGTCGATAGTTTTACGTACATGATAAAGGGATGAATCCGGTGTTGCAACATCGCACAAGACAGCTTCGAAAATGAAGCAAAAATTATTGCTTATGTAAAAAAAAAAAAAAACAAAAAAAAAAAAAAAAAAAAACAAAAAAAACAAAATAAACAACAAAAAAACTTCGAATATAAGATTCAGTGATCTATTTTAGCAAAGATATCCTTTAGTTTTACGGAAGGACAAAATAGTGAATACCCAGAGTGGTGCAGTTATATCATTTAAGGTTCAATAAAAAATAGAAAAAGGAAAGTCAGGCGTGAGAGTATGCAAGTAGCGAAAATACTTGCTTTCTCACCTCTTCGGGGTGTTTAATTTTATTTCACATATTTTTTGCTGATTGTCCATCAGCACCTATATTATGAAAAGGGGGGGGGAGTGAACCTTAGTTCGAACCATGAGTGTCTTGGTTGCGATTATCACTGATACACCTTCTCGAAAGTTTTAACTTTATTTTCTCTTTTTTTCAGGTCGCATTACACACCGAGGTGCTTTCGAGAGATGGTTGAACAGCACTAAGGCCAAGCGGACACATGATGTGACTAAATTTTTGTCGAACGAAATTTGTTTACAGAAACTATTTTTCTTTATAAGCTGTGCAATTGAAAAGACTGATCTACCCTCATTTTTTTTTCTTTCTGTTATGAATTGATTGTTTTGGTTCCTTTGTTTAGTGTAGTAATTCTTACAAATTTTCCTCCATTGGAATTTGTCATTATTTTAATACAAAGTGTATTTTTTATTTATTAACGTTTCTTATTTATTCATTCCAAATTAATATCCTTGGCCCATCTTTACATCTAAGTTCTTTCACGCACTCGACTGACCACGAAAATGATGCAAATTGGGAGTCCATCATTGGCGCAGCGTGCAATCTGGCAACGCCGCACTTGTCCATTTAAATGCGTATGAAAGGTCGAAATCAAAAAAACTACCTAATCACTCATGTTTCAATCTTTTTCACGAGTTAGAACGGACTAATAGCTGTGTTGCCAGATTGCACCTTGCGCTACTTTTGTTTATCTTATTTCAGAGATTGCACCTCCCCCCCCCTCCCACCAAACAAAAAAATAAATCAAATTTTGGTCACGGCACTTCATTCTAGTGGTCAATACACGGAATCCATGAAGTTTTCGTAATCATACATGCATTATTGACGCAGTTATGAGTTTTGATAAATTCTCCGTATGCTCGAAGTACTGTGTGGCGTCGCGTGCAATTTGGCAACAATGTATTATATCCATTTAAACTCATGTAAAAGATCGATATCAGGGGGTGCACAGTGCACAAGGAAAATTCGATATTTTTAACGAGTTTAAATGGAGCTGTTGCATTGTTGCCAGATGGCACGCGACGCCACTGTCGGTCCTGAAATCTTCGCAGTGGACCAAAACACAACAACGACCTTCAGAACGTAAACAAATGTGAAAAACTCGCATCCAAAAGGCGGGCGGCCCCAAGGTTTTACTTGTCTTAACTCTTTACATACAGGACCAGAGGGTTGATTCTACTCATTTCACGAGACGAGACGAGATGACTCCGAGTCGTCGATCTAGTCCTATCTCTTTGTACGAGATAGAGTCATTTATCTCGTCTATCTCGTGTCGTCTCGTACGAGATAGACAGGGAGAATCAGCCTACCGGGCTTGGGAGCCGCAGCCGTGGTTAGAGCTGAATTTTATGTTCTGCTCGGCAGAAAACTGTGGGAATACTAAAATGAGTTACAATTTATTATTCCAATGCTGAATCCAAAGGCTCTAGAACCAACAGAACTTGATGTCAAAGATTCGGTTTCAAGTTATTGCGTTGGGAACTCTTTGAGAGCACGGCTCTCAAAATTTTCTCCCTAATGAAGAGCTCCCAACGCAATATAAATTGAAACTGAATCTTCGAAATCAAGTTCTGTTTGCTCAAGAACCTTTGGATTCAGCATATGAATGATAAATTCTAACTCATTTTAGTATTCCCACTTTCTGCCGAGCAAAACATAAAATTCAGCTCTATAACCACCAGTGGCGTAGCGTGCAATTTGGCAACGTTGTAGTGTGTCCATTTAAACCGATAAAAAAGGTCGAATGCGAAGGTGTTCACCGAACACCCAATCGTTCGATCTTTTTCATGTTTTCAAATGGAAGAACTGCAACGTTGCCAAATTGCACGCTACGCCACTGCTAACCACGGCTCCGGCTCCCAACTCCTGTATAGGACTCTAGCATCGAACACTCCCATGCATTGTTTGAATCACTGTGCGGACAGAAATATCGACGAAAACGACAAAAAATCGTTTTTTTTTTAAATTTTTCCGGAAAATACTGCCTGAACCAAAAAATTGTATAGAAAGTAAATTGTGTAAAAGTTTATTTGAAATTAAATGTGTCCTCATCATTTTTCTCAAAAAACCATTTTTAACCGAGCTATGAGCAAAAAACTGTTCCGATGTTTAATTTGTTAGATTTTTCCTAATGTTCACACTTCAAAGCTCATTCGCACTAGAGTCCCTATATGTAGAGAGTTAAGACAAGAGGGTAGTCAACTTCTGATTGGTCGATGAGTTTTAGGCTCTACGGATGCCGCCATTGGATGCGATTTTGCACTTTTGTTTACAATCGCAGTTCTTTACCAACGGTATTTTGCGGATGAAGAGTTAATTTTCGACGAATCTGTTAATTTTAATTATGATACGCCTCAAGAATGTCTATAAATCCCAAAAGAATCTTTCAAAGCGTAAATAGATGTCGATCCACAAAAGCAGTAAAAGATTACATCGTTAGAAACTCAGCGGCACTGTAATCTTTGCTGTGGACAAAAACACAACAAAGGCCCTCCGAATGTAAACAAATGTGCAAAATAGCATCCAATGGCGGCGCCCTTGGTTTCACTTGTCCTAACTCTCTACATACAGGGACTCTAATGCGCACCACCTAGCAGTTGTCCGATCGACCTCAAATTTTGGGAACTTTATTTTTGGTGCATTCGCAAAAAAAAATCACTACACCAGAAGCAAAATCGAAAATAGCCCTTTTTCACTCCAACCTACTGTGCGGTGCGCCTTGCCACAGAGTATAGGTACTCATAGCCAGAGACTCTCCGCGGAGTCGAGCTTCTGCAAGTGTATGAGCCTCCAGTTATGCGTCAACTTCTCATCGGAGAAGAACCATCCTCGACCGACCGAAGACCGAACGCGAGAGAGCCGAAGTGCCGCGCCGCGCTGCACTGCACTGCGCACCGAAGACCGACCGAAAGCCAAAGCAGCCTCTACCGAGTGCCGCTTGCTTATTTGGCGACCTCAATTCAATTCCTCTCCTGAAAGACGCTGCGACGCGTTCACGTTCTCCACCAGCAGAGACCTTCCAGTGTAGTATATACAGATGGCCAAGCGGGACGACCGCTTACCGATCAGATTTTTCCATCGCTCGTATTTTTCAGTTCGACCCTCCTGCCTTCATTGATTTCACCGCGTGTCGCGCCCGTCAAAGAGAACGGGAGGCGCCTTCGAAAACATCGACGTTCGCCGCCGCTTATCCTCCGCGCCCGAGATTTCAGTTTCGCTGTTTTTTTAATTATAACGCCCGCCGCGTGATCGTGAAACGTGAAAACCGAAATTATCAAACGCGAATATTTTCACAGTTTATTTTTTATTTCTTTTTCTATTTTTTATTGGCCCGCGCTTTGCATGTGAGCACATAATCGGCGCGTCCGAAAAGAAATCATATCATCAGTGTAAACTATATCGCTCGTACTCTGTGTGGACAAGTGCTAAACACCTGCCTTCGACTCCCCCCCCCCCCCCCCCCGCCACTCTCATTCGATATTTATTGGTTGGAAAGTTTGTTTTTATTTTTTTCGGACGATTATCGTTTCTCAAGTGTTGCGGTGGTACTTATTTGAATCGATTAATTTTCACCAAGTTTCGTGGAGTGAAGTTTACTTTTTTTATTTTTTATATTTTCATTGAATGTTGTTTTTTTTTGCTTTTAGTCCTCCCTCTTTTTCGATATTCCCCTCTCCCTCTGAGAGTTTTGGTCCAGCTTTGCACTCGTGTTTGCAGTGAGCGGTTTCGCAAATATTTTCCCCGTCGACCCAGTGACCTTTATCGGCGGCGTTTCTTTTTACAGTTTCAAAAGCAATCACGAAGGTGAATTTTTTAATCGTTCAAGGGTTTTCGCGTTTGAACCTCAGCAACAACCTATCGGATAAAATTGGCAGCTTTTCTTGCGGTTTTTAAGGATTGATTGGTCGATATTTCAGTGCGTTCGAAGATGGATTTGTTTACATAGTGAAATTTTCTTTTCTCTCCACTGACAACAATAGATATTTAATTCCTTTTCGTTTGTTTCGTAGCATTAAGTAATTCACGGTGTCATAATTTAGTTTTAATGATCTAGTGGTTAATAGATCTGGTTTTTTTTTTTAAAAAAAAATTGACGATTCGTAAGAATGTTTGGTTCTTAACATGTGAAAGCTTGATATTTCCGACAGTTATTTCTTTTGTGCTGAAACATAATTAGTTTCTACGATAGTTTAGTGTTCTAATGAATTGATTTCAAAAAGTGCCATGGCAATGATCAACACAAAGACCCCTCCTCCCCTTCCTATCAAAATGAAAAGGCCACTAGCGGGTGATAACATAGCAATGATGAGGAAGTGGAAGGATGCTTCGGTGACGACCGGGAGAAGTTTGAGTGACGAAATGAGTAGAATGATCGTAAAAGATCAGAATAAGAAAAATAACGAGATTAATAACAATAGTGGTTGTAGGAAGGATAGCAAAGAGATTATCGAGAAAACGGCAAATAACGTCGTTAAAATCCGCGTGGAATCCTCGTCTGGCTGTGGGGTTGAACGTCATAACGTTAACGTTAAGTTGGATCATGATGCCGGTGATGATCATGATGATCATGACGTCGCTTTACCGGGAGCAACGAGTGCCGCTACAGCCGCGGCCGTTCGACCGGGGCTAGAGTCGTCGGCTTCCTCCACCTCCTCCTCCTCTTCTTCTTCCTCTGCTACCTCCTCCGTTAGGCCTCCACCGTCCAGAGCTGTGCGTATCAACATAACTAGTTCCGACGACCACGACCAGCTTTGCCCCGATCCGAACAAGCCGATGAACGGTGGAAATGATTCCAACATTTCCAGCCCGACAAATTCGCTCCATCAACGGACGAGCTTCCATCAGCAGCTTGCCGATCACCACAACAACGGCAACAACAATAGAACGTCTGTAGTCCGGATCGCCGGAAACGGAGGAAACGCCGTTTACAGCCCGTCGTCGGATCTGTACGCCGATTTCGCCGACCGGGTCACGAGCATGGTGGCTCACGGGGATCCGATCTACTCGGACCGGGTCAGCAATATACGGACGCACGTGGGGTCGAAAGATTTCCACAACTACCCGATCAACGGAGGGGGAGGTTATCCGGCCGACGGAGGACCAAATTATCCGGCCAACGGAGGACCAAACTATCCGGTCAATGGAGGACTAAACTATCCAGGACCAAATTATCCGGCCCGTGGAGGACCACAAAATAATGGAATCAATCTTGATGAGCCGGACTCGTGTGTGCCACCCCCTCTTCCAGCCAAGAAAAAGCACCTGAGGGCTAAAAATTCTTCCGGTCTAGCGAGCGGTCAGCACTCGCCGGACAGTGGTAACAGTAGCGATCTTGAAAGGACCTCGCCGCCTCCCGTGAAGGACTGGATCCGCAAAGAAGCGGAGGCGGTAACGAAATCGAATTCGTCCGATTATCGCCTCCGGAATCGGGGCTCCGTGCGCTTCATCAATGACGTCGAGGATGACGAGGAGGACCTGAGCTACGATTCACTGAATAGCTGTGAAAGCGGCAGTCTCGACGACAAATTCCAGAGCAGGCTCGACGCAGGAGTAGTTGTAGTAGGAGGAGGAGGAGGCGTTGCAGGTGACGTCTCAGCGGTCGTCGATAAAGTTAGTCAACTACGCGATCGGTCTTCTTCTTCCACCTCTTCGACCTCCTCCTCTTCATCCACCTCGTCGTCCTCCTCCATTCCCACGTCCACGCACCTTCGCATGCTCATCAATAACCATCATCCCCAAGCTCAACAGTCACCGGTCATCGAAGACGTTCTACGGTCACCGGTGCCCGATTATAACGACGTGGGATCAGGCGAAGTCGGTGGTGAAGTCTCAAAGGACAAGAACGGTAGCCATGAAACGGACTCCGGATATGGTGGAGGCGCCGGGAGCGAAAAAAGTTTCGAAGCCTCCACGCCCCCCACCCCCGTAATAAAATCGCACGTGAATCCAATGACGACGAGTCTACCGACGTCGTTTACACGTAAAAGTTCATCACCCCCCGGAATCAACGTCAGCGATAACAATAGTGATAACAATAACAATAGTAGTAATTGCAATAGCGCCGATTCTGAAGAAGCGGACACGTTCGACTGTAATAAGTACTTTAATTTTCACCTGAGAGAGAAGGAGTTCGATAAAGTGCCCAACGGAGGTGTCGGAGGGCGCAGCGCGAATGGCGGAGGCGAAGATTATTTCGACACGTTCGCCGGCTGCAATCATTTCACCGATTACAACTGTTCAGAGGAGTCGCCGACCATCAGAAGCTCCAAAGGGACCATCCGCGGAGTCAAAAATAGAGTCAGAGCCGGCATCGCAACATTCCTCCAGAGGCCCGCCAACAAGGTATGCACTTTCACTTTTATAATCTTTTTTCCTCTTTTTCTATGTATATGCAAGCATTTATGTATATATGATGAATGTTTTCGCACGCGCGAAGCACCGGTGAGCTGGATGGGCCCGGCCTGGTCTGGCTATAGGCCCGGACCCAGCGGGATTCCTTGAGAATAGCTCGTTTGGCGGTTGGGATTTGGGGCCGGTTATTATTCACGTCGCGTGAGTAAGTTGAGTCGATTAATTCTTTTGAGCGTGAGAAATGGCGATGAGTCTGAGGTAAATGATAGCTTCTGGGATATTCACCTTGTACCAGAAGTAGGAAATTGATGTAGGAGAGGGCAACAAAAAAAGTATATGGACGGTTTTAAGGCGAACTCAGCGGTGAGCAAACAATGCAACCATCGGTCGCATCAGCTGTGATGACAAAACGCGCGTAGCGGTCTAAACTATCTCTCTCACAGTCAGGGCTGCCGTTTTGCGTATAATCAATGCTATTTTTCTATTCACCGATGATTCCCCCGGTTGAGAAAAGATTACACAGTTCAGTTCTGTGTGTGACTGCAGTAATGCACGAAAATACTCTGATCTGTAACCTTTCCTTAATCGGTGGAAACTCCATTGATGAATTAAAATATCCGCAAGTTTTTTAAAGTCATCAACGACTCCACCGGTTGAGAAAAGATTACAGATGCGAGTATTTTAGTTTATTACAGTCATTCACTGAACTGAACTGCGTAATCTTTTCTCAACCGGTGGAATCATCGGTGAATTGAAAAATAGCATTGATTATACGCAAAACGGCAGCCCTGCTCACAGTTGCGTAGCGTGCAATTTGGCAACGTTACAGTCCGTCCATTTGAACACGTGAAAAATATCGAACTAGTGGGTGTTCGGTGTGAACACCACCGACTTATTTGACCTTGTACATGGGCTTAAACGGACACAGTACAGCGTTGCCAAAATGTACGCCGTCACTGCCCTCTCACTCTCCTCAGGCGCCATTTCAGGTCTTGCCAGGGGGGGGGGGGAAATCTGATCTTTGCTTTTCGTGATCTCTGAAGCTCTGACAGCTACGAGGTCCTTGATGACCCTAATGACCTTTCTCACAGAGAAGTCAGGCTTTCTGAGAAAAACACGATGTTTTCACATTTTTCCTCGAAAGTTTTTCGTGCGTTACAGTCATAACACTGAACTGAACTGTGTATAGTCTGTTCTCAACTGATGGAATCATCGGTGAATTGAAAAATTACCATGAATTTTACGCCAAACGGCAGCTCTGCGTATTATATCTGTACACACTCTTTAATGAGGAAATTTTCCTTCCTTTACTGCCTGATTTTCTGCCTTTATTTTCCGCTTTACACACGCATCATTTTAATATCGTGTTTTGCAGTGAAACTATCGTACTTTATCAAGTTTGGTGAAATTCAGTGGCGTCGCGTGCAATCCTGGAAACACTGCATTTTGTACTTATAAACCCATGATAAATACCTATTTGAGGGAAGTGCACTGTGCAATGTGCGCCTCCAACAGTTCGACCTTTTCCTTGCGCTTTAATGGACGTAATAGCACTAACAGATTGCACAAATGCACGACGACACTGGTGAAGCTTTGGTCCAGTGCACGGTAATTCTATACTTTGGAACTCAATTTAATATGACTGCGAAACATGATAGATCTATTGCTAAACACGAGGATCATTATGAGCCGTGTTAGCAAATATTTTACTTTACTTTACTCTTAGTGCTTTTGTGAGAACTCGTCCCAATTTTCAATAGTCCAATCGAGACTTTTTATCACACTTATCATATAATTCATTGATTTGGTTATGTGTTCAGTTTTCCGCTTATCATTTCTTCAATAACCAGCCAAACACGATCTCTTCGATTACTTTCAGTTTTCTTTTGACTGTGTAAGATGAAAAACTATCGTATAAACCATCAGCCGCTCCTTGGTCTATTAAAGACTGCGTGCTCTTGGTTCGATAAGGATATTGACAGTGGAATAAAAGCCTCACACTTTATTCATGCTTTTTTAGCTTATTCGTGTTCAAAGGAAAAATGAAAGAAATAGGAGATATCCTGTTGCATCACTCTTATAGATGTCGTGGAATTTTATCGTCCATCTACACCAAAATATAATCCTCAATACTCTATCAGATTGCTCTATGGGTCTGTACCATATGAACATTTGAACTTCCTGAAGCGGAGGGGGGGGGGTAAAATAGCCCGAAATCGACCTCTCATTTTTGCGTTACTGCAGTATTATACTTTTACGTATTATACAGTTCGGGATAAGAAGTCCGATGGGAAGTCAGGTAAAAACGCACTACATTGCAACGCAGCGGTCCTCGGCTGTCGATTCTTCCCCTCTACGTCCGTTCAGGAGGACCGGCCTTTTAGACCCTTTTATTGAAAAATACAATACCGCGAACTGACCAATTTATACAGGGTGTAAAAAAAAAAAGGAGCAGCTCCGAATAACTCGAGTTTGGGTTCGAATTTCAAAAAACGCTGAAACACGGGTTCCATTATTTTGAGGGGGACATCTTTTAGGGGGGTTGCCAAATTCCAGGCCCCCCCAGGGGGGCGGGTCCGGGGGTCACCGCCCCCCTAAATCACATTTCTCAAATGGCGACCCCTAATTTTTATTACATAACTTTGAAGAACATCAAATTCTAAGCATTTTGGCGCAAACCGCAGGTCGATATCGTTTTTCGTGTTCGAGATATCGAAAGTCAAAGTTCGATTTTGACCCATTTTCAAAAATTCATAACTCCCACTAAAAAAGTCGGAATTTAAAAAACTATTAGCTTAAAATGCTCTACAAAACAAGTCCTTTTCAGAAAAAAATACAACTGTCCAAGAAATTTGATTTTTAGGCTCCGAAAAAAATATTCAAAATTTTCGAAAATTTTGAATCGGCGATATTCTTGTAAAACGGCCAGAATCGACAATTTTGGCTTAAAACCTGTTGGCTGAGTCCAAATGAAAGATGCAAAGCGCTTGAAAGCTCAAAAAAATCTCAAAATAACCTTTAAAATGATCAAACTCAGTATTGAGAACACTGCTAAATTTAGAGTCAGGAAACACCTCTCTCTCGGGCTTTAATGGGGTTTTGGGGACTTCAGAGAGCTTTGTATCGCTCATTTAGACTCAGCCAACAGGTTTTAAGCCAAAATTGTCGATTCTGGCCGTTTTACAAGAATATCGCCGATTCAAAATTTTCGAAAATTTTGAATATTTTTTTCGGAGCCTAAAAATCAAATTTCTTGGACAGTTGTATTTTTTTCTGAAAAGGACTTGTTTTGTAGAGCATTTTAAGCTAATAGTTTTTTAAATTCCGACTTTTTTAGTGGGAGTTATGAATTTTTGATAATGGGTCAAAATCGAACTTTGACTTTCGATATCTCGAACACGAAAAACGATATCGACCTGCGGTTTGCGCCAAAATGCTTAGAATTTGATGTTCTTCAAAGTTATGTAATAAAAATTAGGGGTCGCCATTTGAGAAATGTGATTTAGGGGGGCGGTGACCCCCGGACCCGCCCCCCTGGGGGGGCCTGGAATTTGGCAACCCCCCTAAAAGATGTCCCCCTCAAAATAATGGAACCCGTGTTTCAGCGTTTTTTGAAATTCGAACCCAAACTCGAGTTATTCGGAGCTGCTCCTTTTTTTTTTTACACCCTGTATAAACCTTTGAACGCCCACTCGAAAATTAAACTTTGGCGGCATTCGCGAATTTTGAATAACTGACTTTAAATTTAAATTCTGCTCGACGTGCACAGAACCAACGGCGGTTCAAGGAGTAATTTTTCAAAGATCACAACTTCTTGGAATCGCTCAATCAAAAATGCCAAAATCTTTGAAAAATTACTCCTTGAACCGCCGTTGGGTATCATTTTTCTGTGCACGTCGAGCAGAATTTAAATTTAAAGTCAGTTATTCAAAATTCGCGAATGCCGCCAAAGTTTAATTTTCGAGTGGGCGTTCAAAGGTTTATATAAATTGGTCAGTTCACGGTATTGTATTTTTCAATAAAAGGGTCTAAAAGGCCGGTCCTCCTGAACGGACGTAGAGGGGAAGAATCGACAGCCGAGGACCGCTGCGTTGCAATGTAGTGCGTTTTTACCTGACTTCCCATCGGACTTCTTATCCCGAACAGAGTATAGACCGACAACATACTTTATTCATTTTTCTCTACAAAGTAAAAATTGAATCATTTTTTGTCCTCGTACATTCATGAGATCAAAATCTGCAATATAAACGGTAATAAGGTCGTCTATGGAAATCTTATCTGTAGATATCTGTTCCTCTCGTACCTCCTAACTCCACACATTTTTCTAAGAATTTTGTTTTGCTGCGTTTGCACAGTTTTTAAATTTGAGTTCTCAGCAGAGCCCCAAAGTTGGAGCACAGTCCCAAATTTGGAGTCTCCTTCTGACTGTTGGAAGACCACCAACTTTCAATAAAAGCCGACCCAGGCACGAAAAAAATAATCCCTTCAAATTTTCGCAGAATCGACTTTTAAAATGACAAATAGTGTAAGAAAAGCAGCGAAAAATTAGAAAATACTCACATGAAGGAGCATTCGATTTTCAATTTCTAGGCGAGAGAAAGTCTCGATCTCGTGCTGATGCCAGGAGATAATCCCGTTGACGAGAGATAATCCCTGATAATAATCATATGCGCGAAACAGTTTTCTGAATAATGACCGATAGAAAACCTATAATCAGCTTCCTGTGCATCGGCGTCAGCATCCCGCGAGGTGCACTACCTACTTTCGATAAAAAAAGAAAGAAGAAGAAAAAAAAAATGAGCGAGGACGCGCAGTGGCAATCGCAGTCGCAGCTGCACAATCCGCTGATTCTGCTGATCCGCTGCATCCAACCGAGACGTCAGAATCAGCGTTGAGCGGAGAGCAGCCATACCGCCGTCGACGTGGAAATGCCGCGCGCGCCGCTCCGCCGCTGTCAAGGCATGCCGACTGCGGAGTAGCGTTTTTCAAACAGCGAAGCTGCCGCGCGTACAAACCTATGTTTCGAGTTAGCGAGAATTGAACCTGAGGAGTTTGTTTTCTGCCATTTTAACCAGTGTAAAAGTATCGATTTTTTTGAGGTTCAATCGTACCCGCTGAGGATCGATTTATTTTCGACTGATTTTTAATTATGGAAGAGATTTCTCCAGTTTTAATCAATGGTAAAGAATCGATTAACTGGAGGTTCAATTGAAGTTTAACCCTTCAACGACCAGGTTAGTTCAAAAAAACGACACTCTTCCATTTATTTAGGGGAGGTAGTTAACTGTTCGTATTCGGGGGAGCTGGAATTGCCTACACGACGCATTGAAGGCGCTCAACGAAATCTTATCTTTCAAGTGTTTTCATCGATAACCGCTTTTATCGGGAATGAAGACTGGAACAATATGAAATAGACTTGAGAAGAAAAACGAAAATTCTCGGGCTTGGCCCATAAGAGGTTAAAAGGATCAATCGATTCTTTTCCATCAATTTTAATGGAGGATATATCGATAGACTGCGATTCACGAAGCGTCACTGACGGATGCAACAGTCCGAGTATTTTTTTTTTTTTTCTTTAAGGTTAATGTTCGAATTTGAATTATTTTGCTACTAGGTTTAGGTTACTAAAGCTTGTCCCAGAGAAGATTTGATTCGACAGTTCTACTCTGAGAAAAAAAAAGATTACCAGAAGCATGACAATATGTGAACCTATGCAATGGCGGATCCAGCAATATGGGAACCATGCATTCTTCTCATTTGAACTTATGAGGAAGAATCGATTCTCGAGGGGGCCATGGCCCCTTGACTAATCGATTGTTTTTAACGCATTCAAATGGGAAGAATACACAGTTGCCAGATCGCTGGATCCGCCCATGTATGTAAGGGATAGAACAATTACCAGAATTTTAGTGTTCGTACCATACAGTTCCTGAAATTGTTTAAGAAATTCTAGTTCTATGACCTTATTCTGGTATATTAACACCAGCATTTTCTAGCCAAAGTTCCAGACTTTCTGCCGTTCACATGTCGTTGTGCTTCTGGTAATATGTAGTCCAGGCAATAGAGACGAAAAAAGTGGCTTACCTTGCAAAAATGAAAGTAGTAGGTTTTTTGACGGAACATTATGTATTTTTGGTCGCTGATTCCGAATTTTTAACTTCCCACCAAAAATTTCCCGGGGAACGTTGCCAAATTTACGTTTTTTTACCAAAAAAATCGGTTTTGTGAAAATTCCGAGCTCCACGTGCATTATTTTGAAAAAATACCTCAGTTCAAAAAGAAAGTAGACAAAAAATGGAACAAAACCTTGTCAACGGTTTTTTTCTAAGATCAAAATTGACCGAAATATGAGCCATCTTCCGAACGCTCCCTCGCGGAAAATTGACGCTAACGCGGCAATACGCGTACTGCACAGCAGCCCCGCAGCCCGCGTGAAGCGATCCTCTTACGTGTCTTCCTTTCCTCCTCCTTCACTGATACTTTTAGATTATTTGGGTTCTGACACCCCCCCCCCCCCCGATACGCACCCTTGCCTCCCTTTTACTTAACCATAACCCCCATTTTATTTATAAGCAATAACGGAACAAGTTTAATGAAGAAAATTAATACGGTGGTTCTAAGAAAACAAATGGATTCAATTGTACTCTCTATTTTTCGACCATCATTGCCCTTTGCCATGCCGCAATGCAAATTATTAGTCCTATTTATGCCTCCTTCGTTTTACGGCTGCTTAGGGGCCTGGTTAATAAAATATACGACCAGAGGAACAGTGGCGGCTCTTGCGATTTGGCAACAGTGTTTTTATCCCATTTAAATACATGGAAAACAATCGAAACTCGAGGAGGCTGCCAGCCTCCGCTTGAATCGATTTTTTACCTAAGTTTAAGTGGGAAAAATCCACCGTTGCCAAATCTCACGGGCCGCTACTGCAGAGGAATACCCTGCTGTTTATTTATATTCTGAATCTACAGCAACATTGGAGACCCGAAAACCCGTCGGAAATCAAATTGACGAATGGTGAAAGGGTTTTTGATAAAATGAAAATCTCATGACAATCGCAAAAAATTGAAGAAGGGAAAGTGAGTTATATCACTGTTTTCATCGCATGCTTTCTTTCTGTTTACGTAGAAATTATTATTATTATTATTTTTTTTTTTTTTGCTTAGCTCCTAAAAAAAAGAAAACATATATTCGGAGAAAAATTTCGGATTGAAATTACAGAACGTATTAGAAATTGGGGTATAAAGAAATTCTTTTTAAAATAATGAGAATTCTTATTGATTCAACGAGAATTATCGTTGGTCCAATTGAACGTTCTGATTATTCAGAAAAATCCCAAGAAAAATCGTTGGATCAATAAGAATTCTCATTATTTTAAAAGGAATTTCTTTTTACCCGATTATTAATAATACGTTCCGTTATTTCAACCAGAAATTTGTCTGCGTGTATGTTCATCGACATTTTGGCCTCGTATTCCCGGCAGTGACGTTGCCTTTCCTTTCCCGTTAAACTTTCGTCCTCACGAGAAATGGTACTGATCTTCTTCAGCAGCCAAATCATAAATTATTTCCTAACGAAGCAAGATTGCGTTTTACCCCCAATCATCATTTCAGCTTTCTCCATTATGTCGGTTGTGAATTTTGCAACAGCGTTATGGAGTTTCAATTCCTACGTAAAATCACATCATGTATATTTCTTCACAAAAGAAACAATTGATAGATCAGATTAAATTAATGACTTCTGCAGCGCTAGGTTCTTTGCCTTAAGGGGGTATACCACCCAAATTAAAAAAAATCGTTCCTGATGACTTAGAGCCCTCAATTTTTTTTTGGTAACACATACTGATGTAAATTAGAGATCCTGAAATTTTTGTGAAGCTGGTTGCATACTTGCCCCTTAAAAAAAAAAAAAAATTCCTGAAAAAACGTTGACAACTTTCAAACAGCTTTTTTAGAGTTAGAATTGCTCAATCACCTTGGTCTTGGTCTCAAATGAAAGGTATCAGTGTCCTCTAGGGTCTCTTGTATGGATTTTTTTTTTTGTCGAGAGGAAGTATTTTTTTCTTAATGTTTCTTCGATGTGACATTTTTTTCATGGTTTTTTTTTTTTTTTAAACATTAATAGATATTTGAGATGTTAGGTTGAGGGCAAATCCATACAAGAGTACCTAGAACATGAAATTCTGCACATTTTAAAAAAAAACCTGAAGTCTCTAGCTATCATAGTACTCGAGAAAAGCTGTTTTGAAGTTGAAAAAACAAGCGAAAAATTGATTTTTCAGTACAAGCAAATTAACAAATAGTACATGAGAAAAAAATAAGAAACAGATGGTTATCAAATGGTTCTCAATTTCGCAATGTTGACTCATAAACTTTAAAAATTTAAATTTTAAAAAAACTTTCCGACCTCCTAAAAATTAAAAAAAAATATCCTCGTATTCCCTGAATTGTCCTCTACAAAATTGGTGGAAAAAAAAAAATGAAAAAAATAAAAAAAAATCGAAAAATTAGGGTGGTATACCCCCTTAAATCGGCTGGGTTTATTATTCCGCCAGAAAAACCAGGATTCTTAAGAAAAATGAATTCAGGATCGATAATTGCTTGTAGTTCTGTGATTTTCCCCAGAACGTTGCAATATTTTTGATGACGTAATGTTTTTTTTTTTTTAAATTTTCGACTCTCGAAGATAACTACCATCCAGAAAAGTACTTTTTTCTATTTTTACGCCGATGACTCGCTTTCCGGCAAGAATCCAAATCTTTTTCCGAAAATCCGAAATATTTACCACACGCTCCCCCTTTAAAACACTCTCTCAAAAGCACCCAATTTTATCCATACTTAAAGCTTTAGTGAAATTTCTGATGAAAACTCACCACGAATATTTAAACGATTGCAGTTTTTAGAAAATCAATGATAGTAAAAATATTCGAAAACCGCGTACCCTATAAGAAACGCCCGAAGACTTGCGAAAACTAAAAACGAAAAAGCATTAATTATAAAACACGTCAACGGCAGCAATTAGCTTTTGTCATCAAGAGGGGTATAGAGTATGTCACGAAATGAAAATACGAGACCAAATTTTGGGGGGACGTAATTCCTATTTAAGACTGTCACATTCTTAAAAATCGATATTAGAGCGACTACGGGTGAAATACAGAGACTATACTTGAGATCTTCTTAAAAAGGTTTCGATTTGAATCGTCTTCCGGACTCAATTTTCAATTCAGAAAGAAACCTAGAGCCATAGAATGCCTTGAAATATCTTGAGGCAGTTTCAAGGCATTTTCAAGTGAGATTGAGACACGAATTTGCACTCCAGAAATGCTCCAAAAAAGCTCAGTATTGTGCTCAAGGCAAATCTCAAAGGAATAATTTCAAGGTAGCTTCCATATCATAAATCTTACATACCTTGAAATATACTCAAAATTCCCCAAGTATTCTATTGCTGGTTTGCTAGGAGCGTCTCTGAATTGCAATTTCTCTCACTGGTCTCAACTCGGCTTGAATATTTCTCAAGCCAAGCCAAGTCTAGGACGGCTCGAGCAAAGACTCTAAAATTTCATCCGAAGGAGGCATAAATAGGACTAATAATTTGCATTGCGGCATGGCAAAGGGCAATGATGGTCGAAAAATAGAGAGTACAATTGAATCCATTTGTTTTCTTAGAACCACCGTATTAATTTTCTTCATTAAACTTGTTCCGTTATTGCTTATAAATAAAATGGGGGTTATGGTTAAGTAAAAGGGAGGCAAGGGTGCGTATCAGGGGGGGGGGGGGGGTCAGAACCCAAATAATCTAAAAGTATCAGTGAAGGAGGAGGAAAGGAAGACACGTAAGAGGATCGCTTCACGCGGGCTGCGGGGCTGCTGTGCAGTACGCGTATTGCCGCGTTAGCGTCAATTTTCCGCGAGGGAGCGTTCGGAAGATGGCTCATATTTCGGTCAATTTTGATCTTAGAAAAAAACCGTTGACAAGGTTTTGTTCCATTTTTTGTCTACTTTCTTTTTGAACTGAGGTATTTTTTCAAAATAATGCACGTGGAGCTCGGAATTTTCAAAAAACCGTTTTATTTGGTAAAAAAACGTAAATTTGGCAACGTTCCCCCGGGGAAAATTTTTTGGTGGGAAGTTGAAAATTCGGAATCAGCGACCAAAAATACATAAAGTTCCGTCAAAAAACCTACTACTTCCATTTTTGCAAGGTAGAATGCTTTATTGCCTGGACTATATGACTGGAATCTGGTATTATGACTAAAGTCTAAAAGCCCAAAATTCAGTAATACACTCACAAAACTGCTATAACGGCAAGGTCTTAATCAGGGCTGCCGTTTTGCGTATAATCAATGCTATTTTTCAATTCACCGATGATTCCACCGGTTTAGAAAAGATTACACAGTTCAGCTCAGTGCATGGCTGTAATAAACTAAAGTACTCGCATCTGTAATCTTTTCTCAACCAATGGAGTCGTTGGTGACTTTAAAAAACTTGCGGATATTTTAATTAATCAACCGAGTTTCCACCGATTAAGGAAAGATTACAGATCAGAGTTTTTTCGTGCATTACAGTCATACACTGAACTGAACAGTGTAATCTTTTCTCAACCGGAGGAATCATCGGTGAATAGAAAAATAGCATTGATTATACGCAAAGCGGCAGCCCTGATCTTAATGGTGGTTCAGCGCAGGCATCGTGGGAGATTTCTGTCCAATTTATATTTTCTCTACGGAAACACAGAGATATGTCTCAAATTAGATAGGAATCTCCCATGATACCTGAGTCTCTCCGCCATTATGCGTAGTTCTGAGAGTGAATTTCGTGAATATTTAATGTATACTAGTTATCGTTTTTACAGGATTTTATGCAAGAATCAATTCTTCAATCCCCTGTAGCAAAACTTTGCAAGTGCCCCATTGCAAATAAGCATTGCCAAATTGCATGAGCTGCCACTGCAAGAGTCTCATTTTCGAGTTGAAAACTGTGAAGAGAGATAGCTGTATTTATATAGGTCAAGAGAGAGAGAGTGAGAGAGCTAGAAGCAACGTCGATTTGGAGTAAAAACCTAACAAACTGTACTAAGGAACACGCACTTTACAAACAAATAAAAACAAACAAAAAAAACAAAAAAAAAACTGTTTCCGCAACGTCTCACCAATTAAACTATCTATTGTTTCATTTTCACATTTTTTTAGCACTCGAATCCAAGAATATTTATACGCCCCTCTTACCAGTTACCGCTCAATTGAACGGACTTGTTAGAAAAGGACAGAGGCAGGATTGCAAGTCACGTGACTGCCCCTATTCCATCCTTCTCTAACGTACGCACGCAAATGGACCAAGAGAGAGAAAGACAGAGTCTTGGATCCGCCATGCCATGCGCCAGTGGGCAGTACAGTATGGGGCGGTCGTTTGTTCGGGCGCTGATATTCGATAGCGCGGACAGCGATAGTTCAAAGCGTGTCACAAGCAGTGTTGCCAGATCGAGGGTAAATAGCCGTATATCGTCCCTATTTAAATCAATGTAAATGGAGCTGTTGCAAACTTTTGCTACAGGCTTATTAATAGTTGAAAATGGGCTAATACCCTGTAAAAATGTCGATTAGCGCACTAAAAAATCACGAAATCCACTCCTAAACTCACAAAATACTTCTAAACGTGAGACCGTAATGGCGGCCGGGGCCGCAGTTTTCATTGGGTTTCCCTATCTTCAATCAGCGCCATCTACACGAGATGTTCTCGCAACACCACACAAGAAGAAGAAGAAGAAGCATACAATTGCCATAAGAAAACCGCGGCCTCGGCCGCCATTAAGGTCTCGCGTTTAAAAGCATTTTGTGAGTTTAGGAGTGGATTTTGTGATTTTTTAGTGCGCTAATCGTTATTTTTACAGGGTATTGCACCATTATCAACTAATAATAAGCCTGCAGCAAAAGTTTGCAACAGCTCCATTGTAAAACGTACGGCTTTTTCACCCCAATCTGGCAACATTGGTCACAAGCATAGCCTTAGCCAGAAATTCTTTCTCTCTCTTTCCCCATTTGAACACATATGTTAGTATAGAATGAAAATAGGGGCTGTCACGTGTCTCCAGCCTCTATTTCTGTCCTTTTCCAACACATGCAGTCAAATCAGCAAAGAGGGAGAAACACATATACCCGATGACTACGGCTATATGGTCACAAGATATCGGGTGACTGCAGTTCACCGCGCGGGCACGTTAATCATTACAGCTAATTGAGAATTAAATCCGATTAGCTCTATTAGTATCCTATTAGCTTGTAATCCGATTATTATTGATTCGCCCATTTATAAGACTCCGATCAAGTCTCGGTTGGACGAGTGTAATTTATTGTAGAAAAGGTTAGAGGAGCGCAACGCTTCTTCATACAGGAATTTCTCTCTCTCTCTCTCTCTCTCTCTCTCTCTCTCTCTCTCTCTCTCTCTCTCTCTCTCTCTCTCTCTCTCTTTCTCCCCCCCCCCTCCTCTCTCTCTCTCTCTCTCTCTCTCTCTCTCTCTCTCTCTCTCTCTCTCTCTCTCTCTCTCTCTCTCTCTCTCTCTCTCTCTCTTTTCTCTCTCTCTCTCTCCTCTCTCTCTCTTTTCTCTCTCTCTCTTTTTCTCTCTCTCTTTTCTCTCTCTCTCTTTTCTCTCTCTCTCTCTTTTCTCTCTCTCTCTTTTCTCTCTCTCTCTTTTCTCTCTCTCTCTTTTCTCTCTCTCTCTTTTCTCTCTCTCTCTTTTCTCTCTCTCTCTCTTTTCTCTCTCTCTCTCTCTCTTTTCTCTCTCTCTCTTTTCTCTCTCTCTCTTTTCTCTCTCTCTCTCTCTCTCTCTCTCTCTCTCTCTCTCTCTCTCTCTCTCTCTCTCTCTTTTCTCTCTCTCTCCTCTCTCCTCTCTCTCTCTCTCTCTCTCTCTCTCTCTCTCTCTCTCTCTCTCTCTCTCTCTCTCTCTCCCCCTCCCATTTGAATACCTGCATTAGAAAAGTACGGAGATATGGGCTAAAGTCATGTGATGACCCTTTTCTACTATCCTTTTTAACACACGTATTCAAATGGCTGGAGAGAGAGAAAGACATAGATATTCTTGTTTCAGTTGTATCCGCCCATGTATAGGGCATCCGTAACGCCGGAAACGTAAATCAAAACTTATTGTGAATTTGGACTGTGTTCATATGAGCGTTAGGAGACAGCATGGGCGCCAGCAAAAAAAAAATTCAAGAGCTAGAGGGGCACTATAGTCTGAAATCGTAAAAAAGTGGCCAAAAATCAAAAAGTTTTGTCATCGATTTATCGTTTCTGAATTTTCAGCACCAATTTTAATCACATAAAACACTATTAACAAGTAATTTAAACTTAAAAACTATAGACTTTTTTTTAAATTAAGCTTGAAATGTCGAAATTGAGATTTTTGATGAGTTTTTTCCTCTGATTTTTAGCCACTTCTAGCACATATGGTCTGAAATCGTCAAAAAGTGACAAAAAATCAAAAAGTAAATTTATCATAGATTCATCATTTCCGAATTTTCAGCACCAATTTTAATCACATAAAACACTATTAACAAGTAATTTAAACTTAGAAACGATAGACTTTTTTAAATTAAGCTTGAAATGTCGAAATTGGCGATTTTTGATGAGTTTTTTTCACCGATTTTTAGCCTCTTCTTTTTCAATTTTAGACCGAAGCACAATGGTCTGAGATCGTCAAAAAGTGATCAAAAATCAGAAAGTAAATTTCCTAACAATAAGTAATTTATAAACTTTCAATACACCAATTTTAATCACAGAGAAACACTTATAGCAAGTAATTTAAACCTAAAAACACTGGAAAGGTTTAAACTAAGCTTAAAAGGCCGAAAACGATGATTTTTGTTGAGTTTTTTTTTGCACAAAATTTGTACCTACGTTTCTGAATAAATACTAAAATTTTACAAAGTTTGGATATTATGGAGTAGATTATAGATTCTTATTTGGTTCCCGACTTTACGATTCAAATCCCCTGTTGAGAAATGCATTTAATCGAAATCCCCCGATAGTTCCAGGTTTTCCACGATAAAATCAAATTCCCTGTCAATTCCAAGTTTTTCAGGTTTTCCTTGATAATAGACACTCTGACAGGTTACTATAAGTAAAGTAGGTCATTAGTTATACACAACTTCAATGATTCATCAAATTTATGGCATTTCACTATTCAAATTTTCTAAAAGCAATGTTTTTCACTGGATTGTTCATTTTTGTGGTTTTAAATGCGTTCCAATTTTGCTTTTTATATGGAATTCTGCGGTGTCTGTGAGAATTCCAGTCACGGTATATATATAAAATTCAATTGCGAAATTGCAATTTTGCAACAGTGGTGTTCTTCCACCTATGTGTAACAATATTTTTTTTTTTTTTATAAATTTTCCCTTTAGAATCGATTCTTTTACAAAGGTTTAAATGGAGAAAAAACCTTTGTTGACAAATTTTACTCAACGTTGATGGAATCACTCCTATTTAACATGCACACCTCTCCACAGAATGTTTAACGCTACACGTTCCTGAAACATGAGGGAATGCGTTGCGTATTCATCTAGTCATCTTACATGCCAACCAATCTCATTCCCCCTTTCCACCGCGGCACCACACTCTATTATTTTGTTCATTATATTGAACTCTCTTACTGGCTCAACAAACAAAAAGGGTTTGTATAATAGAAGAACCACTATCAAAAGAACTTCTGTTCAGCCTTGCGGTCCTATATACATCCCAATGATGCCGCACCGTGTATATTTAATGACATTTTTCAATTCACCGAAGATTCCACTGGTTGAGGAAAGATTGCACAGTTTAGTGCAGTTCATGACTATAAAGCACGAAAAAATTAACTTCTGTAATATTTTCTCAATCGGTGCTTTCACCGTTAAAGTATTAAATTGCCATTAAATAAAGACGGACCGCCAGCTCTGATATACACATCCAACGCAGTGGCGTAGCGTGCAATGGAGCTGTTGCAAACTTTTGCTACAGGCTTATTAATAGTTGATAATGTGGTAATACCCTGAAAAAATAACGATTAGCGCACTAAAAAATCACGAAATCCACTCCTAAACTCACAAAATGCTTTTAAATGCGAGACCGTAATGGCGGCCGAGGCCGCGGTTTTCTTATGGTAATTGCATGCTTCTTCTTCTTCTTGTGTGGTGTTGCGAAAACACCTCGTGTAGATGGCGCTGATTGAAGATAGGGAACCCCAATGAAAACCGCGGCCCCGGCCGCCATTACGGTCTCGCGTTTAAAAGCATTTTGTGAATTTAGGAGTGGATTTCGTGATTTTTTAGTGCGCTAATCGTTATTTTTACAGGGTATTACCCCATAATTAACAATTCATAAGCCTGTAGCAAAAGTTTGCAACAGCTCCATTTGGCGAAGCTGGCTGTTCGTTCATTTAAAGCTACGAAAAAGATCGAAGTTTTGGGTGTTCGGTGAACACCTACGTATTCGACCTATTACATAGGTTTAAATGGACACAATCCAACGTTGCCAAACTGCACACTACGCTATACTGCATCCTATGACCAATATGACCATAATTGAAAAACCTGCGCGCGACCAATCTTCGGTATCAGGCCATCAGAACTAACCAATAATCATCGGTATCAGGCTATCAGAAATATCAGTATCACCTCGCCTCGTCGACGGTCGTCGCTCGGCTGGCATGTGGCATGCGGTAGCAATAACCACTTAAAAAAAAATCACCCAGAATGCATTTCGTTCGTCAGATTAGCGAATCGAACTCGCCCTAAATTTTAACATAATAAGCCCCGGCCATATATACATTTATGAGGGTGAGGAGAGGGGGTGGAGGGGGGGACGCATACGCAATTTGGTTTTGCAACCGTTGCGCAAGGACTGCCTGCCAATCCGCTTTGATGTGCTTCAAGTGGTCTGCCTGCGCCGCGCAAAAATTAACTACCGCATCAAAGAAGGCGCATGCATACTCAGTATTACTCAGCGGAGAGGAGGGCAGGCTCATATTCTGATATTCATCCGACTGATATCGGTCAGTTGCTTTGCTTATAATGCCCGGCCTTCTTGATGGTTTTGATTCCGAGGACCGCACTGTGGATCCGAAGCATGGGATTTTCTGACGCATGCGCAGTGAATCGTGCAATCTGGCAACGTCGTTTTCTCCGCCTTTAAACCTATCTAAAATCATCGATCTTTGCCTTGGTAAAAGTGTTACATGAATTTCCATGACTAAAATTCCGTGCGCATTCTTTCCGTGAGAAATTAATATTTTTTCATGGAATTTCATGGAATTCGGAGGCTTACCCGTAATATTTTTCCATAAAATTTCATAGAATTCCTTGGATAATAATTATTATTCTTCCATATAATTTCATGGAATTTTGTGGATGATTATCATTGTTTCATAAAATTTCTTAGAACTCCGTGGGTAATTTTTATTTTTCATAAAACTTTGTAGAATTCCGTCGGTACGAATTATTTTTTCGTGAAATTTCATAGAATTCCGTGGGTAATTATTATTTTTCATAAAATTTCATAGAATTCCGTCGGCAATTATTATTTTTCACTAAAATTTCTTAAAATTCCGTTTTCCATTCATGGGAAACAACAGCATGGAGTCTCTGTTTTTTAGGTGCTGTTTTAGAATGTGAATCATTTCTAACACAGCTCTAGCATTGTAATTTTTCTCCTGTGCTAGAACCTGGATGTTATCAAAACTACCGTATGCAACTACCGGGCAGACGTGGAAAAGTTGAGTGTTGCATACCTCCAGTTTTTCCAAACGTTAACTACTGATTGAGGCTCTGTCTGCGTTTTGTTGGTCTGTTTTGTTTATGTAACCTATGTTGCGGTATTTTGTGAATCAGTCCCTCTTCCAACTTTGTGGAGTGTGCTCCTCGTTCTGAGTATTTCGTTTTTATTTTTATTTTTCTTTCTCACTCTAATGAAATTAGAAAAATTGAGAAAGTATTGCGATGGCGCAGAGATTTTTGATGAATTTTGTTTCGATACTTGGCCCGTTGCGACTAAGTCAATCATGATAATTATAAAATAATTGGCTCTTATCATGCCTAATACTATCCTAAAGAACATCCATCCATGATATTTCAATATTTCTGAACCATATGTGGTAGGGAGGAGTAAATGCACAAAATTTCTTTGGCGTCTGTCTGTCCGTCTGTCCGTCTGTCTGTCCGTCTGTCTGTCTGTAGTCAAGAACGTGAAATCCAGCATAACTTTTGAACTATTGATCCATATGCATCCAAATTTTGCAGAGATGTTGCTTTTAACATTCCCCAGAAGGACTTTTTTTGTTTTTTTAAAATTTTAATTTTTAGGTTAGTTATGGATGAAAAATGGTTTCCATTAAAATCAATGGGAAAATGGGTCAAAAAAGAGAAAAATTTAAATATTTCAATATTGGATCTTTGGATTTGGAAGAAAATTTGTAAAAACATTCTACAACCAGCCCATAGTAAAATTAACCCCTTATAGTTCAGTAAAATAACCCTTAAGACCGTTTAAAAAATCAATTTAGGGCGTTCGAGCCAAAAAATGGAATAAAAGTGAGAAATGAATCTTGTATATCAGTGCCAATTACTAAAAGCTGGATATATTTTGATGAAACTTTGTATACACAATGTACTACCACAGTACTAAAATATTTTCTTCTCACTATCATCATAATAAATCCTTTGGACCGTTTCAAGGGACCATATAGGTGCGATTGAGAAAAAATAAGACCAACTAAGCAAATAAAAACATAATCCTATTTATTGAGATAATTCGGGTTAGGTCCAATTAATTTTAATTAAATCCGGCACAAACAATCTACCTACCTACATTTACTCTACTTTATATAGAATTTCTTATCATTACAATATACAGCCCTTAAGACTGTTTAAAAAATTAAAATCGGTGCGCTGGAGCCAAAAAATGGAATTATCGTGAGAAATTAATCTTTAAACTTGGAGTCAATCAATTATGGCTCGATGAATTTTGATAAAAACTTTTGTACACACAATCCACTATCAAAATACTAAGATATTTTCCTTTCTTAGTCACCATACACAACTGATAAAACCTTTTCAAGAGGCAATGTAGGTGGGATTGAGAAAAAAATATGGGAATATAAGCAAATAAAAACATAATCCTATTAATTGGGATAATTCAGGTTTGGTCCAATGAATTTTTATAAAAACTGGCAAATACAATCTACAATTAGTCTTTAAAAGAAAGTATTCCTTACAGATACAATATACAACACTTAAGAGAGTTTAAAAATCAAAAAAGGGTGTTTGACCCAAAAACATGAATTAAAGCGGGGAATTAATGTTAAAACTTGGAGTCAATCATTCATGGGATGAATTTTGATGGAACTTTGCACAAACATACTATGTTACTGACCCACTAAAATATTCCTATCATACAGTCATCATCAAAAACCTTTAAGACCGTTTCAAGGCCAATATAGGTGCGATCGAGCAAAAATCTTTGAAACCAAGCAAATAAAAAAATAATCGTAATACTTGGAATAAGAAATTCAATTATGACTCAATTATGTTTGATGAAAAATGAAACAAAAAGTTTGCAACCAACCTACACAGGGATTTCTTTTCAATGTAAAACTATAATATACAACTCTTCTTAAGTCTGAGACTGTTTAAAGGCAAAATAGCTGTTCCATCAATAAACCCAAAAAATAGCACATCCAAAGAAAATTAAACTTATAAAGAAAATGGATGGATGAATTTTGTTGACATTTGGTGTACACAATCTACAAACAAAGAACATCTTTAAAGGGAGGTTTAATCTACCAAACTAAAAAATTCTTTTGAAGATCCACAGTTCAAAACCCATCCTTCAAAGGATGAAGTAGGCAACTATTCGTACAGCTTCTCTGCAAAATCGCAAACACTTCGAATTGAAGGCGGAATTATGTCCAGAGATGAAAATATTTTAAATTTGATGGGAGTCTAGGAGTCTCTCCCAGAATTCTAAAGGGGGTTGGGGGTCTCCCCCAGATATCTAAAGGGGGGTCTGGGGGTCTCTCCCAGAATTCTAAAGGGGGGGGGTCTGGGGGTCTCCCCCAGAATACTAGAGGGGGGTCTGGGGGTCTCCTCCAGAATACTAGAGGGGGAACTGGGGGTCTCCCCCAGAATTCTTAATGGGGTCTGGGGGTCCTTCGACCCCCCAGATAAAAATGGAGGGAGAAAGTGTTCGTAGGGTGTTCCCTACAGTTTATTTCGATTGATAATGGTGCTGTGAGTGCACCGAAACGTCTCGGAAGGTTTTATTTATTGTTGGCCTGGTTCCCATTTGAATTCTTATTTTGTCTGTGATGTTTTTTTGGTCATTTACTTTGTAATTGTTTTAATATTTGATTCAATGGCAAAAAGCTTAATATTCTCTTATCCAGAAAAATCCGCGTTTCGAGTCCACAGTGCGATCCTTTACGCATGCGCGGTGGGTGCCCTGCTGCCGGGCCGCGCGCGTCGCGAGAACGGTTATGCTCATGTTGTCCGATGCCTTATCTGGAGTCCATCTCAAACTAGAACTTCCTCGGGGAAGGTGGAGGAAGGGGGGGGGGTTCAGAGGCTTTTTAATTGGAGTAGCAAATCGGTCGGTCGGCGCTTATTAGACCTTTTTCCCCGTAATTCAAAGTAGGTATCGGGGGAACAGAGGATAGAGTGGTGGACTCATTTTCTAACTAACATCGCGACTCTTGATCGATTAATCCGATGACATTTCGATCCTTTACAACCGCGAGCGCAGCTCGCGACTTGAGGGCGATTGTAAATCGCATCGCATAGTAATCGGATCTAATTGATCGCTATCGATGCAATCTGAGCCGTCTGATTAATCGATAGTCTTGCGTTCATTTAAATGAGAGGAAGAAAGATAATCGATCTCCACTAACCGCCACTGAGCCGATGTTATCTTTATATTTATGAGCGAATATCATTCTGATTCGACGAAGGTCAGGTCAAACAAACACGATGAAAATCAGCGGCGAAGCGTGCGATCTGACCTCGTTGTTGTGCAGTTTGCTCGTTTAAAAGCATGCAAAAGATCGAATAGATTTTAGATTCTAGAATTATCGATTATTTTGCATGGTTTTAAATGGCGAGTAAAACCACGCTGTAGCCATCGCACGCTTTTTATCTGTCGTTACTACTACCACCAGTAGCGTACACAGGAATTAGTCTTTCTCTCTCTTTCCCCATTTGAACACGTGAGTAGGAAAAGGACAGAAACAGGGGCTCGAACATGTCTTCAGCCCCTATCTCTTTCCTTTTCTAGTGCATACACTCAAACGGGAAAAGAGCGAGAGAGACTTATTCCTGCGTACGCCATTGACTGCCACCAGTAGCGCACCGATAGATTATTCTTCATCCCTCTCTTTTCTCCATTAAAAAACGTATGTTAGACAAGGATGGACAACGGGATAAAACCCCCTCTTTCTATCCTTTTCCTACTTATACATTCAAATGGGAAATGAGAGAGATGGAAGAGCTCCTGGTTGCACCAGTGACTGCCACTATAGATGGTTTCAGTGATGAGGTCATCCGATGAAAAAGTTTGAGTTCGTTGAGCTTATCAAACCATCTCTCTCACTCTCACCATAATGAAACTCCATTGGTGGATCCTGGAATCTATGTACATCCTTCTCTTTCTTCTTCCAAAAGAAAGTTTTGTGTCAGGAAATGACAGATTATGGGTATTCGCGTGATTTTCGCCCCCTCTTCTATCCTTTTCTAACCCATGCATTCAAGTGGGAAAAGAGAGAGAAGGAGACTTTCCTGAATTTCGGTCGGGACTCAACGGAATATAGCTGCGCCATTGTCGCCTACTGTTGACTGCTGAGCAAAAATGGAAGGCTCTGATTGGTTCACGAATATTCGGAGCGCGTGGTGGTTTTGAATTCGGCAAGCAAAACCAAAACAAACTTTGATTCCGTTTCCGGGATCTCGGTCTTTCGTTTTATTCACCATCCAACAGTAACCGAATGTTTGTTGTTGATTGAGGCCGCGATGACTCCCGAATGAAATTGGAGCATCCAACTTCCATTCATGCTCTTCTTTAACACGGAAAGCATAGCCTGCGCTGAATCTCTCTATTTGTTTTTGTTTACATACCAGGCGAAATCTAACCTAAAAAATTAACCAGATAGGTATTGTGTGCTCTAATTTCTCCCGATCGCAGCTCTAGAATAAACTTATGATTGAAGGCATTTCCGGAAGAAAGGGCCCATGAAACAACAGGTTTGCTCTTTAGCTAAAAACTTTCATTTGCTCACAATGCACAATTCTCAGGAAGAGCACACCCATTGTTTTATGGATCTATCTTCCGCGGAAAAGTCCTCGATTCGTCAGTGGTAGACCCCAATACGTCGATACAATTCGCGAGTAGCGAACCAAGATTCGAGTTTTCTGCAAATCATCTTAAAATCCAACGATTTCCTCATGCCATGCCATCCGGCTCCGAGCGATCCTTATCATCGTGATTTAAGAGAAATTTCAAGGACGATCTTTACTCAGTGGCACGCGAGAATTTCCAGCCTCCTAATTTTTATTAATTAGTTTTACAAATTTATCGGTTTTTAATTAAGGCTCTGCGTCGATTGACGGGGAACCTCGGGGCGCATGGTTTTATTACTTTTGATGATAAGGAAAATTAAATCGTTCAAGGAAAAATCAGCGCTGATTAGTGATTAAAGTTAAAAAAAAAAATAATAATAATAATCCACAGGAGTTCCTGTCAGATTATTGTGCGTGTGCGAGGACTGTGTGTGTGAGCATAGCCGTAGCCAATAAGTGTCTCTCTCTCTCTCTCTCTCTCTCTCTCTCTCTCTCTCTCTCTCTCTCTCTTAGCCCATTTAAACGCAGGTGTTAGAAAATGATGGATATAGGGGCTGCCACGTGACTTCAGCCCCTGTTTATGTCCTTTTCTAACACATGCGTTTAAATGGGCTTAGAGAGATAGACAATATCCTGGCTACGGCTATGTGTGTGAGTATAAATATATATTATATATTTTATAGTTTTTTATTATATCTTCGCCTTAACGACACGACAGTGACAGCTCGTATTATTTAGCAATAATGCTTTAACTCCATTTGATTCTGTGTAAAAGAATCGATTCCATTGTGAAGCGCTGCTTCACCAACAATGGGGCTCCTGTAAATTTTTGCTACAGAAGACTGAAGAGTTTTTTCTTGCACATAAACCTGTGAAAATGAAGATGGGTACACGAAAAAATCATAAAATCCACTCTTAGAATCGGGATTTGTGGTGGAACTATACGCAGGTATCGCGCGTGAAAGATTCCTATCTAATTTGAGACATATAAGATGGCCTACATACATGGGCGGAGCTAGAGTCCCTATATGTAGAGAGTTAAGACAAGAGGGTAGTCAACTTCTGATTGGTCGATGAATTTTAGGCTCTACGGACGCCGCCATTGGATGCGATTTTGCACTTTTGTTTTGTTTACCAACGGTCTTTTACAGATAAAAGAGTTAATTTGCGACGAATCTGTTAATTTTAATCATGATGCACCACAAAAATGTCCATAAATCTCAAAAGAATCATTAAAAAGCGTCAATACATGTCGATCAACAAAAGCAGGGAAAGATTACATCGTTCCAAACTTAGCGGAACTGTAATCTTTGCTGTGGAGCAAAACACAACAACGGCCTCAGAATGTAAACAAATGTGCAAAATCGCATCCAATGGCGGCGCCCATGATTTCACTTGTCTTAACTCTCTACATATAGGGACTCTAGGCGGAGCTAGCGATTTGGCAACTGTGGATTATTCCCATTTGAATGAATGAGAAACAATCGATTAGAAATTAGGCCGTGGCCCCCTCAAGAATCGATTGTTTCTCACACATTCAAAAGGATAGAATCCGCAGTTGCCAAATTGCTAGCTCCGCCCATGCCTACCTAAGCCAAAATCTAAGGCGTCGTCTGCCATTCTTTCGGTCCCCGACTGTACTATGACTTACAAAAGAAAGTAACCTGGTCGAAATTTGTCTTCCTTCAAATTTCGGTAAGGTCCGAGCAATTTTATGACTTCCAAGTGTTCAAGGACTAAGCAGAATGCCCATTGTAGAGAACGTCGTGAAAAATCGTATATTCTATTAAAAACAAGGGGAAAATGTGCCAATATGAGAATTAGGACCAGGGTACTTTCTTTTGGAAGTCATAGTACATCAAAACACTCAAATTCTGTTTTGTTCGTGGCACGGGGCTTTCTCCCTCTCCCCCCCTCTCTCTCTCTCTCTCTCTCTCTCTCTCTCTCTCTCTCTCTCTCTCTCTCTCTCTCTCTCTCTCTCTCTCTCTCTCTCTCTCTCTCCTCTCTCTCTCTCTCTCTCTCTCTCTCTCTCTCTCTCTCTCTTCCAAAGGAGCACTCTCAACGTAAACAAAAAAGTGAATTCACAATAAAGTGTACCGCAACGTTGGAGTAACACAAAAAAACAAAAAGCAAAAACACACAAACAAATAAAAACTGCAAACAAATAAACTGCAGGTCAGGTGCCTTTCGCTCGTGATGCAGTCATGGTGATAATGGATTCCGGCCCTCTACCTCCCCCCCCCTTTCTCTCTAAATAAAGTTGGACTCCCATTTTTCACGAGAAGTTGAAAAGTTTCGAAATTAAAAATCTCTAATGCAGAATGTTTGTCTCGGCGTGAAGGATCATTCCGTCATCGGATAGAGGAGAATTAAAAAACCTGTTCTTAAAAAAAGTCTGCCCGATGTTATTTTTTGAGTCTCGAAGAAGAGCGCATGCGCTGGGATATTCTCTCTCGCTGTACTTTGTGCTTCTTCGAAACTTGAAAAAGCCTCTCTCTTTTTCTCTTTCCTTCCGGCCCACTGTGGTCTGAGATCGTCAAAAGGTGGCCAAAAATCAGAAAGTAAATTTGTCATCAATTTATGGTTTATATATATTTCAAACACAGAGAGCACTTTTAACAAGTAGTTCCAACCTAGAAACGTTACCTGAAAGTTTTAAGTTAAGTGTAAAAGGTCAAAAATTATGATTTTAGATGACTTTTTTTAACTGATTTTTGGCCCCTTTATTTTCGATCTCTGACCATAGTGCGGCCTTTCTCGTCCTACCCTAACTTCTTCTCTGCTGGAAGTCCCCGGAGATACGTTCAATCCTCGATTAGTCTAACCAGGATCTAATGGTTCTAACCATAAGACTCCCACTTGGAGATATTTCATTTCAGGGGAATGTCGGAAGTCTGCATACCCGCAATGTTAAAATTACCTGTAGTAAGTATTGTAAAGTGTCAAGTGTGTATGTTTAAAGTAATGTAGTGTTATAGTAATGTGTGTGTTTTAATAGAACGATGATGTTGGCCACCGAAAATCGTTATTATCCGCGGAGTGTATTCTAGAGATGATCCATATTCTACTACATAGGGATCACGTTTGTAATTGCCGCGCTGAGGTCAATCAGCTGAGTGCTGCTTATCACAACGGGGCTTTTGCGAACTTTCGCTAAATGTGATTGAATAGTTGATTCTTGCATAAAAATCTGTACAAATGACGTGCATGCTTTAAGACAATTTCTCATCATATATCTCCAAATTTTCGAATTTTGGATGCGAGTGGCTATTTTTCGAAAAAATTAACCTATACCTGAAATAATCAATCTTCAAAGGATTCACTGAATCGATAAAAATAAATCCTGAGAAATCGATACATTAGCTTAGGTTCAAATGGCAAAAAACGTTGTCGCCAATTACCACGAGCCGCCACTGCAGTTCTGCAGCGCTATAGTCGCATACTAAATATTATTGAGGAAAGATAAAGAAGATTGAAGGTCTTAGCTTCGAGAAGGTTTGAATGACTTGAAGGAATCATTAATTCGCTCGGTCAGCTTTCCATAATTTAGAAAAATAGTAAAATTTTAAGTAATAATCATGAAATTTATACTTAAAAAAAAAGGAGACGGGGAAAAAAAGTTTTTTGAGAAGCCGACACAAAGCTCCTATCTGCGCTGCTACTTCAACTTTCACACGACTAAATTTAAAAATTTAGCTTCAACATTCACAAATAAGTAAATTAAACAACCAAAAGTTTAATTTTACAAAAAAAAAAAAGTCTTTACTCCCCCCCAATTCCAAACCAAAATCATCTCTCCTTTAAGTGATGAGCTTATTTATTTTATAGAATGCACACTTATCAACATACTGTATTTTTATGACGTTACGCTTTGCGATGACTTGTTTAATGGACTAAAAAAAACTATATTCAGTTTTTCGTTGAAATCGCATGAATTTGCTTCTTTCCAGTAAACTCGGAAAGTTAAATGTACATAAAATTTGAACAATTCGCACTTTAATGCATAGTGCTTTTTGTTACCGTCTCTAGTGGTCAAAATATGAGGTGAAATGTTTGCTCTCAAGCATGAGTGCCCTCAGACAACATTCCTTAGTTGCATAAGTCTGCACAGATATAGTAAATAGTATGGCGCGATGACACCGAAAATTTTTATGACCACTCATAAAAATATTGAAATGCCGAGCGCACAATGGTCATTAAAATAGCTGTTTTCGAGCTAAGCTTTAAGCTTTGATACAGTGGTGGATCACGAAATTTGGCAACATCGGATGTTCTCAGACTAAACCAATGTAAAATAATCGATTGTCAAAATATATCGATTTTTCACATAGGTTTTAATGGAAAAAAGCGCGGTTGCCAGTTTGCACGATCCGCTACTGCTTTTGATATGCAAATGCGCACCAAAAGATTCCTCTATACAGGGTGTTTCACATAACCTGCTCACTATGGTTTTCTTGAACGGGTGACGATAAAAAAATCTGGAAAAATCGGTTTTATAGTAACTCGGACTTGAAGTTTCATTTAAAAATACTGCCACAACCCAAAATTTGGTTTTTGGGGGGTTTTCAGGGGGGGGTGCCCGGGTGCCCCCATTATCTCGAGATTTTCAAATAGCAACCCCTATCTTGTGATACCTCGTTTGAAAGAGGGTAAAATTCTAAGCATTTTGGCTTAAACCGGAAGTCGATATCTTATTTCGTTTTCGAGATATCGAAGGTCGAAGATCGATATAGGACCCATTTTCGAAAATTCTTAACTCCTACAAAAAAAGTCGTAAAACAAAAAACTGCACATGTAAAATGCTCTACTTGATGAGAACTTTCAAGAAAAAAATACAAATTCACAATCAAATAAACCGGAAGTAGACTTTTAGGCACCTTAACATTTTTGGCGGGAAAACCCCCATTTCTCAAAATTTTCAAATGGCAACCCCTATCTTTTAATACCTCATTCGAAAAGGCGTAAAAAGTTGTGCATTTTGGCGCAATCAAAAGTCCGATATCATTTTTCTAATTCGATATATCGAAACTCGAAGTTCGATTTAGACCATTTTTCGACCCTGTAAAAAACTGATCCTATCGTGTGATACATCATTCAAAAGCACATAAAAAACCAAGAATTTTAGTGCAAACCGGAAGTCAATACCTTTTTTCGCGGTCGAGATATCGCAAGTCAAAGTTTAAGGTAAGCCCGAACCAAAGACTAAACTTTGACTTCCGATATCTCGACCGCAAAAAAAGGTATTGACTTCCGGTTTGCACTAAAATTCTTGGTTTTTTATGTGCTTTTGAATGATGTATCACACGATAGGATCAGTTTTTTACAGGGTCGAAAAATGGTCTAAATCGAACTTCGAGTTTCGATATATCGAATTAGAAAAATGATATCGGACTTTTGATTGCGCCAAAATGCACAACTTTTTACGCCTTTTCGAATGAGGTATTAAAAGATAGGGGTTGCCATTTGAAAATTTTGAGAAATGGGGGTTTTCCCGCCAAAAATGTTAAGGTGCCTAAAAGTCTACTTCCGGTTTATTTGATTGTGAATTTGTATTTTTTTCTTGAAAGTTCTCATCAAGTAGAGCATTTTACATGTGCAGTTTTTTGTTTTACGACTTTTTTTGTAGGAGTTAAGAATTTTCGAAAATGGGTCCTATATCGATCTTCGACCTTCGATATCTCGAAAACGAAATAAGATATCGACTTCCGGTTTAAGCCAAAATGCTTAGAATTTTACCCTCTTTCAAACGAGGTATCACAAGATAGGGGTTGCTATTTGAAAATCTCGAGATAATGGGGGCACCCGGGCACCCCCCCTGAAAACCCCCCAAAAACCAAATTTTGGGTTGTGGCAGTATTTTTAAATGAAACTTCAGGTCCGAGTTACTATAAAACCGATTTTTCCAGATTTTTTTATCGTCACCCGTTCAAGAAAACCATAGTGAGCAGGTTATGTGAAACACCCTGTATATCGTTCCCAAAAAGGTTATAAATAAGGGGGATAAAAGTGACTGACAATGTAAGAATTTTACAGTCTCCAAATTTATATTCAATAAAGCTGTACTCTTTTGAGGGGGCCCTTTGGGGGGAGGGGGGGGGGGGTTAAAGGAACTAATGGTTTCGTTTTGAATAAATTATTCGGTTCAACCGGTTTGCGGTTTTTGATTCGGTTCCGGTTCGCACACCCCTGCGTAGATATGAATATGACTGTACCGTAAACGATTTGCGTCAAGTTTCTGAACTTTTGTCTGTCAGAATTCACTGCTCATCGTCTGGCGCAAAGTTGTTAAAAATATGACAGATTTGTCGGTCAAAAACTATCAAGTTAGAATCCAGTGGCAAGGCGTGACATTTGGCAACAATGTATTTTCTCCATTTAACTTCACCAAAAAAAAGTCGAACGCTTTAGTCGTCGACGGTGACCCGGCATTTCGACCTTTCTGATGTGTTTAAATGGAAAAAAGCAACGTTGCCAAATCTCACGCCTCGCCACTGTTGGAATCGCCTAAAAATATCGTGTTAAATCTTTCGGCGGTATGTATTTATATGACTCACTAAAACCATAGCTAAGAACATTTTCAGGGGATTGAAACAGAATTGGTCTGTTGCACACTTCGGCTAGAGCGTTTTAAAGCATCAATTCATTTGTAAAAAGCCGTAAAAATGACAATGGCAGCATCAGAAAACACCAAAATTCATTAATAAACTCACAAAGTGCGAAAAACACTAGACACTATTCACCCCTGTATCTTTCCACCACATGCACGATATTTCGCGAAATTAGCGCGGCACATTCAAATAATCACGGCCGTCTTTCATCACAGCTGACTTTATAAACAAATAAACAGTAAACACTGGCGGCGTCAGTTCGAATTACTACGTCTCAATATCCTCAATTCCTCACAAAAGGTTGTGAAAGGTACGGAAACTGATATTTGTGTCGAAAACTTATCAAAATGAAACAATAACACACAGAAGTTCCAAATACATATGATTCCAACTTCAATCATCATCCTCGGAACTTCTGTGTGTTATTGTTTCATTTTGATAAGTTTTCGACACAAATATCAGTTTCCGTACCTTTCACAACCTTTTGTGAGATTTGAGGATATTGAGACGTAGTCATTCGAACAGACGCCGCCAGTGTTACCGTTTATTTGTTTATAAAGTCAGCTGTGATGAAAGACGGCCGTGATTATTTGAATGTGCCGCGCTAATCTCAGGAAATATCGTGCACGTGGTGGAAAGATACAGGGGTGAATAGTGTCTAGTGTTTTTCGCACTTTGTGAGTTTATTAATGAATTTTGGTGTTTTCTGATGCTGCCATTGTCATTTTTACGGCTTTTTTTATGAATTGATACTTTAAAACACTCTAGCCGAAGTGTGCAACAGACCCATTGCTGTTTTGTGTGTAGTTATTTATAAATGACATTTTGAATTCACCGATGATTCCGTACGCGGTTGACTAAAAGACAATATATAAAGTTCAGTTCAGTCAGTTCAGTGTTTGACTTATGCACGAAAATACTCTAATCTACAATGCTTCCTCGACCGGT